>CAWUFW010000267.1:4825000-4988888 GCA_963921515.1 Calotriton arnoldi | reverse complement strand
TTATCTTTCACCTTTCTGTACTTTTCTGCATCTCTGCTCTCTTGTGCCTTATTTCTGCTTATTTTCCCTTTTTTCTTTATCCCTTATTTCCTCCCTTTACCTTTCCCTGCCGCTGCTGCCCCCGCGGCCCCTCCCCCCCCAGCGCGACCAGCCCAATCCAGCTCCCCTCCCCGCTCCAGCCTCCCAGCTGTCCAGCCCTCCCCGACCCCTACTTAATGGCAGCCACTGCGCGGCCGCTGTGTGGCCGCGGGCGCGCGGATGGTGCACCGAAGGCGCGTCAAAGGCAAGCCCGTCTGCGACCCATCCGCGACCAGCGCCAGGAACCCTGGACCTCCGCCCCGCCAATGCTATGACCCAGCAGCACTCCACGCACTCAACCCAGCCCAAAACAACAACTGCAAGCTAGCATCACCAGCCGACACCCACGGACCCTTCAGCTGTCACCGCTGCCGGCACACCTGCAGCACCGCCAAGAACACGGATCCAGCACAACCCGCCCACAAGAACACAACCGAACCGAAGACTCTGCAATGCATCCTCCTCAATGTCCGATCCCTCCACAAACACGCCACAGAAATCTGGGACCTCCTCAACAGCACCACCCCGGACGTAGCGTTCTTCACCGAAACCTGGACCAACACCACCTCGTGACCGGACATCGCCATCGCCATCCCCCAAGGATACAAGATCTCCAGGAAGGACCGCCCCACCTGCCCAGGAGGAGGAATCGCCATCGTCCACAAATCCAGCCTCCGCCTGAGCACACTCTCCGAGGAGCCCACAGAACTGATGGAACACCTTCACTTCATGATACTGGCCAGCCCCACCGCCACCCTCCGAGGAACCCTCATCTACCGACCCCCTGGACCCCACAGACCCTTCGCCAACTCCATCACGGACATTATCTCCCCGCAGGCCATCGCATCCACCAACTACACCCTGCTGGGAGACCTCAACTTCCACCTCGACAACCAACTGGACCCCAACACCACATCCCTCCTGGACAACCTCCACAACATTGGACTCCGCCAGATCGTGACCGAGCCCACGCACTCAGCAGGACACACCCTCGACCCCCTCTTCACTACAGGAAACTCCATCACCTTCAGCCACACCACCAAACTCCCATGGATCGACCATTGTTGCGTCCACTTCACCTTCAGAACACCCACCATCCACAGACACCAGCACCTGCTTCCACGAAGAAACTGGACCAAAATCACCGACGACCAGCTCACCTCCTCACTTAACAACTCCACCCCAACCATCGCGGAAAACGACGACCCCAACACCGCAGCCCGAACCCTGCATAGATGGATCTCGGACAGTACCAAAACCATAGCCCCCCTCAAGAAAAAAAACAATACCCGCGCCAAGAAAGCCAGATGGTTTACCACCGAACTTCGAGAGTCCAGACGCACATGCCGCCGCCTCAAAAGGGCCTGGAGGAACACCAAATCCACAGAAGCACACAACAACTTCAGAGCCGCCACCAACACCCACCATCAACTCATCAGAGAAACGAGGAAAAAAGCGATTGAAGACAGAATCTCCACCCACGCTCACAACAGCAAGGAACTCTTCAGCATCATCAAGGAGTTCGCCCAACCCACCAGCGAGTCTACCGACATCCCTCCCTCACAAGACCTCTGCGACAAACTCAGGACCTTTTTCCACCACAAAATCAAGAGTATCTATGACAACTTCGACGAAGACAACCAACATTCTGAACCCTCACCAACCACCCCCGACACCCGGAAACCAGCGATTGACGACTGGACAGCCCTCACCACCGAAGACACACTGAAGACAATGAAGTCAATCCACTCAGGGGCCCCCACGGACCCCTGCCCCCACCACATCTTCAACAGAGCCACCGACACCATCGCACCCATGCTCCGCCACACCATCAACCGCTCCCTGGCGACCGCCTCGTTCCCCGACGACTGGAAACACGCCGAGGTCAACCCCCTCCTAAAGAAACCCTCAGCGGACCCCACGACCTCAAAAACTACAGACCCATCTCCCTGCTCCCGTTCCCAGCGAAAGTCATTGAGAAAGCCATCAACAGCCAACTCGCCACATTCATTGAAGAACACAACATCCTCGACTCCTCCCAATCGGGCTTCAGAAAAAACCACAGTACGGAAACCGCCCTCCTCGCCACAACAGACGACATCCGCACCCTCCTGGACAAAGGAGAAACAGTAGCCCTCATCCTCCTCGACCTATCAGCGGCGTTCGACACAGTCTCCCACCGCACCCTAATACGCAGACTCTACGACGCAGGAATCCAGGACAAGGCCCTCGACTGGATCCGCTCCTTCCTCTCCGGCAGGACGCAGTGGGTCAGACTCCCCCCTTTCCTCTCGCACCCCACACCTACCACCTGCTGAGTCCCCCAGGGCTCCTCCCTCAGCCCGACGCTCTTCAACGTCTACATGGCTCCACTTGCCCCATCGTCAGAACCTACAGACTCAACATCGTGTCATACGCAGATGACACCCAGCTCATCCTCTCCCTATCCAACGAGCCCAACACCGCCAGACGCAACTTTTGAGAAGGCATGGAAGCCGTCGCTAAATGGATGAAAAACAGCTGCCTACAACTAAACACCAACAAAACAGAAGTACTCATCATGGGCCCAAACCCCGATGCCTGGAGCGACACTTGGTGGCCCCCCGCCCTCGGAAACCCGCCAACCCCCACAGACCACGCACGCAACCTGGGAATCATCCTGGACTCCGAGCTCAAAATGGACGGCCAGATCAACTCTGTCTCGTCTTCCTGCTTCCATACCCTCCGCCTCCTTCGTAAGACCTTCAAATGGATCCCCCTCGAACACCGAAAGACCGTCACTCACGCCCTGGTCACCAGCAGACTCGACTACGGCAACGCACTCTATGCCGGAATAAACAAAAACCTCACCCGCAAACTACAGAACATCCAGAACGCCGCCGCAAGACTGGTCCTCAACCTGCCAAAACACTGCCACATCTCCCAGCACCTGCGCACACTCCACTGGCTCCCCGTCGAGGCGAGAATCACCTTTAAGATGCTCACCCACGCACACAAGGCCCTCCACGGCACCGGACCAGCATACCTGAACAGCCGACTCAAATTCCACGCACCCCAAAGCACCCTATGATCAGCCCAGCTCTCCTACGCCGTGGTCCCCCGCACCAGAAAGACCAGATCGGGAGGCCGCTCCTTCTCCTTCCTCGCGGCCAAAGCATGGAACGCCCTTCCGCTCCACCTCAGACAGACAACATCGCTCCCCATCTTCGCAAGAAACCTCAAAACCTGGCTCTTCGACAGACCCCCTCCTTGATGGAATGGAACCTGCA
This sequence comes from Calotriton arnoldi, assembly GCA_963921515.1. Classification (NCBI taxonomy): domain Eukaryota; kingdom Metazoa; phylum Chordata; class Amphibia; order Caudata; family Salamandridae; genus Calotriton; species Calotriton arnoldi. The sequence continues at coordinate 4,985,541 of CAWUFW010000267.1, read as the reverse complement.
CCCCCCCACCCCTAGCACCTTGAGACCCTTACGGGTGAGTAGTCACGCTTTAACAAACCCCACGATTGATTGATTGATTCTTCTCTAATCAAATTCTGAACTCAGAAAATATAAACAAGGCCATCTTTCAGACGGTCAGAGAACTTTCCAATCCTGACAGATTATCTCTCCGTGTGGTTCAAAATCTATCTGACGAATTGAATTCTTTTTTCATTGAGAAAAAATGTCATAAAAAACAGTATTCCACCTAGTACACAAACGTTTGACATCCTAGCAGAAGATAGAAATCCTATGACACATTCTGCCCTTCTGGTCATCAGTAAAGAGCGTCTCTTCAAGCTGATGTTTACAGTTAAAACAGGCTCATCGAATTATATTTGCTCCGCTTATGTCTCCAAAAATGTTTCATGCTTTCCGGACATAGCCATTTCCCTTCTCAACTTATCCATCACCCAGGGTAAGGTCCCTCAGTCCTTCAAGGAGGCTGTAGTGCTCTTTCTTTGTTCCCCTACTTAGCCAAACTGTTAGAGACCCATTTAGTTCCACATCTTTGTTCTTTTTTGGAGGAGTCAGGCTTTCTTGGTTCCCATCAGGCTATATTTCGTCCTGCCCATTCAACTGAGACAGTCATCCTCCCTGTAATGGATGACATGAGGAAGGAGGCGAATAATGGAATCACTCAATCAATCAATCAATCAATTAATCAATCAGGGATTTATAAAGCGTACTACTCACCGGTGAGGGTCTCAAGGCGCTGACTCAGGCACTGGTCCTACTAGATCTTTCAGCTGCCTTTGACATTGTCGACCATGCTTTACTGATCAACTTTGTCAGTACTGCAGGTTTGTGTGACACTGCTCTTGAGTGGCTGGCCTCCTTTCTCAAAGACCAGGCTCAATCGGATGCTCTTCCTCCTTATCGCTCTGCTATGGTTCAAGTGGACTGCGGTGTACCACAGGGATCCTCCTTATTCCCCACTTCTTTAATCTCTACGTTTGCCCTCTAATACACTCCCTTCAGCAACAAAAGGTGAAGATATGTAACTATGCTAATGATATCCAGCTGATTTTCACCCTAGACAACACCATGGAAATCTAAGGCATTCTTTCAAAATACTACGCTTTATTTTCAGGACTGGATGAATTTTCACCAGCTAAAGCTAAACTCCGACAAACGCGAAGTTTTGGTTACTAAAAACAAATTGGTCCAATGGAATTCCTCCTTTTGGCCAGTGAATTGGGTCCTCCTTCTATGCCCAAGAAAGCTGTGAAAAGCCTTGGGATTCTCATTGATGAGAATTTATCCCTCAATCATCAGATAGGAGCTGTGTCGTCCTCTTGCTTCCTCCAACTTTGAAGAATAAGGAAAATTAGGAGATACTTCATGGAGGAAGCTGTCATCCAAATTCGTATCGCTCTTGTGATATCTCAGATTGATTATGCCAGCGCACTTTAATTTGGACTCCCTTAAACAACAGGCCAAAATTAGGAAGCCCAGCTAGTCTTTTGTCAGCCACGACACTGTCACACTAAGCCATTGATGAAGAAGCTTCACTGGAATCCAGTAGCTAAGAAGACCATCTTCAAAAAAGCCTGCACTATTTTTTCACAGCAAATGTCCTGCTTTTTCGTCCTCCAGAATTCAGCGCTACACCCCCACTTGTCATCTTGGATTGGTTCACCACAATTTAGTTAATGTGCCAAGAAGCAAAAGGAAAAGGATAGGAGGGGTCCGATTTTCCATATTGGCTCCCCTAATCCTGGAATACACTCCCTCCTGACATCTGATCATCATCCGTGTTAGAAATGGGATTTCTGGTTGGTTAGGGCAAGTGCCTAAACCAGGCAGAAACCACCACTTCAGTCAGGGCAAGGGAGTTACACACTGAAGCTAACCCCTGCTCACCCCCTAGGTAGCTTGGCACGAGCAGTCAGGCTTATCACAGACGCAATGTGTAAAGCGTTTGCACAACACACTCACAAAGCAGCGACATACTAGGCACACCACAAAAGAAACTCCACACAAGGTTATATAAAAAAATAGCCTTTGTATTACTCATAAAACACATTAGAACGCAATCACATATATTCACTGTGCCACCTGGCACTAAGTATTACTTTATAGGGATTATATACACTTACAGTGCCAATTGGGCCACTGTCATCACCATTAGAACACACTAGAAGTGAGAATAAAAACAACCAGTTCCTACTGGCAACAGCACACTCAGCATAAACCCATTATGCATAGACATATTATGTAACACATAATCACCAGTAGTGTAGTACATCACCACAACCCATCATGCCCACCATCATCAGCAGTGCACGTTAATCACTTACTAGGTGCACACATTACCACCATGGCCTAAGCACATTATGCATAAACATCACTAGTAGTGCACCATAAGAGCTACTAGCAGTGTGCACATCGTACAATAGAACCACTGCTAGAAAAGGATCGCCACAAACACATTTCAATCAGGGCAAAAGTTGTAAACATCCTGTCTAATTACACCCCATAAAAACATTGTAATCACCATATGGCACTGAGGCATAACATGGCATCACTCCTATAGCAAGTGAGGTTAGCACAACACATTTCTACACATGCCGACTGTAAACATGGGACACCAACTGTCCCACCGTAAATACAGGACACCGCAGTATCCAGCACCTCTACTAGAAGGTGTACGGTAACTCAACTTCACACGTTGGTGTCAGGGCCTTCTGTCTAACCATGACAGTAAATGCGGTAATGTACGGGGCCAAACCGGATCGGGACCTCCAAAGCGGGTTTACCCCAACCTGCCAATGGGAATTCCAGTGCCCACCCCGAAGGTATGTGCAGTCACAGGTGGGGGGCATGAAGGGAGAAACTGACCTTCCTCATCGGCGGGGCGACCTCTCTGGGTCCCCCGTGCCCGTAATCCCAAGTTCGGCCCCCACCAGCATGGAGCGCCATACACCAATTCTGGGACCGCTCGGTCCGATATCCTTTAAGGAAGGATGCGCCTCACTACACCGAGGCACTAGGTTGCTGAGGGGCACAGAGACGTCCTTAGGAGCGCCCGGGCCATTCTCCGCTGGCCCTTGCCGACCCCGCCTTACTTCTGCCAGAGTCAGGGAGGGCAGTGCTAACAACGCTGACCCGGTGTGGCTGCAAGACTCCGTCGGCCTCCGGGGCAGAGACGCTAAAGCACACGATGCAGCGTTTCACTGAGGGCGAGGCCCAGCTGCCGAGCAGTCCCACTTCCGGCTGCCTCACGGACCTCGGCGGCTACTGGGCCCGTTACCAGGCAACATGACGCGGGAGGGAGAGCGCTTCTTCTGGCATTGCTCTCCCCTCCTGCTCCTCCTCAACTTACTCGAGAATTGCAGCTCAACGCACGCTGCACGGCCACACACTGCTCCGGGCAAAAGTCAGCTAAAGGAGACGGCAGCTTTGAAACCCTACACCGCGCTCCTTTATGTGCCCTGCAACAATATGGGATGAAAACACAGTGCTCTTCACACGCTTTGCCAGAACCACACAGGGCAAGCCACAAAGTCAGGGGGGACCACAGGGGGCACACCAGCAAAGTGTTCCCAGGGAGGCCAGCACAAGGATTCCTTTAGGCAGGGTGGTAGTCCCCCCCAGCCTCAAAAAAGGCAGCAGGTCAGCATTTCCTGCAGCCCAGTTCCATGGCAGTTCCTCCTGGTCCCACGCAGTCTTCTGTTCCAAGCAAGTTCACAGCACCAACACATGGGGTCACAGCCCCAATACTTATACCACTCAGTGTCTTTGTTCTCCCCCTGCCACAGGGCTCTACGCCCGGTCCAAACCAGTTCTGGGGGGCACTCAAACATTTTCTTAGATGTGTACAACACCTCCTTTGTCAGTGTGGGCCTTGGTCCCAGACACACCACAGGGGGGCGGAGCCAGCATTGTGGAAGGCAGGCACAGTCCCATTCAGTCCCAGGTGCTACTCCTCCCACCACTCCAAATGCAGATGGGCCTATTCAGCCTAGCGCTGACTCACCCAGCCCCTCTGGAGCCACTGCACCTCCCCAGCCCCTGTCACTCCAGAGCCAGACATGCATTACTCATCAGGCAGGCACAAAGACATATAGCACACAGAAATGCCCACTTCTAAAAGTGGCATTTCTAAAATAGTGATAATAAATCTGTGAACACCATTACGCAGCATTTATTACCACTATTCCAGACATACCAAACTTGACCACTCTACTCCTCTTAGGTCAGGAATTACCACTGAAGCATATATCAAGGAATCCCCAATGCATCCCCAAGGCAGCCTCACAGTAGTGAGAAACCAAAATGGCTGTTTGTCACTACCAGGACATGCCACACAGTTAAGGCACATGTCCTACCTTTTACCTACATTGCACCCTGCCCATAGGACTAGCTAGGGCCTACCTTAGGGGTGACTGATATGTAGTAAAAGGGGAGTCACAGACGTGGCAACCACATTATGTGCCACGTCACAGCAGCAGTAAACTGCGCGCGCAGGCCCTGCAATGGCAGAGGCCTGAGACAGGTTTGAAAGGCTACTTTGGTGGGTGGCGCAAGCAGCGCTGCAAGCCCACCAGTAGCATTTAATTTACTGGCCCTGGGTATATGAGATACCACTTTACAAGGGACTGATAGGTAAATTAAATATGCCAAACAGGTGTAGACCAATCTTACCAGGTTTATCATAAAGAGCACATGCACTTTACACTGGACAGCAGTGATAAAGTGCCGAGAGTCCTACAACCACCACCATCAGGTCAGAAAAAATACCAGAAGGAAGGCAAAAAGTTCAGGGATGACCCTGCCAAAAGGGCCAAGTCCAACAATCCATTATGTGAGTTTTTGAAAGCTTTTAAAAACCTGGTTGTTTCGACAAGCTTATGTCTAATCCGGATGCTAGTTGTTTTCTTCTACTACCTTAGCATCAAGAGACCTTATGGTGAACGTGCGCTCTACAAGTTATATATTACATAACATAACAATATTCTTTAACAATTTGCATTGTAATTTAATCTCATCATGATTTATGGAAAAGACAAACCTAGACAGTGGAACCCTATGAAACACAACACCTGACCCGCTATCCCTATGTAGTGTATTTACACTGGAAATACCCAGAGATCTGTGTGCACACTGTTAACACACCCACTGTCACAGTGCAATCCAAGAACAGGAATGTCACAATTTCAAACAAAAGCAAAGGTGCACCACCAAACACAAACAAGGAAAAATCAGATCTGTGTTCAAAGGTATGTTCTTTAAAATTCTTCTTTTATTCACAGAGGATTAAAAGCGATCAGGATAAACAGCCAACGCGTTTTGTCCATACACATGGACTTCTTCAGGGCTGTTTATTTAACAAATATATACACATCAATATAATAAAAGGACATTGACAGGAACATGAAACATATGACATATATCTACAATATTACTAACACCATAAATAACATTTATGACTAAACTACTATATGTATAAATTTACATACTTTGACAGATCGTATGTTACCAAAATACAAAAAATAACGTTCGTGACAATGCTACTATCTACATAACAGAAGCCACACAAAAGATGTATTTTGCCTGGGTTTAGAGCATCAATAATACAACAAATGAAAAGGAAATGAAAAGGAAAGGAAGAAAAATTACAATCTAATGGAAGAATTTCACAGTACAGACAAGTTCCCACAAGGTATCTAAAATCCTGGTGTATAGAACATGCCTATCATGTGAGGAAGAGAGGAGAGGAAAGTAAGGGAAAAAGATAAAGGAAAAAGCCCTGTGTGTGGTTAATGATACACGTAGATGGGATAAAAGTGATAAAACCCCAAAAGAAACATACGCCAGTGAAGCATTATAAAGCGATACATAGTTATCAAATCATAGAGAATTCCCCATGGTGCTTTGAAATGGTATATACACTATAGCCACCATAGCTAAAAACGCATGAAGATTGACGCCAATCTGTCCATAACATATATCAGAGCAGCAGGGGATATCATAAATCCCATCCACTTCACTAACTAAAATGGAGAAAGATGTAATTCAGTGACCTCCTAAGATTTAAAAAAGATAGTCCATGAGAAGGCATGGATAATATCAGAGCCTGAATACTCAATGTATCGAGCAAGCGGAGTACCCTTCACATAGGTTAAGCAAACGAATGTGGGGTGAAGTCATGTAGAGCTTGGCCGCCTTTAAATCTGGGTACACTGATACAATTATAGTAACATCTTGGTTACTCACTTGGCAGGCGGAATTGTTTTTTGTATTTTTGTGTTCAATCTTACTAATGCTTATGACCCACCATCATTTTGATGGGGGAATATGCAAGCTCATTTTTATAGTGATGTCCTTGACAGTCCAAGTATGTAACTGGGATCCGTGATCCAGGTGTTAATTTTGGACGTGGGCCTATTTTTTGATTTTTTCCTTTGAGTAGGTCGTTAAACTTAATCCTGTATGTGACTCATTATATCTCCCCTCTGATTCAGGTTGTATATGGCACTTTGCCTTTAATATCGGGCCCACCTTATCTTGGTAGGACCGAGGTTTCAGCTCTACTTGACTTCACCCCACATTTGTTTGCTTAACCTATATTAAGGGTACTCTGCTTGCTCGATAAAGTGAGTATTCAGGCTTCTGATATTGTCCATGCCTTCTCATGGACTATCTTTTTAAATCTTAGGGGGTCACTGAATTACATCTTTCTCCATTTTAGATAGTGAAGTGGACGGGATTTATGATATCCTCTGCTGCTCTGATATATGTTATGGACAGATTGACGTCAATCTTCATGCGTTATTAAGCTATGGTGGGTATAGTGTATATACCATTACAAAGCACCATGGGGAATTCTCTCTGGTTTGATAACTATGTATCGCTTTATAATGCTTCACTGGCGTATGTTTCTTTTGGGGTTTTATCACTTTTATCCCCTCTACGTTTAGCATTAACCACACAGGGCTTTTTCCTTTATCTTTTTCCCTCACTTTCCTCTCCTCTCTTCCTCACATGATAGGCATGTTCTATACACCAGGATTTTAGATACCTTGTGGGAACTCGTCTGTACTGTGAAATTCTTCCATTAGATTGTAATTTTTCTTCCTTTCCTTTCCTTTTCATTTCATTTTCATTTGTTGTATTATTGATGCTCTAAACCCAGGCAAAATACATCTTTTGCGTAGCTTCTGTTATGTAGATAGTAGCATTGTCATGAACGTTATTTTTGTATTTTAGTAACATACGATTTGTCAAAGTATGTAAATTTATGCATATAGTAGTTTTGTCATAAATGTTATTTATGGTGTTAGTAATATTGTATATATATGTCATATGTTTCATGTTCCTGTCAATTTCCTTTTATTATATTGATGTGCATATATTTGTTAAATCAACAGCCCTGAAGAAGTCCATGTGTATGGACGAAACGCGCCTGGCTATTTATCCTGATCGCTTTTAATCCTCTGTGAATAAAAGAAGAATTTTAAAGAACATACCTTTGAACACAGATCTGATTTTTCCTTGTTTGTGTTTGGTGGTGCACCTTTGCTTTTGTTTGAAATCTCATCATGATTTATAACTGAGGTTTCGAAGACTCCTTGTAAAGTGTTTTGCATAAACATTAGCATGTCTATCATTGAGGTTGATGTTGTAGCTGTGACACTTAAAGAAGAAAAGAAATCCTATAATCTGTCTTACTTCCTTCTTGCTGTTTCATCGGGTTTAGCTCCTTCTTTGACTACAGGGCTTACATCATCTCTTCCAATGCTTGAGTTGGACATCACTATAGACAACTGTGGAACTGATTAAAGCTGTGGCTCATTAAAATGCATCTCTAAGTTGGTATCTTCTAAGTTCAGGGACAATCTTACACCTTGGATATCAGTGACATCCGTCTTGAAGTTCTGAGGTTTATTACAGTATATATCTCTCCTTTGTTACATGCTCCTGCTCTCATTTTGCCCCAGGATACGCCAGCTACCCATTCCTTCATCTTACTCTCCTTTCTTTTGCTTGAAGTTCTTATCCATATTTTTTTTTTAATTGAAGAAGCAAGGGAGACAAGAGAGGGTGAACCGGCCTCCCTCATGGTTGGATCTTTTCAGGACATTCCACTCTTTCTCCTGTAGTTCTGACTCTAACCCTTTCTCAAGGAATTCATTTTTTTCCTTTGTATTGCACTTTAAACGTACCCTTTCCCTCATGACTTGTGGGTTTATTGGACTTCCCCATGACTCCCAAGATCTGGTATACTCAGTATCCCTCTATATTTCCTTATCTTCTGCATTTTTTGAATCAATCACAAAATACTCTGCCTCCTGAATGATCACTTCTCAAATGATTAAACTTTCTCTATTTGGATATGACACTCCCTTCTTTATTTCACAAGATCAATGGGCTTCTTCGATGCCATAAAGGAGCCACATAATCCAACCCACCACTCCTATTACTTCAATTGGGATTGCGTAGATGTTTCTTTACATTTCCTTATATAATACTCATTAGTCGCTCAATGTGGCATCCTAGGTCTTCCAAGCAAAAAAGAACATGAAGTCTTCTGCTCAAAACTAATGAACCACACTTTGTCACAGCACCCAGTACCTGCCTCACCTTCTCCACTTACTTGCACACCTGTCTCTGAAATCCTTCTGAGTTAGGCAGTCAGGGACAGTGGTTCTTTGGTAAAAGAGGTCATTTACCTCATAAAACATGAAGATGGTTAACCACTAGGCTGGGACTCTGGGACACGAGTGACTTCAGTGCGGTGGGGTGGAAAATTCCTATTTTAAATTTAAGCGTACCTTCCAATGTTTTCTTTCACAAGTATTCTCAACATAACAGCAGAAAACCAAAATAACTGACACAGAGACCGTGACTATTTTCTGTGTCCACAGCGCCCAGTAAACAAAATCTGCCCAGACTTTGCAACTCAGCAATCGGCGTTCATCATCCAGCATTCCACTGTTCGCCTTCCGTGAGAAGGATGGGCAGGGCGCACATATATGAGCATGGTGGCCAACACAAGCGTCAAGAGCATCAAGAGCATCGAGAGTGTGGAGCCGTCCAATGAATTAATTCATTCCCTAATCCTCTCCCTGATTGTGAAATGTATTGTAATTTGTTTCCACCATCAAGAGATCTTATGTTGGGTGGATTAGGAGGAGGGAAATAAAATGCAAAGTTGTGTATTCTTTCAACTCTACCATGCACATTGGATGGGCTGGATTTGGAAAATGTCAGTGGCAAGCTAAGGATAAGTAATCAACAATTTTCCTTTTATATTTTAGTCCACCCTGAGCATCCAGTTGGCAAACAGTGCCTGACTGCACTAAAAATCAGAGTTTCCTGTCTGGCGTGCTAGTGTCAAAACAATCCATACTTTGAGCAATCCTGAGTTATGAGTTATTCGGAATATTTTTGGATTTGAAAAGTATAAACTTGATTCTGCTGTTTTTATTCTGGATTTCCCAATAACTTCTGGTATTTCATGTTATTGGAGAATTCTTTCTGGTTCACTTGGTCAGAACAAAACAAAATTGTTTTCTGTGGTGTTTGTTTGGGTCTATTAATGGGCCAGTTAAAGCCAAATTGCCACTGAACCAGCACCCTACCTTGTCTACTTACATGTTGTGCCCATAGAGGAGTGGAGTTTCTGCTAATGTTATTTTCATAGTGCATCAGATTTTTGTCAACAATCACTAGACTACACCAGTTGGGATCTAGGCAGCAGATTTTCTTTGAACGAGCTGGGAATGAGAGCAGAGCTGACTATGGTCCCTTCTCAGGTTAGGTGAGAGCTGAGTTTGAGGTGGTTGAGATTTAAAGAAATATTGCTTAAACTCAAAGGGTATTCAAAGGGGAAGGCAACTTCCACCAGAGGGAGTTGGATGATGGATTTTTTTAAAAGACCTTAGTCACCTGTAAATGTACATTCCAGTTATAATAGGACGTTTATCATCAAGAGTGTTGGGTTTCAGACCTATGTCACTTCTGGCTTTTCAGTGGACCTACCTGATTTATATACTTTATGGTTTACCTTAATTGATTAACAGTAGCTCCATAAGAGAAAAAGGTATGAAGCACTACAAAAATAGTACAGTGCACTACAATCTAGTACAAAATAACAGGATCTCACTTGTCTTCCTAGAAAGCACATTTCGATCATGGTTGTAACAAAGCAACATACAAAAAGAGAAAGGTATATCAAAGTAAATATTATCTGTTAAAGTCCATGAAAGTGCATCCGACCACTAAACCAACAATTCAACCCCCTGAAAAATCACAAAATCCCCCACCAAAATCCCTTCACCCTACTACTACCTCCCTAACACCAAAAAACAAACAGAAATTGCCCACCACCATCCAGGGTCTCCTCCAAAACAAAAAACAGTATGCAAGCCAGCCAGCATAGTTCAATTTCAATTGTTATTTTTCAGATTCGCAAGACTGTCCGAAAGTATGTGCAGTCTCCTGTAGCTTTTTAAAGCTCTTGTGTTGAGAGATAATCTCCCTCATATTTAGGTCCAGCTTCCAGAAGGTGCTACTGGAGCTTGAGATCTGGTTTGGCTGCCGTGGCCTGGGGCTGGCTCATTCCACTGCTAGCTAGTTTGCAGTGCTAGTGTGGCATATTATGCTGCCCCCCCCACTCAACCATCTGAAGATAGACCTTTAAAATGTTCTTGAGGTATTATTGCCACATCCCCTCTGGTGATGGTGTGCTATTTTGCTTCTCCTCATTCCTCCTCTTGGCCATATGGGAATAAAAAGCCAATCATTGCATATTACAGTAAGCACAGATTTGTAAAACTACACAAACCTGCTGGTTCAATGTTAGACCTGGCATCCTTGGCATGGGTCTCCCTTCCATTTTTTTCATAATGCCCCCAATGTTGTCGATATGTTTTTGCTGGACTAGATGCTCATGGGCACTTTGCCACTGCTAATCAGTGCCAAAGTGCAAGTGCTCCCTATTGTAAATTGTGATGTGAATTAGTGACTCCATGTTTGGCTTATTTGAATTACTGTCAGACCCTAGTACAGTGCACTGAGTGTGCCCAGGGCTTGTAAATCAAATGCTGCTGGTGGGCTTGCAGCACTGGTTGTGCCACCCACAGAAGTAGCTTGTAAAGTGTGTCTCAGGCCTGCCATTGCAGAGCCTGTGTGCAGTCTGTGACTGCCATGTCGACTTGGTAAGTGCACCCACCTACCAGTCCCCAAACCTTCCCTTTTCTTCATATCAGACACCCCTATGGTAGGCCTATGGGCAGGGTGCATTGTAAGGATAAGGTGGGACATGCCTGGTGTGTGTGGCATGTCCTAATAGTGAATTACAGCCATTTCCGTTTTTCACTATTGCAAGGCTACCTGTTCCCCATAGGCCAGAATGGGCAGTTTGATTTCAACATTTTATAATCCTAAACTGACTCAGGGAACTAGGTAGAAATTCGAGTTTAGTATGCCTGAACTCAGAATGATAAAATACATCTTTTAGTGAAGTTGGTTTTAACATTCTGTGTTTGAAAATACCACTTTTAGAAAGTGGGTATTTTCTTGCCTAACTATCCAGCCTGCCTCTGCCAGCTTGTGTATTGTGTGTCTGGTTTGTGCGTGACAGGGGCTGGGGGTGGCCACAGGAGACAGGGTGAGGCAGCCCAGGGCTGAATAGAGAGATCTGCATCCAGAGTGGAGGGAGGAGTTGCATCTGGGTCTGAATAGGGCTGTGCCTGCCTGCCACAATGCTGGCTCCACCCCCTGCCGGGCATCTGAGTACCCTGCCCCACATTGTGAAAGGAAAGAAGGAGTCATGTACACAGAGTGCTCCAAAGCTGCACAGAACTGGTTTAAGCTAGGCAAAGGCCTCTCTGCCTCCAGAGAACAAAGAGAATCAGGGTATAAGAGGGGCACCCAGACCCCAGGAAAATTAGATCACTTTTGGGAACAAGAAGAAACCTTTGCTGAGGAGCGGAACCAAGAAGAAACTGAGGAGAGACTATCCCTAAGCCTGAAGTGCTGCTTGGGGGATTGGCCTGCAGTGGTTTGCCTGACTGCCAAAGAAAGGAGAAAGGAACTTTTGCTTTGCTGTGACTTTCATCAACTTGTGAAGGATCTCCAAGGGCTTGAGAGAGAGCTTGCCCCCTGACCGAAGTCCCAGGACCAGTGGACTTCACCAGCCTTGTGAATTGCTGCTGGAAACTCTGTTTCAGTGGCTACAGGGTTAGGGAGCTGTGACCGACTCTGACGACCGGCTCGGTGTCCTGTAAGCACCGCATCGAAGCACCGTCTCGCCCTGCAATGCACGGCCCTGGTCTCACCGACTCTGTCAACGAGCCGCTGCCTGCACCGCATTGAGGGACAACGCGTCCTGCAACGCTTCGCTACGCCGAAACGAACTGGTCCGACCGACACGGTCACTGCTGCTGAGTTCAAGTCTTGTGAGCGCACTGGAGTTGGGCACCGCTCGCACGCTTCGCGATGCACCGCCCAACTCGCACCGCTGTCCGGACTGATCGACGCCAGCCCCCGAATCCGGCTCCGTCGCCGCACCGCAACCTGCCAGCACCGCATCGAAGCACCGTCTCGCCCTGCAACGCACGGCCCTGGTCTCACCGACTCCGTCTCAACGACGTCAACGAGCCGCTGCCTGCACCGCATCGAGGGACAACGCGTCCTGCAACGCTTTCCATTTTGCATCGCGACCGCGATGTACAGCCATCCGGCTCGCACGCCCGTGCCTGCCGCTTCAAGTAAAGGTACTGTGACCGAGTCTGTCTACGCTGTGTTGGCCCGTCTCGACGCGGTCAGCTGGATTTGTTAGACTCTGTTTGTTCTTGACATCGCCGTAGCCGGAGGAGGCTACCGACTCACACAGAACCTTGAATTAAGCCTTTTTGATAAGAACTAAGTATTCTTGACAGTATTGTGGATTATTTTTGTCGTTTATGGTCTTGTGGTAATGCTATATAAAATATTCTTATTTTTATAAATATACAACCTGTGTGGTGTCCATTTGTAGTGTTGTCACTTGATTACTGTATGTGTTCACAAATGCTTGTTATGTTATGTTATGTTATGTTAATCGAACTTATAAAGCGCTCTGTTACCCGAGGGTGTCCTGGCGCTATGCACTGCCTGCTGAACCTGAGATAAGTTGACACAAGGATTATTGGTCAAACAGCCAAGTTTTGAGACCCTTCCTGAAGGAGAGGAGGTCTGTGGCACTCCTCAGTTGAAAAGGAAGCTCGTTCCAAGATTTGGACGCACTGTTAATAAAGCTTCTGCCTCCCCAACCTGCCTTCTTAACAGTGCTAATTGTGACTTTCTTCGCCCCCAATGATCGTAGCGCTCTCCTAGGAATGTACCACTGAATTTTTTGTTGTAGGTAGTCAGGACCTTTGCCATTAAGGGCTTTAAAAACGGTACACAATGCTTTGAAGCGTATTCTGTGTCTGACAGGGAGCCAGTGCAACCGTTTGATCTCTTCCTTTACAGATGCAAACTTTGAGGTCCCTGACAACAATCTGGCTGCCGCATTTTGGACCATCTGAAGCTTGTTAATAAGTTGTTTTTGAGCGTTCATGTAAAGCCCGTTGCAGTAATCCAGCCGGGACATAACAAGGGCCGAAATTACTGTTTTGAGGCCATTAATGTTGAGATAGGGCTTAACCTTGTTTATGATCTTTAGAACATAAAAGCAGGCCGAGGTAACTGAGCTAATTTGGTCACCTAGTGTCAATTTATTATCCATTAACACTCCCAGGTTTCTGGCTTTCTCAGTAGGTGTGGGGCATGTGCCAAGGTCAGCCGGCCACCAGTCTGGGGTCCACAATAGCGGATTCTTCCCAAATTTTATTACCTCTGTTTTATTGGAGTTGAGCTTTAAGCAATTTTCCGACATCCATCTGGAGATGGCAGCCATACAGTCATGGAAACGGGCACCAGTTTCCTTTTCAAAGCCCTCCCTTAGTGACAACACTATCTCGGTGTCGTCAGCATAGGAGGTCAGCTGACAGCCGAAAGACCTGATCACACCAGCAAGGGGAGCCACATAAACATTAAAAAGCGTTGGGCTGAGGGAGGAGCCCTGTGGGACCCCACAAGGAAGGGTGAAAGGTTTGGAATGACAGTTATCCATGTCCACAGTTTGTATTCTATCAGAGAGAAATGACTGCAGAAGCTTCAGAGCAGACCCCCTTAATCCGGCCCCAAACAAACGGTCCATCAAAACTTTGTGATGGACCGTGTCAAAGGCCGCGGACAGGTCTAACAGGATCAATACTGCACTTCCTCCACTGTCCAGGGCCTCCCGAATTTCTTCCGTAGATGTAATTAGGGCAAGCTCGGTGCTGTGTTCTGCTCTAAAGCCATATTGTGTTGGATCAAGAGTCTGATTAAGTTTAAGAAAAGCATTAAGTTGAATATTCATTGCTTTTTCTAAGGCCTTGGCAGGAAGCGGGAGACGAGATATAGGCCTATAGTTATTGGGGTCACCTGCATCAAGGTTCTGTTTTTTCAGGAGGGGGAGGATGGAGGCGACCTTCCACTTATTAGGAAACGTGCCAGAGCTGAGTATCTCGTTCAGTAGGGGCATGAGAGCCGAGCCAATGACTCCTGAAATTTGTTTTGCTAAATATGCTGGACAGGGATCAGAAGGGGCTCCCGAGCGAATAGAATTCAGAATAGTGATAGTCTCAGGAACCGTGAGAGGTTGAAAGTGCTCTAAAACGGCAGAGGTTGTGGAACTGTCTTGGCCGAAGGTAATTGACTGTTCAGGCTCCTTATTATCTGCTAGGGAGAAGGAAGAAAAAATAGATTCCACCTTTAATTTGAAGAAGTCGGCTAGTTGATCGCAGAATTTAGGGCTGCAGGAGCTCTTAGGGGCAATAGGTATGGCTAGTTTTTTGAGTGTCTTGAACAGTTCCTTGGAATTTGATTTGGCTTGATCTATTTGATCCTGAAAGTATTTCTTTTTGGTTTCCAGCAACATCCCCTTATAGATGGCGATGCTGTGTCTATAGGTATCCTTATCTAGCTTATTGTATTCTCTCCTCCAAGCCCTTTCTGACTGTTTACAGTTCAGTTTTTGAGCTTTAAGCTCTTCGGTGTACCAGGGGGCCGAAGGTGTAACACGTTTTGGAATCCATTTTTTGACAGGGGCGAGTGTATTACAAGTGGACTCAAGCCATGAGGTGTAGACTGAGGTAGCCTCTTCTACTCCAGCGGGGAGAGGACGCAGATGATTCCAAAGCTCCTCTTCCAATTTGGAACTGTCTACCTCTTTCCAAGCTCTGGTCTCAATCTCATTAGCGATAGTTGGCGGAGTTATGGGATCAGCGGGTGGGTTTAGTTGAAACAGAATCGCCCTGTGGTCGGACCAAGGCAGCGGGAGTACCGCAGTACAGACAAGGTCCGAATTATTTGAGAAAATCCCATCTAGGGTATGTCCCTTATCGTGGGTAGGATTACCCACCAGCTGCTTAAAATCTCCCACTCCCATTATTTGCTGTAGACGGGACGTGTCGGGGTCAGATGCGGCCTCCAAGTAAAAGTTAAAGTCGCCGAGCACCGTAAATGATTTAAGGCATAGCCCTTCCTCCAACAATGAGCCCAACAACTCCAAGAAGCCCCTCTGGGGCCAGGAGGTCGATAGAGCAGGATGCCCTTAAAAGTGCTAGAGTAGACAGAGTGAAAGCTGAATGAAAGAGCCTCACAACAGGGATTAGAAGCCTTATAAAAAATAGGCTTTAAAGAGTCATGGTAGATAACAGCCAAGCCTCCTCCCTTCCATGAGGTCTGTCTAGCGTGTGGTAAAGAAAGCCTGGGGGATAGCTTCAACCAGATCGGGTCCTGAGGTTTTATCGGTCCAGGACTCCGTGATAAAAGCAATTTTTATCATCCGCTCCTCCAATAGTAGGGCACACTCCGTACTATGTTTAACTAAAGACCTGGCGTTAAATAAGATACATTTTAATGGGCCAGCATCGGCTACCCTTAATTTCTTAGAATGAGTAGCAGATAGATCTTTCACCGGGATATCTAATAAAACAGGATAGGTGATATGGCAGTTGGGGCAAGTATTATTATTATTCTTACTGGCATGCGTCATACTCATAGTTGACCGAGGACAGTTGGAGGCTTCACACACTGCCTCTGAACTAAGCCTGTCTGCTCGTGCCAAGCTACCAAGAGGGTGAGCAGGGGTTATTTCAGGAGTGTACCTACTTTCCCTGACTAGACTCAAGGGTCCCTATTTGGACAAAGGTACCTACCTCTGCCAACTAGAGACCCCCAAATCTAACATTGGTGGTCAGCGGTGAAGATTCTGGACTTGCATTTGTGACTCATGTACAGTAATTGGTGAACACTACTTATTGAGTGCAGTCCAAAACGCAACCACATACTTTTTGATAGCATTATTTCTGGGATTTTCTATTTTTGCAACTGCCAAGTTTAATCACCATGGAGAAACCAGCATCAGTAGCCTCTGTTGAGTGTGATTGGGAAGAGGAGAGGCTAGAATGCTACACCCTCAAGCAGCTCAAGCATTTCTGCAAAAAGTTTAAAGTGTCCATGACCGGGCTCTCCAGGAAGGAGGACCTCCAAAAGGTGCTGAGGGCCTGGGTCGAATCAAGGAGTGCCCCTGTGGAGGGGGCTGAGAATGCAGAAGGGCAGCTGGAGGGGCTATTGGGTCTAGGGGCTGGAAGACCACCTTCCCCAGTAGGTAGCAGTGTTTCTGCCAGAGGTCTGTCTCCAGAAGAGTTGGAGGACAGGAAAGAGAGTAGGATGCACGAAATGGAGCTGACCAAGCTCAAGCTGAATGGGCCCATAGAATTTGAAATGCAAACTAGGAAATTAGCCCTAGAAGAAAAGAAAATGCAGTTTGAACATGAGAAGGTTTTGAGGGAGTTGGAATTGAAGGCCAAAAGCTTAGAGATTACTCCCTCTGGTGGCAGTGTACCGCCTGTGCCTGTTGAAGCTAGGCTGTATATTCCCAAAGATGTGGTGAAGGAGTTTTTTAATAATGA
Organism: Calotriton arnoldi; assembly: GCA_963921515.1. Lineage (NCBI taxonomy): Eukaryota > Metazoa > Chordata > Amphibia > Caudata > Salamandridae > Calotriton > Calotriton arnoldi. The sequence goes on along the minus strand of CAWUFW010000267.1, from coordinate 4,968,502 downwards.
TGACATTGGGCAGTGGTTCAAAGCCTATGAGGTAGCCATGTCTTCCCACCGGGTCCCTGAGAAGGATTGGGGAGCGGGGTTATGGGGACGGTTCCTGAGTGAAGGGCAGGATACCTTGTTGGATTTGCCCTCTGAAGTCTATAATTCATACAGCCACATGAAGGATGCTTTAATGACTAGGTATAGTTTGACCCCTGAGCTTTATAGGCAGAGGTTCAGGAACTGTAAGAAGATTGAAGGCAGTACCTGGGTTGAATATGTGACCTTTTTTTGCAGAGCCTTGGATGGTTGGGTAAAGGGTAGCAAAGCGACTGATTTTCAGGCGCTCTTTGATTTGATTGCATGGGAGCACTTGTCCAGTAATTGTTTTCCTGAGCTACGCCAGCACCTGATTGATAGTAAGCTGACTAACCCTAGGCAGCTTGTTGAGGAGGCGGACCGCTGGGTGAGTACCCGGGTCCACAAGGGTCACGTGGGAGACTCCGCCAAGGGTGGGCAGGGTCCCCAGCAGAAGAGTGGGGGACAAAGGTAAACAGAGAGAGTTCCATAAAGGGCCCCAAAGTAGACCCCAAGGGAACCAAGGGAAAGGTTCCCAGCCTCCCCTGAGAAGAAGCCAGTGGCCCTGACAGGCCCCCTGTTCACCAGGGACCACTGGTGTGTTACAAGTGTGGCGCCCCTGGCCACAAGGCAAACGATCCTCGTTGCCCTTTGCATGGAAAACCAGCACCCACTGGTGCAGTCCCCCGGCAGTTGGCTAGTGTAGCCCTGGGGGAGGAGTGGGGTGCCCAAGGTGGGGGGATCCCACAGTGTTTTCCCTTGTCTCATTAGGAGACTCTGAGATGGTCCCTAGGACCCAGCTGCCTGACAACACTAAGAAATACAGGCAGTGGGTGACCATCAATGGCCATAGGGTGGAGGCTCTGAGAGACACAGGAGCCAGTGTGACAGCTGTCAAGTGTCACCTGGTGTCTAAAGAGCAGGTTGTCCCTGATGCATTCTATCCGGTTGTTGCCGCTGACAACACAGAGAGTCACTGCAAGGTGGCTCAGGTTCCCTTTGAGTGGGCGGGGTCTCGGGTACTCTTCAAGTAGCTGTGAGGCCAGCCATGCCTGTTGACTGTTTGTTAGGGAACGATTTGGAGAGCTCACCTTGGGCTAAGGTGGAGCGGAGTGCGCATTTAGAAATGTTGGGCTTGCCTGATTGGGCATGTGTGACCACCCGGTCAATGGCAGCTAAAGGTGTTCAAGAGGACCTGGAGCCTGAGAGGGAGGCCCAGGTGCCTGCTGGAGAGAGAGGAGGCAGGGGGCACGGGAAACCGGCCCCGAAGTTCCCACGGTCCAGGAGGAGGCAGACCCTGAGGGGGATGCCCTGGAGCCTACAGGGGAACAGGTAGCTGAACTGGGGGACCTACCTGAGCTGACCCATTGGCAGCAAGAAGGAGGACCCTCCAGGGAAGAGTTCTACGAGGAGCAGAACACATGCCCTTCTCTCGTGGGTCTGAGGCAACAGGCCACAGACCAGGCAGCAGGTGATCAGTCTGGATCACATTGGATTTACTGGGAGAATGGTCTCCTGTATTCAGAGCCTAAGGTTGCTGAGCCTGGGTCAGCCCATGTGCTGGTGGGACCCCAGCGCTTCAGAGCCTTCCTACTGGGGTTGGCTCATGATGTACCGTTAGCAGGACATCTGGGGCAGGACAAGACCTTTGAAAGGCTTGTCACCCATTTATATTGGCCCCAGATGCGCAGGAGTGCCGCCACTCACTGCAGGACATGCCAGACTTGCCAGGCAAGTGGAAAGAGTGGGAGGAAGCAGAAGGCTCCTCTCCAGCCATTCCCTGTGGTCAGCACCCCTTTGAACGGGTGGGTATTGACATTGTGGGGCCACTGGACCCCAAGACAGCCATGGGCAACAGGTTTATCCTGGTCTTGGTGGACCATGCCACCCGGTACCCTGAAGCCATCCCTCTGAGGACAGTGACGGCCCCCGTGGTGGGACGGTCACTGATGGGAATTTTCTCACATGTGGGATTCCCTCAAGAGGTGGTATCTGACAGAGGTACCAACTTCGTGTCCAAGTACATGAAGTCCCTGTGGCAGGAGTGCGGTGTAACTTACAAGTTCACCACTCCTTACCACCCTCAAGGAAATGGGCTGGTTGAGAGATTCAACCGGACCCTCAAGGGCATGATTATGGGTCTGGAAGAACCCATGAGGCGTAAATGGGACGTCCTCTTACCTTGCCTGTTGTTTGCATACCGGGAGGTGCCACAGAAGTCTCTAGGGTTCAGCCCCTTTGAGCTCCTCTATGGACACCCGGTGCGAGGACCTCTGAGTTTGGTCAAGGAAGGATGGGAGCAATCTCCCAGGAAACCTCCCCAGGATGTATACAGTTACATGCTGGCCTTCAGGAACCAGACTAGGCGTTTCAGAGAGCTTGCTGAGGCAAATCTGGAAGCCAGCCAGGAGGAGATGAAGCAGTGGTACGACCAGAATGTCACTCTGGTCGAGCTTCAGCCTGGTCAGAAAGTGTGGGTCATGGCCCCTGTGGAGCCTTGTGCGCTCCAGGACAGGTGGACCGGCCCTTTCACGGTGGTGGAGCGCAAGAGTCCAGTTACCTACTTGGTGGACTTGCAGTCTCCCAGGAACCCCTTGCGGGTCCTGCATGTGAACCACCTAAAGCCCCACTTGGAGAGGTCCCAAGTGGGCATGCTCTTAGCTACAGATGATGGGATGGAGGAGGAGACCGAGCCTCTTCCTGACCTCCTGTCAGCCCGAGAGCAAGATGGATCAGTGGAGGGAGTAAACCTCTCTACCTCCCTCACACCTGAGCAGCAGGGTGACTGTCGCCAGCTGTTGGGACAGTTCCCTGACCTGTTCTCCCTGGTTCCCAGTGTCACTCATTGGTGCGTCCATGATGTGGACACTGGGGACAGTCTTCCTGTGAAGCACAAGGCTTACAGGGTGACTGACAGGGTCAGAGCCTGCATCAAGGAGGAGGTCTCCAAGATGTTTGCGCTAGGGGTGATTGAGTCCTCTAACAGCCCTTGGGCCAGCCCAGTGGTCTTGGTTCCAAAGGCTGCCGCACCTGGTGCCACACCAGAACTCCGGTTCTGTGTGGACTACAGGGGACTCAATTCCGTCACTAGGACTGACGCCCACCCCATCCCCAGAGCTGATGAGCTCATAGATCGGTTAGGGGCTGCGCTGTACCTCAGCACGTTTGACTTAACGTCTGGGTACTGGCAGATCGCCTTGACTGATGGGGCAAAAGAAAGGTCAGCATTCTCCACACCAGATGGGCACTACCAGTTCCGGGTGATGCCCTTTGGGATGAAGAATGCTCCTGCCACCTTTCAGAGGTTGGTCAACCAGGTGTTGGTTGGACTGGAGGATTTCAGTGCCGCCTACCTGGATGACATCGCAGTGTTCAGTGCCAGTTGGGAAGAACATCTGCGCCACCTCTGGGAAGTGTTGATGGCGCTGTGGAAGGCAGGCCTCACAATCAAGGCAAGTAAGTGCCAGATTGGACAGGGTTCTGTGGTGTACTTGGGACACCAGGTTGGGAGCGGCCACGTGGCACCCCTCCAACCGAAAATTGATACCATTCTGGCTTGGGAGCCACCCAAGACCCAGACAGAGGTGAGAGCCTTCCTAGGACTCACCGGGTATTACAGGAGATTCGTCAAGGGGTATGGCAGCATTGTTGCCCCCTTGACAGAGCTGACTTCCAAGAAGCAGCCCAGGAAAGTGATTTGGACTGACGCCTGTCAAAAAGCTTTTGACACCTTGAAGACTGCCATGTGCACGGCGCCTGTGCTCCAGGCACCCAACTTCTCCAATGAGTTCATTGTTCAGACAGACGCTTCAGAGCATGGTGTAGGGGCTGTTCTATCACAGATCAATGAGGAGGGCCTAGACCAACCTGTAGCCTTCATCAGTAGGAGGTTACTTCCCGGGAACAGAGATGGAGTGCTATTGAGCGTGAGGCATTTGCTGTGGTCTGGGCACTGAAGAAGCTGAGACCATACCTGTTTGGGACCCACTTCCGGGTTCAGACAGACCACAGGCCCCTCAGATGGTTGATGCAGATGAGGGGTGAGAATCCAAAGCTGTTGAGGTGGTCCATTTCCCTACAGGGAATGGACTTTACGGTGGAACACAGCCCTGGTACAGAACACGCCAATGCTGATGGTCTGTCCAGATTTTTCCGCTTTAGTGATGAGAACTCCTAGGGGTAGGATAGTTCTCCCCACATTTCAGCTGGAGGGGACACGTGTTAGACCTGGCATCCTTGGCATGGGTCTCCCTTCCATTTTGTTCATAATGCCTCCACTGTTGTCGATATGTTTTTGCTGGACTAGATGCTCATGGGCACTTTGTCACTGCTAATCAGTGCCAAAGTGCAAGTGCTCCCTATTGTAAATTGTGATGTGAATTAGTGACTCCATGTTTGGCTTATTTGAATTACTGTCAGACCCTAGTACAGTGCACTGAGTGTGCCCAGGGCTTGTAAATCAAATGCTGCTGGTGGGCTTGCAGCACTGGTTGTGCCACCCACAGAAGTAGCTTGTAAAGTGTGTCTCAGGCCTGCCATTGCAGAGGCTGTGTGCAGTCTGTGACAGCCATGTCGACTTGGTAAGTGCACCCACCTACCAGTCCCCAAACCTTCCCTTTTCTTCATATCAGACACCCCTATGGTAGGCCTATGGGCAGGGTGCATTGTAAGGATAAGGTGGGACATGCACCAGGTGTGTGGCATGTCCTAATAGTGAATTACAGCCATTTTCGTTTTTCACTATTGCAAGGCTACCTGTTCCCCATAGGCCAGAATAGGCAGTTTGATTATAACATTTTATAATCCTAAACTGACTCAGGGAACTAGGTAGAAATTCGAGTTTAGTATGCCTGAACTCAGAATGATAAAATACATCTTTTAGTGAAGTTGGTTTTAACATTCTGTGTTTGAAAATACCACTTTTAGAAAGTGGGTATTTTCTTGCCTAACTATCCAGCCTGCCTCTGCCAGCTTGTGTATTGTGTGTCTGGTTTGTGCGTGACAGGGGCTGGGGGTGGCCACAGGAGACAGGGTGAGGAAGCCCAGGGCTGAATAGAGAGATCTGCATCCAGAGTGGAGGGAGGAGTTGCATCTGGGTCTGAATAGGGCTATGCCTGCCTGCCACAATGCTGGCTCCACCCCCTGCCAGGCGTCTGAGTACCCTGCCCCACATTGTGAAAGGAAAGAAGGAGTCATGTACACAGAGTGCTCCAAAGCTGCACAGAACTGGTTTAAGCTAGGCAAAGGCCTCTCTGCCTCCAGAGAACAAAGAGAATCAGGGTATAAGAGGGGCACCCAGACCCCAGAAAAATTAGATCACTTTTGGGAACAAGAAGAAACCTTTGCTGAGGAGCGGAACCAAGAAGAAACTGAGGAGAGACTATCCCTAAGCCTGAAGTGCTGCTTGGGGGATTGGCCTGCAGTGGTTTGCCTGACTGCCAAAGAAAGGAGAAAGGAACTTTTGCTTTGCTGTGACTTTCATCAACTTGTGAAGGATCTCCAAGGGCTTGAGAGAGAGCTTGCCCCCTGACCGAAGTCCCAGGACAGGTGGACTTCACCAGCCTTGTGAATTGCTGCTGGAAACGCTGTTTCAGTGGCTACAGGGTTAGGGAGCTGTGACCGACTCTGACGACCGGCTCGGTGTCCTGTAAGCACCGCATCGAAGCACCGTCTCGCCCTGCAACGCACGGCCCTGGTCTCACCGACTCTGTCAACGAGCCGCTGCCTGCACCGCATCGAGGGACAACGCGTCCTGCAACGCTTCGCTAAGCCGAAACGAACTGGTCCGACCGACACAGCCACTGCTGCTGAGTTCAAGTCTTGTGACCGCACCGGAGTTGGGCACCGCTCGCACGCTTCGCAACGCACCGCCCGACCCGCACCGCTGTCCGGAATGATCAACGCCAGCGCCCGAATCCGGATCCGTCGCCGCACCGCAACCTGCCAGCACCGCATCGAAGCACCGTCTCGCCCTGCAACGCACGGCCCTGGTCTCACCGACTCCGTCTCGACGACGTCAACGAGCCGCTGCCTGCACCGCATCGAGGGACAACGCGTCCTGCAACGCTTCCATTTTGCACCGCGACATACAGCCATCCGGCTCGCACGCCCGTGCCTGCCGCTTCAAGTAAAAGGTACTGTGACCGAGTCTGTCTACGCTGTGTTGGCCCGTCTCGACGCGGTCAGCTGGATTTGTTAGACTCTGTTTGTTCTTGACATCGCCGTAGCCGGAGGAGGCTACCGACTCGCACAGAACCTTGAATTAAGCCTTTTTGATAAGAACTAAGTATTCTTGACAGTATTGTGGATTATTTTTGTCGTTTATGGTCTTGTGGTAATTCTATATAAAATATTCTTATTTTTATAAATATACAACCTGTGTGGTGTCCATTTGTAGTGTTGTCACTTGATTACTGTATGTGTTCACAAATGCTTCACACACTGCCTCTGAATTAAGCCTGTCTGCTCGTGCCAAGCAACCAAGAGGCTGAGCAGGGGTTATTTCAGGAGTGTACCTACTTTCCCTGACTAGACTCAAGGGTCCCTATTTGGACAAAGGTACCTACCTCTGCCAACTAGAGACCCCCAAATCTAACATTCAATAACACCTGTCCCTTGCCATGCCCCTTATTTATTATCCTATCAATGATTATGCTACACCTTATTTAGGCCTAACCATGTTGTGCTGTTTAATATATTTATTATGTTAGGTAAGATAAGTTGAGAATATTTTAGAAATAGGTTTGGAAGAATGGGTGATGCAAGGGAAAAATCATCATTTTATGGGTTGATTAATGGTTAAGGAAACATCCCATATGAAGTTAATGAAGATCAGGTTAGGGTTAGCAATAGCTTGATTGAGATATTACTACAAAAAAAGGGGCTTATTTAGAAGCCAAGTACTACACTGGAACGTGATTTTGTATGACGTTCCGGCAGCGCACTGTACTTACCCATATCTACAAGGCCATGTAAATTCACCCTACGTGGCTCTTCATTGGCTCGTAGATATGGTGTGAGGCAACGCAACACAGCGCAAGTCACTGCGTTGCCTCACACTGCGCTGGGGAGGCGTGCCCTGGGCTTTACGGTGGGTGTTCCCATGTAACACCCATGGCATCTGACAAATTCCCAGATTTACAACATGCTGTAAACCTGGGAATGCATCAAAAGCCTATGCCTCCCCAGGAGTGGAGTAAGGGTTGTTTTGTTAAGGAAGGTGTCCCTTTCCCCACAAAAACAACCGAATTTCAATGCAGATGCCCTTGCACCATGGTGCTAGGGTTCCTGTGTTGGCGCATGGCAGCCATTTGTACACTTGAACTGTGAAAGAGGACAGGAATGTGCCGTATCTCATAGATACAGTACATTCCTGTCCTTTTCTTTTGACATAGGGCAGCGCAGCAGGAAGGTGCTGTCCTACACCAAAATGTTGTAAATGAGGGCCAAAGTTTTCTTTAGTCAGCCAATATAACGGAAGATGTGAGGAGTGAAGAAGAAGGTTGGAAAGGAATTGGGAAAGGAAGTAATACAAACATGTTTTTCTCTTTCTTTTTCTGTATTGTTAAATATCAGGACCTGAGACGCAACACTTGACGTTAGGGGAATACCTAATGTTAGGTATTTTGAGTCAAGGAGGGAATGACATGGGGTGGTTAATTGTCAATGTATGCATGAACAATTTTAAAGTGCAGCAGTAAAAAAATTACTTTTCTTCCTCTACATTTTTGCGTTGGCCATAAAAGTACATATTGGCCACAGCTTTACCTTTAAAGTACTATTTCACAAAGATATTGCTCTATCTCTCATTGATGCATCATGAAATTGGAAAATGCATCCAGGCTAGGTTATCTTAATGGCTACATCTGTTTAAAGTAAACCACGTATCTATCTAATTGAAGTAGGTCTGTCTATCATGCATATGTACAGCCAGTTACATAAACCTAATGACAGGAACACTAATAGTGCAATGCGTATTCCACCTCACGTCTGACAACAAAACACATACCATGTAGGCCACACTCTTCTAGTCAAACAGCATAATAGGAAGTAAAGCAGACATGACTTATTTATAACACAATCTACTTCCCTCAACGAAATTTTTACTTAGGGGCAGCGTCTACCCGTAACCTACTCAGGGCCTGGTTACCCTCACAGGTGGTTAGCCGCGCTCTACAAATTCACATAACGTAACATAACTAGAAGCAACATTGTGATTAATCATGCACAACAGCGGAAAGTTTGCTCATAGGTCACACATTGTAATTCAACTATCTTTCAACCATTTAAGCTCTGTCCTCTTGTGTAGTATATGAACCATCTCCTCCTGCACTTCAGCAGTGTATGTCATGAGTGGCATGTTGAACTATGTAAAGCACTGAAATACAATAAAATAACTCTCTCTCTATTGATACCTAGAAAAAAACACTGCTTGCCATTACCCTTGCCAGCACGACCTTGTCTTACGATTACAGATAACGTTGTTTGACCTACTACTAAGGGGAAATTATAATGTCACTGACAATTAATCAGCAGAAAAAACAACATTAAAAATAGCACACCAATCTGCCGGTTTTGTAACGTGCCAATAGTTCCTTGACAAGTTGTCCTACATGTCCCTCTCCCTCATATGATTTCAAATCCTTTACATAGCAAGGGCAGGCTTTACCCTCATCCGCTTGAATTGGCGATGACTGAACTGACTATGACGTATTGAGGTTGAGTTTTGCTTTCTTTGACCTAGTCTTTGTTTTCTTCTCAGCACTGCTGCTATGAGAGAAAAACATTGACAGTCACAGCCACCCCATTCCCTTCTACATTATAGAAATTGTACTGGCCTGGAACCTTTTATGGTTTAAATCTTTTATTGATATTTTCAACCATACCAAGTAAATACAGTAGCTAAAGTAAGTCTTTGAGGCATGCAAACATCTGCGAGCGAGTCTGGCTACATGCCTTCCTAGAACTGGTACATAAACAACCCACAAAAGAAGAAAGCAAAACAAAAGAAAAGGAAACCCATAAAAAAAAAAAAATGTTTTTAAAAAAAACGACTCCCCCCTCCTCACTCACCCATATGCTATGCCTGCACCCGTATGTGTGCGTACATGTGATTATTCCTCGGTGGGTCGCTCCGGTTCGGGGATCCCGGAGAGGCGTAAGAGTCTGAGGTATTTAGGGCATGTTAACTCATGGAATTCTTGTGACAGTAGCGACACGTATGGGTTCCATACCTCCTGGAATTCGTCCCCCTTCCCCGCTAATGTATGGAGATCTTTTCCATTCCTAGAATGTGCCAAAGTCTGTGCAGCCAATTTGTATGAGTCGGAATATGGGCTGTGCCCCAATGGGCAAGGATGGCCTGGGCTGCCGCTCCCAGCGCTATGCCAATCTGCTGGCCGCAAATGGATTTCAGAGGGTATGTTAGTGGGTTTGGGAGACCCAGCAATACGTAAGTTGGAAACCGTGGGAGCTGCGTATCCAAGTGTGTTTTTAGTTAATCAATAACCTGTGTCCAATAGTGCTGGATCTGTGGGCAGTCCCAAAGAATGTGAAGTAGGGATCCCTTGTTACCACAGCCCCTCCAACAGCTGTCAATATGTGAAGGCTTGATTTGCTTGAGTCAGACCAGTGTGTAATACCAATGGGAAGTAATCTTAGTGAGTGTCTCCGTGAGAGCCATGTTACATGCTGTGTGACGAGCCCTGTAGGCAATGCCTTCCCATTCCTTTGCGCTCAAGGAATGTCCCAATTCCTCCTCCCAGCGTGCCCTCCCCGCGTGGTAGGGATGAGTCTGTGTTTGAAGCAAAAGCGTATATAACTCCGAGATCATGCCTTTGTCAGACGTTTTGGCCAAGAACCATCTTTCATACTGGGTCAAACGATGTTGTGCTTTGGCCTGGTTAGATGGATGCAAGATCCAATGCCGTAATTGCAGATAGTGGAATCGCTCTGACTCAGGAAGCCCAAATTCCTCCCGTAGTTGGGGAAAAGAGAGCAGACCCTCCAAGTCAAAGAAGTGGCCCATGGAACGGCACTCCGATGCCCTCCAAGTTGTAAATCCTGTCGCTGCATTGCCCAGAGTAAAGTCTGGATTCTCAAACAAAGGGGTCAGCGGGGAGGGAAACGTAGTCAGGCCCATTCTGGTGCTGACACTGTCCCAGACTGACATCGTCGCTCTAGTTATTTGGGAGACATACAGGCTCCGTGGCCTGTGTGCTTTGGGAAGAAATGGGATCTTCCAGAGAGCCGTACCCGCTACTGCCCTGTCCTGGAAGAGCCAATGCTTCTCCGACTCGGGGCGGCTCCACTCCACTAGATAGCGCAGCTGTGCCGCCTTAAAGTAGAGTTGCAGATCCGGGGCCTGGAACCTTTTAGAATCATTTGCCAGTGATTGACTTTGGAATTTTTGTTTTTTATGCGCTAAATAGGATACACACACTCTAAGAAATATACGCAATGTACTCCAATGTGTTATTCTTCATTTGCGTATGATTTTAATAATACTTGCATTTTGGAAGTGTTTGCCTGACATGGTAGAGTTGGACAGAATTTGTCACATCTATGTGTAATCTCTAACACACCGCTGGGGAGGAATCAGGTACTCAGTCTTGCATAAGAAAAGGCAATGTAGTTGGGAGAGAGCCAAGCATTGACATCCCGTTTTCCTATTTCTGGCTAAGCTCTAGAACTAGAGTACACTTGAGTAAATATAGAGATATACAGACATATTCGTATAGTGCATATTCGCCATGAGGGGATCTCACTCTTGCTGCTTTTGACACATTAATGGGGGCTTACTGATACCCAACCCCATGTCACTCATCTTATCAAGTCTGGAAGGATCTAAGGATCGGGCTTTCTCTGGGGCCGCTCCGAGAATATGGAACTCTCTCCCGCCCACCATCAGAAGAATCCCTTCACTGACACGCTTCAAAAAGGAGGCCAAAACCTTCCTTATGGGTAAATTCCTCGTTTAAATGTTGCCTCCAACCAGCACAGAGACTCTGATTAACTCCTGACTAGCGCCTCCCCTCGGATTAACTAGTCACCTCTCCTAGAAACCTGGGGACTCGTTTCGAGCAACTATAAAACGCAAACCGTACATTCGTGTCCACCATCTTTCATATATCCTGCACCCTGCCCTCTTTTACCTTTTGTATATTATTGTGATTCCAAGCCTATTGTACATTTCTATGTTTCCTGTAAAGCGCTCTGATACCCTAACGGGTCAAGTTCGCGCTCTATAAAACACAAAAATAAAAATAAATAAATAAAATAAAGGAAGATTGGGCTGCTTGGAGTCACTGGGACATGAACCAGAGACCATGGGTTCAAACACAGATCCATGCAGTGAATTGATGTATTAACTACAATGAGCTACCACTCTTGGCATAATGCAATGATTTTTACATATATATATTTTTTAAACTCTTCCTAAATATAGTTTTCAAACCCACTTTAAGAAACTATGGTTGGCTAGTCTCGATCGAGATCTGGCTGGTAGAGTAAATCTATTTCTCAGGTCCTGAGGGGAGTTTTGAAAGTCATTAATCTTGATCCCTCACAAAGGAGGGACAAAGGTTCCAGACTACACTTGACAGGACCTGAGACATTAGTTAGCAGTACACCTTCTCAGACTCTGATGTTTGTAGCCTGTAGAATTGTATTTGTGAGAGAACAAGCTCCAAGGAATTGGTTTCTCAGAAACCATGTCTGGCATTAGAAGCTTGAGTAGCTCAAGGTAAACGCATCTCCCATCTCCCTGAATGACACCAGCAGCAGACTTTCTAGCCCCTACAACCTGCTGCAAACATTTCTACTGCAGGAAGGGAGTTGGAAGTTTGCAGTCCATCATCAAGTCAAGTGGGCCATACATAGGAAAACAACAGTGAGTGGCAGAGGGAATCTTGGCCCAACCACTGACTCATTTTTTATTTTTCCATATGTTGCCTGCTGTACAACCTTTTTGAAGCAGGTACAAGTTTTTTTTTAAAAAGGTGAAGTTTCAAAACAATTAGCTTACAAGCGTCACATGGCAGAGGCATGTTGCTGCAAACAACAGAAGTTAAATTATAAAAAAAAATATTTTTATTTTATTTAACTTGTTGGCATTGTTACAAACATTTTATGAATAGCATTTTAAATGACATGACACGTGCAGTGAGTATTGTTACAGTTGTTGATATCCACAATCTGGAGTCGCGTTTAAATAAAAGTTCGTACATATGTGGCTCCATAAAAAAAGATTGCAGCTTTCCTCCATCTACCTTGCCCCCCTCCCCGTAGCTGTCTCCCAAGTTCACTGGGGCAGTGCATCTGGTCTCTCAGTGGGCCGAAGTGAGGGGAGAGGGCGCAGGATGAAGCGTTCCAGTAATGAGTAAGATAAACTGGTTGTCACATGGGGTGCGTGGGTGAAAAACCTATTTGGTTGAGTCTTCCTGTGGGGGTTCTACTAGTCGGAGATAGGCGGTGAGGGGTTCCCAGATGTCACATGGGCGGGATCTTGTTGGCATTAGTTCCCAGTAATTGGTCAGTTGTTTGTGGCAGTATGCGGTGTCTTTGAGCCAGTCTCGAGTCAGTGGTGTCTGGGTCCTCACCCAGTTCATCGCGACTCTGCGCATTTGCTAGAAGTAGCATTAGGGCCACCAGCTTCCTGACATCCCGGTCTGCGTCCCCCACATGTCCCAGGAGATCCATCAGCGGGGAGGGGTCTATTTGTCTATTTATGATTTTCCCAATGGTGCTAAATACCTCTGCCCAGTAGGCGGCAATCGCAGGGCAGTGCCAAGCAAGGTGGAGGATGTCCGTGTCCGGCCGGTGGCATCGGGCACAGTGGGAATCGGGAGAGATACCCTTTTTGTATGATTGGGCAGGGGTTTGATAAATGCGATGTAGAAATTTAAAATGTATGAGGCGTAATCTGTAGTTGGGGGATAAAAGTTCAAGTTGCCACAGCAGTACGTCCACTGTTCGTCAGTGAGGGGTGTGTGGAGGTCAGTTCCCCAGGCTTCCTGCGCTGGTGCTCCTATTGCCGGCGCCGAGCTCTGCATATGGTTATAGAGGGATGTGATGAGTTTCTGTGCGGTGCTGGCTGTGTAAATGTGTTCTAGGGCCATTAGTGTTTGCGGGGGAGCAGCAAAAGTGTCAAATGTTGTGCGACATGTTGTGCATAGTTGGTAATAAAGGAGAGTGTCCAGGGTAGCGCCTCTGTCCCGAATTTGGGAGGGAGGGTCCAGGAATTGGTTGTTGGGATAGAGATCCGCAAATGTATGGATGCCAAGCTTGATGGCGCGAGCGCAGGTGCCCCCATCCATCATTAGAGGCAGTGTTGGATTTTTTGCCATTGGAATTGATGGGGCATACAAATGTGTGCCGCCCGCGCGATGCGCCAGACCCGTCCATGCCCACCTCAGGCATTGCGGAGTGTCTATATCGGGTCCCGGACATTTGTATGGCAGGAAAAGGGCTGTCGAAAGCGGACACAGAGAGACTTTGTCTATCTCTACTACAACGTGCGGCTGGAAGGGTATAGGGTGTGTCCAGTAACGTAAGAAGTGTGCCTGGGTGCAAAGTGCATATAGTTGTAAATCCGGCGCTCCCATTCCGCCCTGTGCCTGCGGCAGCGTCAACAGTCCGTATTTGACGCGGGGCTGTTTCCCAGCCCAAACTAGCGTTATGAGGTTGGATCGCAGTCGCCTGAAGAACGTTTGTGTAAGTGGTATAGGAATGTTGACGAATAAGTAAAGAAACTTGGGAAGAATCACCATCTTTGCTATGGCGATACGTCCTGCCAGGGACAGCGGATGTTTTGTCCATATGGGAATTCTGTCTTCAAGCCAGCTTATTGCGCTGCCAAAGTTAGCTCTCCAGACCACCTCCGTGTCATTGCACACGTGAATTCCCAGGTATTTAATCAGGCCGTTTGCCCATTGGAGCGGATATTCCATGGGGAATGGAGTTGTGGCCTCCGTTAAGGGGAGCAGCATATACTTGGCCCAATTTATTTGGATGCCCAACATACCGTCGAATCTCACAATTTTGCGGATGAGCGGTGAGAGATTTTGCTCCGGGTGGATAACGTAAAGTGTGATGTCGTCCGCATAGAGGGACATGACCAACCCGCGAGTGGAGAAGCCTAAACCCCGTTTTGCGTAGTGTTGACGTATTTGGGGTGCCAGGGGTTCCATGGCAAGAGCATAAAGTATAGGGGAGAGCGGTCACCCCTGTCTCATGCCTCTGCCGATCGGGAATGGCTCCGAGATCTGACCATTGAGGCATATGCGTGCCATGGGTTGGGTATAGAGGAGATGAACCTGTGTGAGAAAGTCGCGGCCGAGTCCCATTCTCTCAAGTAGTGGAAACAAGTATTTCCATTCGAGCATGTCGAACGCTTTTGTGGCGTCGAGCAGCACTGCCACGGCAGGGATCTTGGGATTCAGATAGTGCATGACCGAAAACAGAGTTCGGAGATTATGCGCTGTGGATCGGCCGGGTATAAATCCTGATTGGTCTGGTCTGATCATCACCGGTAGCAGTAATTGCAACCTATTCGCTAAGACTTTAGCGAAGATTTTATTGTCGATATTGATAAGAGAAAGTGGCCGATACGAATCACAGTGGTGGGCTGGCTTGTCAGGCTTTAAGAGTGTAAAAATCACTGCCTCCCGCATGGTGGGGGGCAGCAGGCCCGTCTCTAGAGCATCCAGATATGTGTCTAAGAGTTTGGGAGCTAGGATGTCTGAGTACTCCTTATAAAAAGCGGCTGTGAGCCCATCTAGTCCCGGAGCTTTATCCGGGGAGAGTCCAGCGATTGCCTGTTTAACTTCTTCTATGGTGATGGGAGAGTCTAGGAATTCTCTGTGGGCGTTCGATAGCCAAACCAGCTCAATGTCGTTAAAATATGCCTGCAGATATGGGGGTGTTTTCCTTTGTGCTGTGGAGTAGAGTCGCGCATAAAAATCGATCATGATTTGCAGCAGCTTCGGTGTGGAGGACTGGCTGTGCCCCTCCGGGTCGAGCAATTCTGTGATATATGATGTGGCGCGTGGCTTTTGGAGTAATCGGGCTAGGGTTTTGCCAGGGCGATCTCCCTCCCCGTACCTGCGTGCCCGGGTTTCCCTGCCTAAAAATAGGGTCTCCCTCTCTGTCTCCTCCTGGTATTCCAACATCTTCTAGCGGATGCATGCCAAGACGTACACTCTACCGGAATTATGGAATTGGGCCTCCAGGGCCGAGATGTCTTTTTCGAGTGTTGCAATTGTGCGGCGTATAGACTTGGGCACCCCATGTTGTTTGACCAAGCATTCCCCGCAAATCACCGCCTTGAAGGCGTCCCATAGTGTGGCAGGGGAGCTAACTGACCCAGTGTTGTGGTCAAAATATGTTTGCATTGCCTCGCGTATTTCTTCCCGGAAAACAGCATTTCTCAGTGCTCCAGAAGGTAAATGCCATGTAAAAGTTTGTGGAAGTGCATCGGGTGGGTGGAGTGTCAGCAGTACTGGGGCATGGTGCGAGAGTGTATGAGGTAAGTGAGTGGCTAGAGGACGTCAGGGGAGGAGATCTCTTGCGGCCAGCCAGTAGTCTATGCGAGACCACGCTCCGTGCTGCAGGGAGAAACAGGTGCCCTCTCGGGTGTTTGGGTGTGCATCTCGCCAAATGTCCATGAGGTGATTATCTTCAATAAGTGTGGTCAGGGCCTGGGTGGCCTGTGGATGTGGGCGTCTGGAACTGCCCTCCCTATACAAGGAGTCTATTAATGGGGCATTAAAGTCCCCACACCAGAGTGTCGCTTGTGCATCTAGGCCGGAGATCATGTACCAGATCTTGGTGAAAAATTCTGGGTCATCCCCATTGGGGCCGTACACTGTGACCAGGTTGATTGTGTGGTTGTAGAGCCTGCCTGTTAGGATAAGGTAGCGCCCATCGCTATCATAGATGCATTGTTTTGTGGTCCACGGCAGACCCCATCTAATGAGAATGCACACGCCCCTGGCATAATTTGACTATGTGGCCGAGTATGTAGTTTCCCACCCTTTCGTGAGTAGTGGAGGGAGGGCATGACCCAACAGGTGGATCTCCTGAAGTAGACAAATATCTATTTGGTGCCTAATTAGATAAGTGTGTACCAGATGGACCTTTCTATTGTCATTGAGACCCCTCACATTCCAGGTCAGGAACTTAACTGTGGCTAAACTACCCATCTGTACCTCGCGATAACATAGTGCAGTGTGGTTGCGGGGTGCTGCCCCGTGCATGTAGTGTCATAGGTCGCACTTCCACGCACTTGTAGGTCAGTAAAAAGGGTGCTAGTGCGTGTCATGTTGCCAACATTTTTAAAACAATTTAATTAACTTCCCAACATTGGAGTAATGCATCTCCCCACCCAATCCCCCCACCCCCTCCCACACCAACACCCAAATTAGGTTGAGAAAAAGCCTCCCTCTCCCATTTTGAGAACATCTGGGATTTATCCCTGGGGGTAGCGGAGTCGCCGCATGAACTAACATGCCAGTAAAGGCTGGGTGGCCGAGCAAATTGCTGTGAGAATCAGAAGCCATATTTTTGGACACTTCGTGCGTGAGGTCCTGCATCCCCCCCACAGTCTGCGACCAGGGAATAGATTCACCCATGAGGAGTGTATTGTATAGAAAAGAAAAAACCTTCATAGCATAACATGTATGTAACAGTCATCAGCCCTCCAGCAATGGAATCACATCTCTACTAACGTGCGGTGGGCACATGAATGATTGAGTCAGCCATTGTCGCTCAGGTGTGCTTCGGGTGAGGCCTGGGAGGACGCTCCGTGCGAGCTCTTGGGGTGTATTTGCTTTCTGGTGAAATTGAGGGCTTGCTTGGGATCTGTAAAGTGATATGTTTTTCCCTCTTGCATCACTCTTAATTTGGCCGGGTATTACATTGCGTATTTCAGGTTGGCCTGCTGTAAGAGTTTTTTCGCTGGTTGGAAGTCTTCCTTGCTAGCTGCACTGCCACTGTAAAGTCTGGAAAGAAGGATAGATGATCGCCTTTGTATTGAATTTGCCCTTTCTCTCTTGCTGCACGGAGGATTGTGTCGCGGTCCCTGTAATTTAGCAACCGTGCAATGATCAGGCGGGGTGGCACCTCTGGAGGTGGCCGCAGGCTCAAGGTTCTGTGGACCCTTTCCACTATGAAGACTGGGGACAGTTCGGGACCGAACAGGTCATGAAGCATTGTCTCTATGAAGTCTTCCATCCGCGGAATGGCTGTGGATTCTGGCAAGCCCGTGATCTGGAGCTTGTTTCTCCTTGAGCGGGCCTCGAGGTCCTCATTCCTCTGCTTGATCAGATCAAGGACCTTATCCATTCGCAGGAGGTGTTCGGATGTGGTGGTCTGGCTGTCTTCTGCCCCACTCATGCACGTTTCTAACTGCTCCAGTTGTGAGTCGTGCCCATCGACTCTGTGCTTTACTTTGTTCAGACGTGCAGTGAGGAGGTCTAGTTTGGCATCAATATTTTTAAGACGTGACTTGACTTCCAACAGGATTGCTTTAATGACCAGATCCTGATCATCAAGTTCTTCCGGGGCGTCTGCTGTGGCGCCCTTGTCCACCTCCGAGTCCATCTGTCTAGCGCTGCCCTTTTTCTCGAAGGGGAGCTTTGATTGCCTCCCCTCTGTCTTGCCCATAGTCGTCTGCAAGTAAGGACAGCGATGAGACGCAAATGAGAGTGGCTCGGCCTGCGCTGACACCTTACACCAGTCCAGGCAGCTGGGGTGTCCCTGCGGTGCCTGTGACTTCTGCGTGGCTTTTGTGCTTGCGGCTTATGAGTCACCGGTCGTCTACCCCCCGCTCGTGAGAGCACAGAGGGGGGAAGATCCAATGTCTTTTATGCTGGCGGTGTTGATTAGAGGGACTTGATACCGCCCGCCAATCCCTGTAGGCGGTTGTGTCCCAGGGGTCCACCTGAGTTATGCAGACTACCTCTTCTGGTGTCCGGTACATTTCCTGTGTCTCTTGGCCTGCCGGACTGGACAATTCTTTAACAGCTCAGCGGAAGGGGTGAATTTCTGTAGCGCAGTCCCCAATTTGCCAAAATGTCTCAGGCCCGGCTAGGACGCAGCGCAATAAATGTCCCTGGGCCGCAGTGCCGGTTCACCAATCTTGCGCTGTCTGCCCCGTGCGCTCTCACCGCCTTGCAGTGGCAGGATGATCTCTTCAGGGCTCCGCAGCAAGCCTCATGCCCCCCAACGCAGCTCTGTCCTTGGCGCCGTGTGGTGTGCGCCCAGTGCTGATGAAGAACCCAGCGCGACGCGCGGTTCTCAGCGCACGCACGGGTCTCCCTGTTTCAGGCATCAGATTTAGACTGCCCGCTTCCATGGCCACCTGCGTGCTGCAGGAAGGCTCACCTCGGCAGGTAGGCGATTCGTATTTTCTTTGAATTCAGGGTGGGCTCACGCCGTCCCACCAGGCAGCCGGGTGCCCCCGCTGAGGTCACGATGCAGGACACCCCACACTTTCGGCAGGTGCTGTATGGCGCGATCTAGGTGTGAGGATGAGGGCGTGATGGGCCGCCCGGCCTCCGATGACCGCACAGGCTGCCCTGTCCCAAATGCCAGGCCCGGGCAGCCTGCGACCAGGACCCGCCTGCGCCACTCGTGGCGTCCTCTCAAAACATGCGTCTGTCGGGCGGGGCAGGGAAGTCGGCACACCGGTGCTGCGTGTGCGCACGTCCTCCCCCGTCGGTGTATAGGCTCCGGCTGCCCTTTCATGAGGGGTCGCTGCCGCGCTCGCGGGAGCGGGAGGCTCCAGGTTGGTAGGCCTCACCAGGCCGCGGCAGTTATCCACAGTTGACCCGCACGTCGGTCTTCTCTTCAATTCATGAACGCCCTGGTGGCCCCCACACTGTTGCCCTCGTTTCCACGGCTGGATGGCTTCTGAAACAGGTGGTTTTTTAAGGATTGTGTGCTCGTCCGGCAGAGCTAGCACACTATGTGGCCATTTTGCTACGCGGCGAAGCCACGACTTCCTAAATTATAACATTGATTACTAACTGATATCAAGAATGAAGAACGATCACTTACTTACTAGCTTCATTGTTTGGTGTAGGCTCCACTGCAGCACCAGCTTTTCCTTCAACAGGCTCTCTCATGGCTGTCCTAAAAGGAGCGAATGGAAAAAAACAAGAATCAATGATTATTTATAGAACAGTATCACGAGGACAATAAGCATACATAGGAAAAAAGTTAAATCAGTCATGTAAAAGTTAAAACAGTCATACATGTTCGCAGAAAGCTTACAATGAACAATCGCACTCTATCTACAAAAAAACTCTTGCATTTTTTTTTATTCGCCTAATTGATCTTTGTTGTAGGAATATCATTCCTCCTCTCCCTCCCTCTTACATGTAACCACGCAGTTATCAGTGTGTCCGCAAAGTCACAGAACATGGCCCTTCACACAGTTTCCGAGTATTACACCACAGGCAACGTTTTTTCCTGCTATGAAACTTGTGATGCAGGCAGAACTTTGAAAAAAAGGTGTAGCTGGGAAGCACGTCATTGAAATTTCACACACAAGTTAAATAATTTAATTAATTACAGCATTTTTGTTTTTTAATTACCACATCTTTAAAATGACAAAACAGCTGGCGCCGTAACCTCTACTCCTGTGTGGTTCTGGCGGTCCTTCTACTCCCAGCAAACAATGTCTGCCTATCTGGACCTGCTGGAGGGAGCTTGTGACTCCAGTTTTACACTGCACTCAGTTGCGCAGATGCTTCCACCAGACTCATTGCTTCACCAGGAGGTAGATCTTCACCCAACGCTAATTTGAAGGAGAGGTTTTTGGTTAAATACAAAAAAATAATCAGAACTGCACTCTTCACTGTATCAAAGATGATGCAAAACTGGGGCGATGGCATTGGCTCCCTTCTCTGCAGCACTGCCCCTCATTTAATCTGCTCTTAGAAAAAAAGAAAATAGCTAACTAAACTAAAATAAATTGAAAACTAAAGATCATAAACTGGAAACAAACGAGCAAATAAAAAGTAAAGGGAAAATGAAAAATAGCACAACACAGCAGGCAAAAGGTGTAAAATCAATAAAGACATTAGGCAGGTTAGATTTCTAAATGAACCTTTTATTTGATAGCTGTGAGTGCCAGTGTGGACCAGACTCCCCTCAAACAGAAGTTAACAAGGGTTTTATAGATTGCAATACATGTTGCATATATTGCACAAATGATATGCAGCTAATGAGTGCCAGTTGCTTGGCGAAACTGTAGGGGTTTTCCACTCATTTATCCAATCTCTAATGAGAATAAGGTCTCAGCTATAAATGGGCATTAACTTAAGAAATCAACAAGAGAAGAATAGCAACAGCTTTTCACGTACACTTGTGATTTGATCATTTCTCACGGCCTTGTGGTTACAGCAAAAGTACAGAGAGTACAAGTTCACTTAGAGACCAATGCCTGTGCACCTTCTGCAGGCTTCCTCGTATTGAGTCTTATAAAATGGAACCTGAAATAAAATGGATTGCACAAGGTGATAGAAAATGTTTTATAAGGGTAAATGGGACAAGAAAAAGGGAAAAAAAATCTAAAAAGCAGTTCCTGGCACCAAAAACACTCTCTAAGACTAAAGAAAATAGCGACTTTCTGTGCACCGGAATTACTCAATAACGTCACTGCATGAATTTTTTGTAAGCGAACTCTGCTTCATGAACGTCTTCGAAAAAGCCATGAAATTCTTGACATAAAATGTTAACAGTGTTATCCTGAATACCTTTTATACCCCAGAGCACCAATCCAAAGTGCAAGGATTCTCCGCCCCTCCAACAGGAATGCAATCCATCTACCACCTTTCTCGTCTAAGTCAATAGGGGGTAAAAGCTGTCCATTAGTATCACTTACATCCAACCCCATGCATCAAAGTGTTTAGGACACATGATCTGCTCTTATTTCACAAGGATGTGAAAACCTGGGGTCACATTTACTAAGGTTTTGCATCAGGGTTACATCACTAGAAATGTGACGCAACCCAGACAAAAAATACTTTTTGGCATTTACTAAGCCACATAAAGCCACTTTGTATAGTTTAGTAAATACAAAGTAAAGCAAGACAGCGCATATCGCTACTTTGCATTACCTAGCATTAGAAAGGCGTTCCAAGGGGGGGGCATTGGTATTCCAATGCATCCAACCATGGATTTTGATGCATTACTAGATTTACTAAAGCTAGTAAAGCTGGGAATGCGTCAAAAAGCTATGCCTCCCTGGAGCAGGAGTAACAAGGAGAAATGTATTCAATTCTCCTTGTTAGTTCCCCTTCCTGTGTGTGATGCATTCTGCAGCACATATAGAAAGAGGAGTGTGTCTCTAAGGAATCTTTCTGTAATGCAGACACCCTTGCACCATGGTGCAAAGATGGCTGCGTTGGTGCTAGGCTGCATCCAGTTCACCAACACCAAGACAGCAGAAATGCTCCATATCTTTGTAAATATGGAGCATTTCTGCTGCCTCCCTTTTGCACAATGCAGGGTAGCAACTTTGCTTGATGCACTGCTTTGTGTGAAATGTAAGTAAATATGCCCCCTGGTGGTTCCAGTTGATGTTCGTCCCATCTTACCCTTTTAAGTGGTATGCACACGTGTACATAATGCAAAAGAATGTATTGAGAAGAGAATCTTTGTGAAAAGTATACGTTTTAGCCAGTGTTCACATCTCTACGCACACACTTGTACAGCTAACCTTCTTGGTGCAAAGCTACCTTTGTGATTTGTGTTTTTTTAGTGAAAGAAAATAATGACATTTCACAAATACATGAATATTTCTCCTTATGTTTAATAATTACTGCGGTAGACTCGAAAAAAGTAAGCTTATTTTTCTGCGAAAGTAGTTTAATATTTTGCAATCTAAATAAGTGGATCAGGAGGATTGAATTTGAAAAGAATATTTTTAACATAATTTGTCTCTCTACAGCAGTCATCCTGTTTTCAAAAGCATAACTGTTTATATTTTGATCATGTGAGATTTAATTTGGTCAATAACTGTTTTTATATGTATTTATTAACGAAGATGCTAGATACACATTCAGATCTCTCTGGGTCTAGCACTGTCAGATTAATATTAACTTTAACGAGGCCATCAATAATGGGTAGATTCTGCTGCCCCTTGCCTTACCCTCTGGTAGGAGTAGCACTGGCATTCCTGCCTCTGGCCTTAGTGACCATAAAGATAGTACGAAGAAGAACATTTAAAAAACGTGTTCTTTTTACAGTTTTTCTCTCAGAATCCTTCCTTAACCCCCTCAGCAGGGAATATGTTTTTGTAAGATTAGGAGTGAGACAAAAAAAATCTGTGAAGGGGTATGCAGTGTCAGCTCTGCTGCACCCGATGTTTTAGTCAGCAACATCTTAGAAAAGATTGAAAAGAGATTTATTGAAAGAGATGAAGCCCTGTGGGAACATCATCAAATCCAGTGTGACATGTCAAGTGTCAAAACGAGTTTAAACTGAAAGAAAGGAAAATGGTAAAAAGCACTGTGAGTACAAAACAAGAATTTGCTTTAAAATGTCCTCTTAAGAATGCATAGACACATAGTTTATGAACTGATGGATGATGTCAGCTGTCAAGAAATTAGCCTGCACGATCAGATAGATGTTGAATAGATTTAGGTAACAGGGTAAACATTGTGGTGCACAGGGCCAGACTGTGACCCAAATGCAGCCCTGGCAAAATTCTCAAACCAACCCTGCCCTTTTTCTTTTTCTTTCCATTTATTCTTTCTCTTCCTTTCTCTCTTTCCGCTTCTCTCATTTCTTTCGCTCCTTCTGTAACTGGTGACATAAACTGTATGAAGCTGTAGAAAGAGGTGGCGGCCTTCCACCTTCTAATACTGGCCTCCAATGACTCTAGCCCCTCCCCCCAAGGAATTGCCAGATTGAATAAATGGCCAGACTAACCCTGACGCAGCATCACTCCTCTTGATGTAGACGTCAGGGAGGAAGTGACACTGGGTGAGTTTAGCTGATAAGAAACTATGTGAATTAGTCTAGCAGTGACATGCCTGCACCTCAGACAGAAGTAATGCTTTTAAATAACATTCTACAATAAGTGATTTCAAACACAAACGAGAGATCAAGCAGAATTAAAAGCAAACAAGGCAGTTGTCTTGATTGTCGTCTAGTAGTTCTTTAAAATATCCAGACAGAGCCCTGGAAAGAAGCTGGAGGAGCTGAAACCCCACTCTTTTTGCACAGCTGGCCTCAACTATCGCATTTGGATGCAGATCTTCATCTCTTCTATCTAAAAATGGAAAAGATCCACAATTAAGAATCAAGATATGCAAATGCCTCCCAAAATCTACAAATAAAATATATTCATATTTAGGGTTTCCATTCATTCTCATTTGAGCAGCCACCGCCCATGGGTTCCCCAAAAACTTTCAAATTCTCTCGAGAGACTTATGACCAAAAACCCCAGCATTTATTAGGATCATTACGTGTATGTCCTTGTCTTCAGGGTGCTTGCAACGTATGCATGGAAATTCAGCATATACTTTAACATCCGGCTAAAACGCCCTTTGTTCACATGAAACGCTTGAGGGGAGTAAGTAGTGAATTGGCAAAGCTTGACTTCACAGCAAGGCTGTAGGTATCATTAGCACAGTGGGGCATATTTACAAGACCCTATCGCCACCACAACGTCATTTTTAGGACTTTGCCTTATTTAGGGGCTTTGCGTTATTTACACGGCACAATAAGCCACTTAACGTGGTTTAACGCTACCTTGTAAATAAGGCATCCTTTCAAGCTGTACTTAGCGTGAAATGGGTGTTGGGCGTTCCACCGCAACACCCATTGATTTTGATCCTGCCTCCTATTTACAAGGGTGGCGAAATAGGAGGCAGTGCTAAAATTAAGACCAGGAAAACCTGGTCTTAAACAGGCAAACCGAGGAGAAATGCTTTATTTCTCCTAGTTTTTGCTGTTTCCATGTGTGCTGCATTGTGCAGCACACATAGAAGTTACAAAACACAATTTAAAGATTGTTCATGTGCAGGAAGGGAGACCTTGCTGCACATAAACAATCTTCCCCTCAATGCAGACACCCTGGCACTATGGTGCCAGGGTGCCTGCTTTGGCGCTAGGCTGCTAAGTTTAGCACCAGCGCTGGGGGAAACGCAGGGCTGTACCATATTGTTGTAAATATGGTGCAGGCCTGAGTTTCTGAAGTGGCATAGCGTGGCGTTAAGCCAAGGAGGCTAACGCCATGCTCCGTCACTTCGTTGTAAATATGCCCAGTATGTGCAGAGAGGTCTGGGGGACAACTGCACCCCAATTATGGCTGTTTTCTACTACCAAGGGGGAGGAGGGGTAGAAAAGCGTTGCCATTACTTCAATTCACTACTTCACCTCTCTACAGTGTGTTCTTATATCGATCTACAATGGTTGTGCAATTCCCCAATGAAATGTAGGAATAGAAGCATTGGTGATAAGAAACAGTGCAGATTCAATTCTGTGCTGCTTTCCAAGCCATTGTCCACATGCTGAAAGAAGAGACGTTTGTAGTGACTTCAAGATTACATGTAAATAATTTCTACAGTGTAATTTTAGGAATCAAGGATTTGTTTTCTTTGAGTAAAAACAATGCACTTAACAAATAGAAGCACACAGTTAAATCAGCATCAGAGGAATATTCCTAAAAAGAAAGAGGGTAATGGAACTAGTATTGATCACAGCACACCTCATACTTAATTAACCACTTTAACGAGAGCTCTGAGGAATCAAGCCACTTTCAAGATTTAATATGAGCAGAAATATTAAATAATGAATGTATCCAATGGCACATCTTTGTAAAATATGTCACGTTTTTATTTCTGTTATATGATAAACTATTAATATTTAAACATACCTTTCTGTTCAAAGGAACAAGTGCTGAGGGCTAGCAAAATGTACACGCAAAAGGGCAGGTTTTTTAAAAGTCTGAGGCTGTGCTTTATGAGGAAAGGCAGCATTTAATCTTTTCCTGCATTGGCTGAATTTTAGCCTAGATAATGGCCTTCAATTCCAAGAAATAATGAGCTGCATGCGTTTACATTAGGGTCCAGATTTGCAAATTAAAATGTATTTCTTCAGG
The DNA here is from genome assembly GCA_963921515.1 of Calotriton arnoldi. Classification (NCBI taxonomy): domain Eukaryota; kingdom Metazoa; phylum Chordata; class Amphibia; order Caudata; family Salamandridae; genus Calotriton; species Calotriton arnoldi. The sequence continues at coordinate 4,943,328 of CAWUFW010000267.1, read as the reverse complement.
AAAGCCCTACAATGATAAAAACATACAATACACAATAGTACCTCTACTTATGTAAACAGTGTACAATTCAAGCCCCAAACAATACATAAGACTAAAAAAGAAGACATTCCTGTGCACATGAGCCCTTTTTGCTAGCATGCCTCCTTTCATTGGTTTCAAGCGATCAAAGTGCTCTCTACTTGGCTTAAGACACCTTCAAGGACAAACAGTGAAGCTGCATGGCTTCTCTCAATAACATGAGCACGTCCTCCGTTCTTTGCTGCAGCGATAACAAACTATTGGTAGACTTTATATGAGGAACATTGAGTCAAGACATAAAAGTGTTAAAATAAAAGAATGACTCCCACGCAGGAAGATTCTGTCTAACTACAGTAAAAACACAGGAGCTACTAATAAATACTTCATAGTTCTAAAAAGAGTTGTAGTAGCTGTGCAACAGGCTGGTGGTGAAGCTGAAAACAATTAATAACCATGCCAGCCAAGGCTTAAAATGGTAGAGCCTTAAAAGCTTATATAAGCAGGGTCTGTAAAAAATGCAACTCAGTGGCGTAGCTAGAATAGTTGCCTCCCGTGGCGGTCCATGCGGCGGCCTCCCCACGGCCGTATGTAAGAGTGGGGGGGGGGCTGGCGATACCTGCGGCGGCTGCCCCGTGGTTGTGTGTAAGGGGGGGTTGCTGGTGGCAATGCCCAGGTAAGAGCGGGGAGGTAGGCCACCACCCCCAAAACTTGTGCCGCCCAGGGCGGACCGCCCCCCCCTTGCTACGTCACTGGTGCAACTTGTGGTCCTCCGGCTAGATTGCCGACTTTGGTGCTGGAAACCAAGGTTCGAGCCTTGGAGTCGCGTCCACATCCTGTGATTCTGGGCAAATCACTTAATCTCCCCGTGCCTGAATGTGTCCCTGTGTAACGTAACCAGTGCTCATGTAAAGCGCTCCAATACCTTCGGGTCGAGTTCGCGCTATATAAATCTGCATTAAAAAAAAAAAAACTGTACAAGGGTGAAATTGGTTAAAATGAATATATGTATGTTCGTGCAACATGCAAGATAAAGTCCATGGTGTGATTGTCGACATAGGCAGCCAGAGGCTATTCGCTTCATAAGTTTGTATGTGCAAAGACCGCAAGAAGGGCAACCGTGCAAAGTAATGGTTAGTTGGAAAATATCTTAAATAGCCATGCTTCAAACAAAATAAAGTGCTGTGTGCGGTTACCAGAAAGGACGGTTGACTGCTGTATTCTAAGCGTAATGATCATCTAAAGTGACCAATTCTAAGCAATAGAAGAGAATATGCAGACAGCTAGAGTACATCAATAGAAAACAAATCATTTTAGGAAAAAGGATGTAATGATGCCAATACCAGAAGCCCTTTGAACTTTTAAGCTGCCGTTTAAGCTGCAAAGAGATCTCCTTTAAATCTCAGATATGAGGTAGCACCTGTAAACCCCAAGCCTACACATACGGTAAATTGCTAATGGAATTTAGATCATTAGGAACTGTTAGCAGCAGTTTTGATCCAGACATCAGACTGGTGCTCTGGACATAAATAGCCTAAACAAATGATAATGATGGACTCCGCACTATCACTGTCTTAGGAGTTGCTGCTACCCTTTGCCTGTGTTGTGACCAATTGTCTTCCTTTCCAGGCAATGTATATATATATGAAGCTACAGCCTGATAGATCTCCGGCAGATCAGTTCTTTAGCACAGTGCAAGAGCGTCCTTACAACTCCTTGTACAATATTTTAAAAACAGGGGGCAGAGATAGGTCCTTTCGGGGGGACCCAGTGTAACAAAAAGTGATTCAGAGTTTCTTGGCCACCAAGAGAACAGTTGCACATCCCATTTCTCCAGCCATAGCCCTTTGGCCAGGATTTGGTGTCACCTGAGAAAAAGAGCCCTTTTCTCGGTTGGGGAAAGCAAGCCAAGGTTAGGCTCCCAGCCAGATTCAGCTTTTATGTCCAGGTATTTAGTTAGCAAAGTACTGCTTGTATCTTTATGTCTTTGCCACATGGAATCCCAGAATTTATTTTTCACCAATAGAAGAGTGTCTTCAGTTATATTTTCTAGATAAAGCCACTGATCTAAACATTCAATTGATTTTAAAGTATGCTCTAGTTGTCTGAGCCAGGGGGTGGGGGGTTTGCAGTACTGACATCTCAGGATATGCCTCAGGCTCTTTTGGTACTTAGCAAGAGTGGGTGTAGACCAGAGACATATCCAGTAGCTAAGGAGGTGGAAAGTGATGTAATCTGTCACAGATGTCGTTCCCAGTTCAGCTACGATTGGTGTCCCTGGGCCTAGGTGCTGTAGTTGCCTCAGGAAGGCATTTTCCACTTTTTGTAAGGCCTGTACATTTTGTATTCCTGTGATTTGAGCGCCATAGGTGCTTACAGCTATTGCTTTAAATTCTTACACAGAGAAGGCTGGCTTTAACATCACACTTGCTCGCAAATCTCCATACTTTCCCGGATTTTTGGGAGAGGACCATTTTGGACTTGGTTACTTGGCTGCCCCAGAGCAGCTTATTATTGATCAGGATCTCCTGGTAGTCAAAGGTTGTTACCTGTTCTATTTAGTTGCCATAAATCCTGAAGGATGATTTTTGTTTGGTCCAGATTTGTAAGGAATTGATCTATGCAACGTTGCAAAAAAATGTTTCCTCACGGAATGGAAAAACATTGTGCTTAGACATATTTAAAATGTGTCAAGCCCAGCCATATTACCGGTGTCTATGTGCTAAATATAAAGTGTTTTGTGTCTTTAAACATGATTTACCATCGTGATATGGTAAAAAGTCAAGCATGTGATGTCTTGTGTGAATTTTGTATATAAGGCACATACCCAATATAAATCGTCCTATGCAAACAACCACCGAGGGCAAAATAATGTAATATTTGAAATTTTAGCAAAACATCCACAAACCTCTGACAAGAACTCTAATTGTTTGTCAGGGCACCATTCCAGTTGTTATTGATGTTTACTTGCTGATATACACAAATGTAAAATACAATGAGGTTCAGCATATGAGGTAAAGACGTTGTACGATAAATGTGTCATTTTACGTATTCATTTTGTTAATATTAGGCATTGCTTAACCTAAAAGCAGTCAGTTGTACTGACACTTTTGATTCAGTCAATGAAGTCTAAAAACAGCAAAGTATGCTTTTCATCTCAGGGAGTTTAGGGCTGACTAGGATCTTTTCACAATTCCTGTTATTTGCCAAGAATACAAAAACAAGGAATAGTACAAATCTAGTTCCATGACATGAACATTGATGCTCTTCAGCAGATGCCACATAACTTGGATTTACACTGGACACCAACATCCCCCTCAAGAACACGTTGCCAAAAAAGCAGAGACAGCCTTGTACCAGCTCTCAGTTCTAAAGAAAGGGAAATTGATTCTTCCAGAATGTGACTTCAGAACTACTGTTCAAGCCCTTGTACTCTTGCCTGTGGAAAGTGGTAACATTCTGCTGAATGGCTTTCAATACTCTGCACTGGCACTCCTTAAGGACATCCACCATACCGTAGCACCTCTTATCCAGGGCCTGAACAAATATGATTACATTTCCCAATCCTGACGGAATACTGTTGGAAATTGGCTTACTGTTCGATGGGGGTGAAACTCTGCTCAAACAACCACAAATCTCTGTCAGGGTGAAACACAAGCAAAGTCCACATTAACCTGTGCTTAACCCTCTGGCAGCTTTGCACAAAGCAGTCAGACTTAACTTGGAGGCAATGTTTAAAGTATTTATGCAACACCTCAAACATTAATAAAATGAAAATGCGAGGTCCTGCATCAGGAATGCCTTGCAGTGATAGTTCTGAAGCGGAGCTGTGAGGAGACGCATCATACTGAATCGGATCTGTCCACACCACCACAGCTGGGCTGGCAGAGCACATTCAGTCCCACTTCCAAGTGTGCAGGTGGCACTACTTAGGGGGCAAGTCTCTCAGCACACTGAGCCCAGGTACTGGTATCAAGGTGGTAGGGGCCTTTTGTGCCCCATAGGCTCTGATCAGGAGGCCAGCTAACTAGTCCTTGGAGTCACCCTCTTGGTCCTGGGGTCAGGATGCAGGTCTAGTCCTTCCACTCAGGCAGCAGGGCAGCAGAGTAGCAGGGCAGCAGAGTAGCAGTCCTTCTTGCAGCAGAGCAGCACAGCAGTCCTTCTGAGTCTTCCATAGGTCCAAAGGTGAACTGAAGAGTTGGGGTTGAGGGTCCCTTATGTATACCTGCTGCACACTTTGGAGTAGGAGAAGATTCTGTAGGTTTCCACTCTCGTAGGTGTTTCCAATTTCCTGCTCCCTGCCCTGGCCCTAGCTTGTCTGGGTTCACAATAGACTAGCATCAAATCCTTTTTGAGTATGCTCAGGCAGAGCCATTGTGCTTAGCAAGTTTGGTAGGTGACAGCCCCCCCATCCCGTCACATCAGAGATGGCCCATCCTGTCAACATCCTTTGTCTCGCTGTCTGGGAGCAATACCAAAGACCAACTGCTTAGTTATATGACCCAGGATACAGGCAGCAGACACCAGATGGTTGGGCCAAGAAAATGGCAAGTTTCTAAAAGTTCTAAAAGTTTGTAAAACTGACATTTTCAGAACTGTGAATTGAAATCTGACTTTACCGTTAAAGAGAACTTTAAATTACAATTCTTTAGATAACAAACTTCCTACCTGCTCTCAATTGAAAGTTATTACTTATTAAATGTAATAAGGGAATCTAATGTTAACTTATAGGAGAGGTAGGCATGCATTGCAGTAATGAAAAATGGATTTAAGAGTTTTGCCCTACCAGGACAAGTAATGTTTCAAGTACATGTCCAACTTTTTAAATACACTGCACCCTGGCCTATGGGCTGTTAGGGCCTACCATAGGAGTGACATATGTTTTAAAAAGGAAGGTTTAGGGATAGCAAAAGGTTTATTTTACCAAGTCAATGTGGCAGTTTAAAACTAAACACACAGGCTATAATGGCAGGCCTGAGGCATGTTTTACAGCGCTGCTTAAGTGGGTGGCACAATCAGTGCTGCAATCCCATTAGTAGTAGCACACGACAATTTCCCATCAGGTAATAGTTAGATACTTATTTACAATAAGTAAAAGGTTTACACAAGAAAAATAAGAAACACCACAGATTAAATATTGCAGTTTATATCTTCAAAGTAGGAACAAGAATAATTTGGAGACAGCATTAATGTTACTCTGAAAATGTTCAATGGGTATATGGTGGACACATAGTGCTCGTGAGAAAACTGTGAACAGCTCATGTGAAGCACGTAAGGAGGTAAATTTAACAGCAAGGGGGCATTGATTTCTACTGAGATATTCATCAGAATTCTCATCCACAGCATTTAACTGTGTGTGTTTGCCAATAAGCATATATGTTCTACCTTTGGCAACTCTAAACCAATTTGAACTAAGCTTGGGTGAACAATATTTTCTGGAAGGAGTTAGTCTGTAACCCAGATATAATTCCTTACTAATTTCAGAAACTGTTACCACTTCTTGAATATCAAGAGGCCATGTGTGCCTGTTTTACATTAATGTACTGTGCCAGAGACAGTATATAACCATGTTACTGTAGTTCACTCTTTTGACATCAACATGCAGAGGATGATGAATTGCACTAGGACATTTTCAAATGCAAGACTGCAACTTTACTAGATCATGCATGTTCCAAGATTAGGTGACAGGTGAAAGTCCGGCATAGCATTCACTTCACCTTTATGAGAATTTATGTGTACTTCTCCCATTACTCATGGCTTGTGTGTGTGTCTGAGAACATATTGTGTGTACCCATTTAAAATTGTGATCTAGGAAATACTACTGGCCTGATTTGACAGGGCCAGTTCTAGCATTGTAGAATAGTACATCTGGCATGTACCCATGACATATTCTGAGTGTCTGCTTCAGAAGTATACACCTTGTAGTTACCCGATGTCTGCTAGTGTAAATGTCAGCTACATCAGCGTAATATTCTAAAGTAAAAAATGTTGTATTGATGAGAAAATGTAGGTGTTTCTAAGAGGCTGGTCCTAAAAGAAAAAATACTTTCGGAAAAATGGGCGTGGCAAGGGGAAAACCAAGCAGAAATAGGTGAAGGGCATTACAAATTCCCTGACATGCCTACAAATTTATAAATCACCTTGTCGATAGTCTAATCCACAAATAGAAACACCTACACATACAAAAGTAGTATTGCAAGCCAAGCAGCCTCACAGTTATTCTGAAACAAACCACACACAAAAACACACTCTATTCACTGGAATTACAGTGCAGTTGTGCATACATCAAGGGTTATAGTGAATCACACAATAATTGGAAATTACAGATAAACATGAAAAATTAAATGGTACAACAAGTTATACACACCAAATGTGACGACATTGACACAACTGTCATACAAAATGAAGTATTGGCAAGCAAAATCATACCATCAGAAAGTTGTTAAATGTTAAAAATGTATTCTGAATTTAAAGTCAGTAGTCCAAGGGATACTGATGCACATTGTTATACCCATAAAACATTTAGGAAGCAAATTATAGGTTACATACATCAACACACAGCACAATACATAGTTATAATAGCCCAGTCCTTGACAGTATCCATGTCCAACAACACATGACAATTTCCTAAATCTAAATGTTGTATGGAGATAAGGTTAAGTGACTAGACTTACACAACATTCCATCCCATCTGCAAGGTATCAACTCATTGGTGAAGTACCCCAGCCAAAAACCAAACTATTTTTCCACAGTGGCACTGTCTGTCTTCTGAGCAATTAATATGACTTGGGGCAGAGAAGAGTGATGATATTCAGGCAAAGGCTCACAGCCTCTGGAATGATTGATGAAAGGGTGATTAGTAGATATGATGTTCCTCCACATGTCATCCTGAACATGGTAGCTGTCAGAAACAGGATTGTTTATTTAGGAATGGGTGGCCCTTACCGACTTAATTATCCCTCCCTGATTAGTCTCAACACAAGTCTAAGTGAAATTCTGCTCACCCTCTGGTAGCTGTGAAACAAGCAGCATTCAGCTTCCCAGAGAAATGTCTGTTAAGTCCAAGCAGTTCTAATATTTTTAAAGGCACGAAAACAACAAAATAAAGTTCCCAAATGAATTTAGAATGCAGAGAAATCTTTAATGAGAAAAAATGCACCAAAGTGATTAAAATCAGATAAGGTGGGCTGGTTGATATACATTTGCAAGGCACAACGGATCTAGAAATAGGAAAGTGCTAATCTGAAGTCACAGTTCACAGTTGACCAGGCAGTATTTTAGGCTGACCATTTTGGAGGGAGGCGTTAATTTTGATGTCAATATACTCAATGATATGTGTATGTACAAAAATGAAATCAAATCACTGTTCTCAAGGTCCCCCGATATGCCCTCTCCATCAATCCTGAGTCAGAAATACGTGGTCAGGCATGCACTACACTTTAGGCTTGACGCTACTGATTTACGGATCACCGGTGGGGTGGCACATAACCAGCAGGACAAACGTGTGATCAGGAGAAAAAAGATTAGTCCCTCAGATAGGCTGCAACACTACAATGGTCCTAGGAGATTAGCTTCAATGAAACGCACATGGCTGGAGGGGTGCGTGTTCCCAAAACACCATAATGTTAGATGCCACATGAAGTTAGGAACACTCAGCCAATCAGGACACAGCACATACTACACAAACAGTGATTAAGCACTCCCCATGCCGGACATTGGGACACGTTACCCACTGGCCGTCATTGTGTCCACGCAAGGTCGAGACCCACCTGAGTTTGTCATCAGGTGGGAGTAATTTATGGCTCCATGACAAGATCCAAATTTCACTCCCGAAACAGGATCTATGAATTGATTTATGATGCTTCAAGAAATGTATAAAAAGACATTCAGAACAATTGTACTTTGAGTCAGTCCTAATACCCCTTTTGGTATAGTGAGCTCCCGGCCATAGTGTTTTATTGAACCAACTGTTCCTGTTTTGCCAAATGCCTCTTGTCTTGTTTTTTCAAGGTAAATTCATCTTCGAGCACCATTTTGCCTGCCAGGAGAGATTGATGCTTCAAGCCTGACTGCGGCATGGAAGGAGAGGACCCAGCCCTGACGGATTCACATCAGCGCAGCAAGGAAGGGGAGCAGACACCACAATTGTTTGAAAGCTATGCTGAATCTGCAGGGCGGGGTCCGTCCTGAAGCCACAGTCAATTGGGTAAGGAACTAAGGAGCATATTAGCAAGACCCACGTTAAAATTATCGCCGTTTTAGCGGCAGGAAACTGCCACTAAAACGGCGATAATGGGCTTGCTAATATGCGTTATAGAATTCCAATAGAAGCCCAGGTTAGAAGTGCAGGACATCTAACCTGGGCTTCTATTGGAATTCCATAACGCATATTAGCAAGCCCATTATCGCCGTTTTAGCGGCAGTTTCCTGCCGCTAAAACAGCGATAATTTTAACGTGGGTCTTGCTAATATGCCCCTAAATCTGATCCTTAGTACTCAGCATTTGGTGTATGGCAAACTAGGAAGAAGCGCAAAAATGTAACCTGAGTGCCCTGCCACTGACAGAAATATGATATATTGCCAAATTCATTTGTCTGAATTGCATAGTCGCAAGGTGGCCTTGGAGGCGATCATGTGGAGGTTACCTTTCTTCAATAGTTAGCAGGCTAGGAAAGGTGAATATTTGTTGTTGCGTGTACCGCTGGGCATCATTCAGATGGTCCGCTTGGCCCTGGATGTGATACAGGGTCACCACTTGGACCGCTGGGCGTGATACAGATGGTACGCTTGTCCCCTGGATGTGATATAGGGGTGAGGTCTCACCGACTGGACCGCTGGGCATTATACAGATGGTAAGCATAGGCTCTGGGTGTGATATAGGGCCAGCACCGCGATCTTATTTTTTAGTCTAGAAGGGTTTTCTCAGTGCTACTGGTTTCTTAACACTGTTGGTATCTGAAAGAAGTGAGAGGTTTTTTTTCACTTGGACCACTGGACGTGATACAGATGGTATGCATGAACCCTGGGTGTGATATAGGGTGTAATTCGGACATTAGAGAAAATTTGGACCTTGGAGATTAGGTGTAGCTTGACAGATATTGATAGACTATCAGGCTCACTTGGTCCCGTGTACCACACAAAGCCTCCCTTTGTCATCGGGTAGCATGCGCTTAGGAGCTGGAAGAGGTTTTATTTTTTACAAAGTCCTCATTATTACTCTGGCAGTTTTTCTTGTTCTCTCTTCTCTCTCTCTTTCTTCATTTTGGTTATCAGTTGATGCATTCTCAAAGTTGTGGTAAGTAAATTGATGCAATTGCACGTCTTTTCTTGAGTGCTGTGTTTTGTTCATGACATAATGTGCCTATGAAGGCATCACTAGTTGTGCAGTCGCTTTTCCATATTTACTGTTTTTCTGCTGAATTCACACGTTTTGAACTTATCATTGCACTTTCTTTCATGTTGTGATCCTTCATTTGCATTTTTTGTTCTGTTTTTTGTCTATCTTAGTACAGCTGTGTAACTAGTATTGAGCTCATAGAAGTAGTTGAAACCAGTAATCTTGTGTATTTATTTCCCCAACGATCAGGTAGAATCAAATATTAATTTATCCTGAGAAGCTAGAGCATATCAGTCCCTAACAAAACGTTCTCAGCTATAACGGAGTCACCACTAAAAGACATGCAAACTAGATTCCCCACACAAACCAAAAAATATAACAAGTATTTCCTCAAATGGCACGCACACACTTATTCAGACACGTTCCCCTGGCCAGAATGGGGCACCATTGACACCAATGTAATCGAACACACGAGAACACACATTCAGACTAAATATGTAGGACACAAGAAGACAAGGAGAGAGGCGCTACTAGAACTATGGGCCATCTTTGAAGAGACCCAGACCGGCTATCCTATCCTAGAACCTGCAAACAAGGTATCCATGCCTCCCCTACCGTATGTAGGAATGGAGGCGTCCTCTCCAATGCCTTCCATTCCCAGATTGGTTTATACAAATCCACTGGCCGAGGGAGCGGTGGATTGGTCCCCACCCAACAACAAACTTCCAGATCTAGATGACGGAGACCAACAGGCACCTAGGCCCAGATAATGCCAGCATCACCCCAGCCCAATGCTAGAGCTCCCCAAAGCTAAACCCCAATCTGTCATGCTTGCCCCATCGAACCCCAGTTACACAAAAACATGGCTTAACCCCTCTATGAACCCCGACATCACCACCACACCTCCCAAAGGCTACAAGATGATACACAGAGACTGCGCCTACAAACATAGGTGGAGGCATTGACATCATCTTCAAGGAAACCATCAGATGCACCATTACCAACGCCGACCCCATGCCTCTCATGGAACACCTAATATAACCTGACACGAAGACTACTATAAGAGGCAACCTCGCCTACAGATCCCCGGGACACTGAGCAACATTCTGCGATGCCACCCCCCAGCTCATGCCCCCTAGCAATTGACTTTACCAATGTGTCCTACTCAGTGACTTCAACTTCCACATTGACGACCCCAACGACGGCAACTCAATCACCCTCCTGGAAAACCTGAAGAACATCGGCCTCACTCAACTGGTCACCGAACCCACGCACAAAGCTGGACACACACTTGACCACATTTTCACCTCCAGTGACATATTTCAAATTCAGCCACACCACAAAATTCATCTGGACTGACCACACCATCGTACTCTTCACCATCACCGATGCCCATCAAATCATCACCAGGCATCAGATCTCCTCCCATGGCAGTTGGAGCAAGGTCACTGAAACTCAGTGGTCAAAGGCCCTCACCACCTCCCAACCCGAGCTTCAACAGACCTCGACCAGGACGTTCAGAACTTTGCCGCCTGGATCACCAACTGCGCCGACAGAGTCCCCCAACTGAAACCCATGAAATCCAACTAGACCTCCAAACATGCTGACTGGTTCACCCCAGAACTCAGGATCACCAAGCGCAAATGCCACTAACTGGATAAACAATGGCGTGCCATCAAGAACCCTGCTGATATAGCAGCTCATAAAACAGCCCTTGCAAGTATCACCAGCACATCAAAGAAGCCAAGAAAGCAGACATCACCATTTGCATCGACTCCGTGGCCAACCACACAAAGGAACTCTTCAAAATTGTCAAAGAATTCTCCAACCTGACAGCCATAAAGAACACCATCTACCCCTCCCAAGAACTCTGTGACTCCCTCTCAGACTACTTCCACAGAAAGACCGCCAACATCTACTACAATTTCAACCTCCACCCTGCCACCCTCAACCCCACCGACCTCAACCAACCAGTGAACATCAGCCAAACAATTACCACATGGTCTCCGCTCACTACCGGGATTACTTCAGCAAACATGTCTTCCATCCACTCCGGGGCTCCCAGCGACCCCTGCCCTCACCACCTTTACAACCTTGCAACAAACCCAATCAGCACACAATTTACCAGCATCCTCAACATCTCCATCTCCACAACAGCTTTCCTGGACTGATGGAACATGCAGACGTCAGGCCCCTCCTAAAGAAAGCCTATGCAGACCCCAGCGATCTAAAAAAGTATCATCCGATCTCCTTGCTCCCCTACCTGGCCAAAGTACTCGAGAAAGCCATCAACCAGCAGCTCACTGAATTCCTGGAACAAAACCACTTAATTTGATGCCTCTCAATCAGGATTCCATGCCAACCACAGCACTGAGACTGCACTGATTGCCGCCACAGATGACATCAGAACACTTCTTGACCATGAAGAAAAGGTGACACTAATCCTCCTTAACCTCTCCGTGGTGTTTGATGCCATCTCTCACAATACCCTTATCAAATGACTACACAACATAGGCATACAGCACGACGCCCTCAAGTAGATTGCCTCCTTCGATGCAGGCCGCACACAGAGCATCCAACTGCCTCCCTTCGTCTCCGCACCATAAGACATCATATGCGGCATACACCATGGACCTTCCCTCAGCCACACCCTGTTCAACATCTACGTGACCCCCCTCGCAGATGTGGTCAGATTCCACGGACTCAACATAATCACCTATGCAGACGACACTCAACTGATCCTCTCACTCACCGAGGACCCCTCAATGCCAAATCCAGCATCTGCAATGCTATGACCAACGTAGCCAAATGGATGAAAGACAACTGCCTCCAACTCAATTCCAGACAAAACCAAAATACTGATCTTCAGGAAGAGCACCTCCACATGGGAACACAGCTGGTGGCCTGCAAAACTTGGACCTACACCCACACCAGCTGATCATGCACGCAACCTTGGCATCATCCTCAACAGCCAACTGACCATGAAATGACAAGTCAACGCAGTCACTTCCTTCTGCTTCCACACACTTCCCATGCACCACAGAATCTTCAGATGAATCCCAACCAACACCAGAAAGAGTATCATTCAGGCCATCATCATTAGCCCCCTCAACTATGGCAATGCCCTCTACATCGGCATCTCCACCCAGCTCCTCAGAAGACTCCAGACTACACAGGACGCTGCAGCCAGACACATTCTGGACCTCCCTAAATAAACCCACATCACCCCCACCTGAGAGACCTCCACTTGCTCCCAATCCAGAAGAGATGCCAGTTCAAGATCCTCATGCACACCTACAAAACCCTCCACGACCTAGGCCCTGCTAACATCATCCATCGACTGAACTTCCACTAAACCTCTAGACACCTGTGCTCCTCCTCACTCGCACTTGCACACACCCCACATCTGCCACTGCTACAGCAGTGGCCACTCCTTCTCCTACATAGCTGCCAAGACCTGGAACAACCTTCCCCTCCAGCTCTGTACAGCCCCCTCGCTGGCAGACTTCAGAAAGAGACTCAAGACCTGGTTCTTCGATGGAGACACAGCACCCAGATACCCCTAGGGGTAACAGTGCTGTGCTTTACAAATGCTGTTTGATTGATTGAGAAATTACACTCCCACTCACCCAGGTGAAAGCACTCAGGTGTCTAGGAGATTCATAGCAGTACTAAACATCGATACAATCAGTGGGGGCGAAGAGAGGGGCCAAGTCCTCCAGGATCAGATGATGAAGGGGGAGCAACATTGTATGCTAAGGCAATCGAGGGGACAACAGAAAATGAGTTTGAGGGTAAATTCCTACCCAGAAAAACTGAGCCTAGCTCAGAGTAAAGAAGGCAACCTAAGTGTGGTTTAGAGGAGAGACGTGAATTAAGGATGAAGAGAGAGAGAGTTGTCACCCTGGGAACTCTATGAGAGAACAGATCTGTGCGCCCTCCACCGGAGGAGGGCGGGGTAGGTATAGAGCATTGCTCGGAGAGGAGTCCTAGGCAGAAGGAAGTCTTCAACTGTGGGCCCAAGCCTCACCAGATCATCAGTGTATGAGAGGGGCTGGCTAGGTGATAAGGGATCAAGGTAGCCTGGCACAGACTCAATTAAGATTAAGGAGAAGCAACATGGCACCTTTAAGTTCACACAATGATGTCTGCAGCTCCCTCTGAACACGCGGTCTAGACAAACTGGCCCCAAGGGAGATAGTGACCAGAGAGGAAGGCGAGACCTTCCCACAACCATTTTACCACCTGCTAGCCCACTGGACCAAAAGGGAGGGAACGTATTATAGGCCCTGGCCAAAGGAGGGATCCATTATAGAGAACCCCACAGTCCTGCCCCAAGCCAAAATATGCCAGCTACTGCAGAAGGGTACGTCGGGGACCATCTATGTGCCTTTGGCCCAGATGGATAAGGAAGGACTTAGAACCAAACTGCCGCCATTGATGGTTGGGAAAGAAAGAGGATCTCATTTTCGATGTGAACACAGGGGGGATAAACCTCGCAAAAGGCAATGTCAAAAGTCTGCCAAGCAATCTCATCAGAGAGCAGACTAACACAGTGTTTGCCTGCCCAGACGTGGGTCCCTTGCTCACTTTGCCACTGGATTCAAGCTAGCCTGGCTGATGACGGCTGAAATGCCAGAAACCGGTCCTAGGATGCTTGTTTCCGGTCCAGGGAAGACATGGCTTGGCAGTTCGGGCTGGACTGTTCCCATGAGGCACAGGGTCAGACTGATTTACATATGGCCATGTCTGAACTGGGGTGGTGGAGTGAGCTAAAGAATGATGATGGATTAAACCCAGATCAGTTGACTGGGGGTGAGTGTTTGATTGGCTCAAGCGTTCCGTCCATCATCCCCTTTTGTATCGCTTTGGTCGCCCTAAGTTGGCGGGGGTATGCCCAGACGTGGGTCCCTTGCTCACTTTGCCACTGGATTCAAGCAAGCCTGGCTGATGACGGCTGAAATGCCAGAAACCGGTCCTAGGATGCTTGTTTCCGGTCCAGGGAAGACATGGCTTGGCAGTTCGGGCTGGACTGTTCCCATGAGGCACAGGGTCAGACTGATTTGCATATGGCCATGTCTGAACTGGGGGTGGTGGAGTGAGCTAAAGAATGATGATGGATTAAACCCAGATCAGTTGACTGGGGGTGAGTGTTTGATTGGCTCAAGCGTTCCGTCCATCATCCCCTTTTGTATCGCTTTGGTCGCCCTAAGTTGGCGGGGGTATGCCCAGACGTGGGTCCCTTGCTCACTTTGCCACTGGATTCAAGCAAGCCTGGCTGATGACGGCTGAAATGCCAGAAACCAGTCCTAGGATGCTTGTTTCCGGTCCAGGGAAGACATGGCTTGGCAGTTCGGGCTGGACTGTTCCCATGAGGCACAGGGTCAGACTGATTTGCATATGGCCATGTCTGAACTGGGGTGGTGGAGTGAGCTAAAGAATGATGATGGATTAAACCCAGATCAGTTGACTGGGGGTGAGTGTTTGATTGGCTCAAGCGTTCCGTCCATCATCCCCTTTTGTATCGCTTTGGTCGCCCTAAGTTGGCGGGGGTATGCCCAGACGTGGGTCCCTTGCTCACTTTGCCACTGGATTCAAGCAAGCCTGGCTGATGACGGCTGAAATGCCAGAAACCGGTCCTAGGATGCTTGTTTCCGGTCCAGGGAAGACATGGCTTGGCAGTTCGGGCTGGACTGTTCCCATGAGGCACAGGGTCAGACTGAGTTGCATATGGCCATGTCTGAACTGGGGTGGTGGAGTGAGCTAAAGAATGATGATGGATTAAACCCAGATCAGTTGACTGGGGGTGAGTGTTTGATTGGCTCAAGCGTTCCGGTCCATCATCCCCTTTTGTATCGCTTTGGTCGCCCTAAGTTGGCGGGGGTATGCCCAGACGTGGGTCCCTTGCTCACTTTGCCACTGGATTCAAGCAAGCCTGGCTGATGACGGCTGAAATGCCAGAAACCGGTCCTAGGATGCTTGTTTCCGGTCCAGGGAAGACATGGCTTGGCAGTTCGGGCTGGACTGTTCCCATGAGGCACAGGGTCAGACTGATTTGCATATGGCCATGTCTGAACTGGGGTGGTGGAGTGAGCTAAAGAATGATGATGGATTAAACCCAGATCAGTTGACTGGGGGTGAGTGTTTGATTGGCTCAAGCGTTCCGTCCATCATCCCCTTTTGTATCGCTGAGCCCACATCCCAGCAGTCACACTGACAAACAGAGCATGACAGTGCTGCATTCAATTCATACAGACACCCAATATGGATGGCCCTGAGGGAAATATTCCCTGATTACTCAGATGTAGAAGGAATTGATTGCAGAAAGTATGAAGCCAGGGGAGACCATAACAGACTTTCTAGACAGAATGAGGAAACGGTGGGGACAAGAGACAGTCCAGCCTTGGACCGATATGGGCCTGCAGGTCTCATTTTTCTACAACATCCTCAAAAAGGGTCTTCACACCAAAATACAAAGCGGATTGGATGGTAGCATTAGACACCAAAGCCTGGCGGGAAATACAGGCCTACATATTACACTATTATAAAAAGAGACAGGAAAATGACATGAAAAAGCAAGAGAAAGCCAGAGAGACACTGCCAAACTGGTCCAACACAAATTGAAAAAGACTACTCTAGAGGGGGCCGTGTTGGCAGCTAGCGCACAAATGGCACCAGTCTTGTACGGGGCTCCAGCACGAAACCCCAGAGGGTTTCAACTTGATTACAATGGCAGAGGTCAGGGGAAAGGCAGCAGTCAGACCTCAGAGAATGTTATTATTGTCAACAAATGGGCCACATGGCTGACCAATGCCGCTTAAAAACTAATCAAGAGCAGAGATCGATAAATCTGGGTCAGTCTTCACCCATCCTCAAAACAAAGCCCAAGGTGTGAGAAGCTGGCCTGTCCTACTTTCCTACACAAGGTAATTCGAATGCACCATACGTTCAGCTGCAGGGAGGTCAGACAGCCATTGCACCACCACAGCAGGGAACAAGTGGTTGGTCAAATACGTGCAACAGCAGCAACAGACATCCAGCCCAGCCCAACAAGGACCGTAGCAGAGAGGTGTAACTGTTTGGGGAGGCAATGTTTTTACACAATCGCAAAACCACATACGCAGTAGATTCAAACCCCCAATAGAGAACATACACTTCACTCACGCCTCAATATACATTTGAAAAATAAAGACTAGTAAGACAGCATTAGGAATTCCAAGCCTTTACTTTTTTCCGAAAACTCAGGATTTTTGTATGTTGTGTCGATCAGGAATCCGCACTAGAGTCCACCATTCGGGTGCCAGCAGGGGACAAGGCCCCACTCTGCTGTTGAGCCACCAAGGGGGTTTGGCAGTCTACACCGTGGGGGGAAGGCAATCTGATGAGGGGGCAGGGTGTCTCCCCATCCAGTACATAAAATGCAGGCACCCAGATCCCCTCACATAAGTCCAACTGGGACGAGATCAGATTACTAGATCAAAAGGACCCCATTATCGGATGTCTAGCCAAGGGCCCAAATTCCTTCATGGTGTGTGGTCCCAACCACAGCCAATAGCATACAGGCCAATGGAGGCCCCTTTTCAGTTACCAAACGAGGCAATGTTCCAGTATCAGGAGCCAGGTCTCCCACACACTTGGGATGATGAAGACCCAGAAACGTCCATGGCACGCACAAATCACCGCACGGCATTGAGTCAGTAGGGAGTACACCACGACAATCGAGCATTCCAGTCTATTGCCCCCATCGGGCAAAATTCCAAGAGTTTTGGCCTTGCACCGGACTCTTCATTGAGCACCGTTCTGCCTCCTCCTTTCCCTCAAGGTTCTCCAATTATCCAAAGCCTGCTCGTTGTGTCATGTCCCTCCAAAACATTGAAGGTAGCGTCTCACCGGTCAGAAGTCTCTGGCCACAGCGGGGTACAGCAGGCTAAATGATATTGGGTTGAACATACTCAGAGGGAAAGGGGGTGCCGGGAAAAGGAGAGTCCACAATAATTCATCATAGCTCAGTGCAAAGTACTCAGAAATAGGCTTACCGCCCTATCCAACCTAGCTATCAAGTTGAAAACACACAAGGCCTTACACACGCCATCGAGGGGAGCAAATAAGCCCAGTCCCAAACGCCACCACATCAGAAACACATGGGGGCTGCATGACAGCTCTCCGACCCCCTCTGGTAAACAACAATGGGAATAACCAAGTCAAATGAGGATATAGGGAAACGTCCAAGATGCTGCAAAAAGAAACCCAAACCTAGCCCAAAAGAACCCTCTATAAAAAGGGTGTACTTCATGCCATGTGCTGACACTAGAGGGGTATACACGTGACTCCAGAGCACGCTGCGATCTCCCACGAAACCGAATTGCAGCATGCCCTCTCTTTACACACCACCCGTGCACATGTAGGTCAAAAGGCATGCCTGCACTCCCTCACTCGGAAAGTTAGGATATTAGACATCCATAGACATTCAGAAAACGTTAAAGAACCCAGACCATCCATAGGCTAACAACAAACCGCCCCGTAGCAAAATACATCCTTCCTTATCATAGTGAGGGGGAGAACCGATGACCCGTAAGCAAGAATTAAGGTAACCCATGAATAAACACCCATGGTCTCCAACAAGTAGACACCCTGACCGGGGCAACCTTCTGGAACCCACCAAAAATAAGACTAATGAATGTAAAAGCACACCCCTAAAAAGAAAGGCACAGGAATCCCCAAGAATTACTAATGATGGGACATAAGGATGCTAATGTTTTCTAAAATGTAACCAACAAACAACAGCTCTTATTCAACAGGTCTAAAGTCGAGCCACTAAAGTGCACAATCCTCATAGTGGCCCACCATCTCTCCGGCAACCACTTCCATAATCCTAACAAAGACCCAAGCGTGCAAGTCCAAGACTTCAAACCTTTATTAAACTGTTGTACACCAAACTCATTCAAACTTTTCCAAATTAAAGAAATTTCTTAATCACAGGAGGAGCACAGACCTCTTTCCTGGATCCATTCCCAAGATCTGCAAAGATCCACAAATTATGTATTGTTGTACAATTCCATACCCTCTATTTACTGTGGGGTGGCCTCATCCACATGCTGCCAAAGATCTGCCTAGTCCAATGCAATCCACCCAGACATTTGCACAGCGCATGCATAGGGACCTCTCCCATGTCACCTGCAATTTCACTGAGCACAACACTAGTATTCCACATGCACTACACATCACACTCTTACACAACACATGGTGTCAGCACATGACCGCCGTGGGTGCCCAGACATCAGCTGGGTCATGCTTTGTTTGTTCTCTGATACACATGCAGTAGGCTCAGGCAGGCTTTACTTGTCCCAAGCGATAGCCCCCAAAAAAGCAAAATGCCTTCTCCACCCGTAGGTATGTAGGATTAGACCCAAGATACAACCCAACAGAGTAGAACACCATAGAATAGTAGTGATGGTGACCCATTACGAAACCAATCCCCCAGCACTACACCTCTTCATCTATCCTAGCGAGACTCAGAGCTAGGTAAAATGCACAGGTGGGGCACTGTAGGGGAGGATACAGTTTGGCGCCTATACTTTCCAGAAAACAAGATTCTTGGAGGTAGCAAAGCCACCGCACCAGTGCACAAGCATGTCCACTCGCACTTCCGTCTGTGGTCCCAGGGTGGCCCTTAGCTTGTCTGGTGCAGTCTTATTTAATAACCAATGGATGCCAGACAAGGAGTTCCAGTGCTGAGCCATCCACTTCAATGATATGAAGGGGAATGAGTCTCCTAGGGGAGGGTTCAATAACAGGATAGATAACCCCTGTCAGGAAATATGGGACACTGAGAAAGATAGGTACACGTGGTTGGAAGGGAAAGTACAACCCCTAACTGTACGGAAACTTACACTGCATTCTTTTTATTTCAGAGGAAAAGCAACAATTCCATTCAGCACTAATGTTGACTTTGGCGCAATGCTGCTTGTACCAGACATGCAATGGGGCCCCCCCAAGCTGATGGATACCTACTGGCAGTGTGGTGAATTTGCCTACACCCAGCTTGTCCCCGGCTGGCGAGACCTGTAGTCTCTGGTCACCATACACACCCCTACGCTGGTCATTCCAGGAGAAGATCTGTCACAGTTTGCTAACATCCGCTACAGAAGAAAACAAATTTATTACATCAGGCTCAAGAAAAAATAAACTGCTGATTATTTTGGCTCGGCTCAGTTCAATTACATCCTGGAAGGTTTCAGACTGTTTTTGGATACACAAGTCAATGCGGGAGGGTCCATACCCTTCTTCCCAGTGGAGATGAAAGCAAACATCCGCTGGTTGCAAATAACTATATGGGAGCTGATGAAGAAGATGAACAGTACTGAGCTCTGCCATAATACAATCAGGAAAGAGCTAAGAGCCATCCACTTCATGGTGATGTAACATTGGTATGTGTTGGACTTGATGACCGCAATGGAGGGAGGGTTTGTGCCAAAACTGATGCTTCCTGTTGCACGTTCATTCTAGGCAGCAACATGAACAATTGGACTCTAACTATTGCCATCCAAGCACTGCATCACTTACAAATGGACATGCATAAGGAGGGAGGTGCCCCTAAGGAAGACTGGTACTTCAGCTGGTTTTCCTGGCTCCCATAGTGGGTGACAGGACTATGCACATCATTGCTGCCTATTCTCATTTTTCTACTGTTTTTGTGTGGTTGTCCACAAGTAAGGCTTTCTTGCTGTACAAACACAGTCCTTAATTTGGGTAGAATGCAAGTAGCTAGGGAAGAAGTAATAGTTAAGACTGAAACATGAAGTATAGGGTGAATGATGTAGTTGAAAATTCATCTAGAGGGGGGAATGTTAATATTGACGTTCATGTATGCAATGATCGGTGTATGTACATAAACAAATTCACACCACTGTTGTCGAAGTCCCCCGATATGACCGCTCCATCAAACCCTTGTCAGAAATATGTGGTCAGGCAGGGCCTGTGCCCTAGGCCTCAGGCTATTGATTGACAGATCACAGGTAGGGTGGCACGTAACCATCAGAACAAACGCGCGAACAGGAAAAAACAAGATTAGTCCCACAGATAGGCAGCGACACCACAATGGTCCTAGAAGATTGGTCCCAATAAAACGCACATGTCCGAAGGGGCATGCATTCTCAAAACACTATCAAGTTAGATGCCACACAAAGTTAACAACACTCAGCCAATCAGGAAACAACACACACTACACATGCAGTGATCACGTGCTCCCCATGCCAGAAATCTGGACATGTTACCCACTGGCCCTCATTGAATCCACGCAAGGTCGAGACTCACCTGCATTTCTCACCAGGCGGGAGTAATTTATGGCTTCATTACAAAATCTACATTCCACTCCTGAAACAAGATCTATGAATTGTTTTATGATGCTTCCAGAAATGTATAAAAATACTGTGCTTTGAGTCAGTCTTAAAACCTCTTTCTGTGTACTGCGATCCTGGCCATAGTGTTTAATTAAACCAACTGTTCCGGTTTTGCCAAACGCCTCTTGTCTTTGTTTTTTCAAGGTAAATTCATATTCGAGCAACAGAGGTAACATACACAAGGCAGATGACATGAAATCCTTAAGTGGATCAAGGTCAAAAGCTAAAGGTAATGATTCCTCTTGAAGCTGGAAACATTGTTCTTGAGCTCCTGCTGAAGCAATTGGTTTGAGTGCTAAAACCTCTTAGCTGGATAATTATGGAGTCCATAGTCACCATTAGCACTTCATTGCTAGTATGGATTTGACACCTTACCCTGCTCCAAGATTTTACCTTCAGACCTAATTGCATTTTTGATTCTGACAATCCACCAACTAGACACGGCTGAAAACTGCAGCCAGGTAGGGCTCCTTAAAGTGGAATACCTTCACCGTGACATTGCACTGAACTGATTTTCAGCACTGCAGAATGTTCCAAGTGGGACAAACCCGGTTTTCTTGATCACCTTGAGTGTGCTCTCCTTTGGCAAGCCTCAGCACCTCGTTAAGTTTATCTGAAGGTGGAAAAAAAGACTAAGTACCAATTTCTTCTACTGTTTTGTAACTGACTGATGGGAAAAGTTCTTCTGTTCACTGCTGCAGCTCCCAGACCCTCATGAAGACTTCTTGGCACCAGATCTCTCCCCAACCAATGCTCCTGCAGGGATCGGTCCTCATGAGTCAGCTGTCATCTCTTAGAGTGTTTCTGGCTTTTCTGTCTCCTGAGTAGACAAACACAAAGTCATCCTCCTAACATTGAAAGCAGTTTCAGTCCTTGTATGTCATTAGGAGATATGAGTCCCTGAGGTATTTTTTTCTGTCAGGGTCTTCTTTCTTCAGGTGTTGCCTTCCAGACATAGCCTGTCTACTATCCAGTGAATGAATAATATTTCCTAGGCAATCATATCTGCTTTCTTGCCTTTTGCCTGCCTTCTTTCCCAGCCTTTCTTCATATCCTTACTAAAAGAATTAAAGGAAGTGCTACATTTAAGATGGCTAACACATTCTTCCAACAAAAGAGTCTCAGCTCAGGGTTTCTATCCTTTATAGATGAGACAGCCACCCAACTACCAGGGTCCAGGCTTGATCTCCTGCCTCCTGGTATCAGCTCAGGGTTTTCCTAAATCACTCCCCTTTATAGATGAGACAGCCACCCAACTACCGGGGTCCAGGCTGGATCTCCCACCTACTGGTATTGGTGCTCCGTGGCCTAGAAGGACACTAGTAATTCATGAGAACACATCATGTCAGCCTCACTTGGCTTTTCCAGCTCAAAAGAAGTGTTAAGGCCATCCTTTGTCCTGCTAACTATTCCAGTCCATTTCCAGAGGATTAATCTCTTCTAAGTGTTCAGCTTTTAACAAAAAGCTTACCTTCCTGGACCCAGGGGCGCAGCCCTTGTCTTTCAGATGCTAGTGCAATTTGTTTAGGCCAGGAATATGTACTGAGCCTCTGGAGTTGCAAAACTGATTCTTAGCCGGTGTTGGCTAAGACAACAAGGGCATTTTTATCAAACTAGTTTTCTTCTAAAATTAGCTCAAATCTGATCTCACCTTTAAATTTGATTTAGAAAACTGAGTGGAAAATAACATGGGCTAATTTTTTTTAGCATTTTCCCAGGCAGAGATGCAAACTAAGGATTTGTATCATATCTAGGCCTGCTCCTAGAGAATGAAGCTTAAAACTACACAGTGAAACAGTTACAGTTTTTGTGCCTTCAGTCAGAGTAAGGGCACAATATTTCAAATATGTATTAGGCTGCTTTTTATATATTAGAAATGCTGCCTTATAGGCTTATCATGTCTTGAATATATATATATTCAAAAGATGTTGATCTCAATCATAACCACTCAAGCCACACTGGAGATGCCAGTTATCCTTTTACATTTTGGTCAGAAAGACACAATGCATTGTGACCTATGCCGATCATGTTCACACAGTATTTTCCCATACAAACAGCTGCATTTATGTTATACTAGACAGTGAAAAAAGACTAACCGTAGTCTGTGACACAAAACAACTTAAAGTGGAAATTGACAATAATAGGTGATACAACTTAGTTACTGAATTGAAATCTAAATTTTTGGGAAACAATGCCTATATTCTATTCTACTATCTTTGTAAATAAAGTATCATAAATGTAATCATCATTGATAATTCATGAACAGAAAAGAAAGACTTCAATAATACATTAATCAAAAATATCTTCATTCAAGTTGATATAGAAATATGACTGCCATCTAGATACGTCAATTTTTAATCACTTGCATTTTCTACCCCAGTTGCCTGTGCCAAGTTAACCCATCATTGGATATGATAGCCGTAAATGGTGGAGACATTGAGACTATAGTATTCCATTAGAGTAATAAGCAATACGGTTCCTTACAGTTGATTACCCTGCAAATTAGTGTGAAAGAACCAACAGTTATATTAAGCCAAAACAAATATGAGACCCACAGTGATTGAGGCATCTCAGGTATATTCACCCTATTTGACCACCAGTCTAAGTCATGAGTATGATCTCACCTATAATGATGCATCGTACTTCTTACACCGTTGAGGCTATGGTAATCACCACAATTAATGAATGCTTGAATCTATTGTGGTTTGTTGCCCCATATATTGGACTACTGTAGTCATGGATGCCAATATTTATGATAATGTGACGAAAGAACAGAACACATTTATCGGCACAGAAGAAAGATTTAGATTTAAGGTATGTTCAAATAAGAAATTCGCTTTCTAAGCATTGGTCAACATGTTACCCAAAGTTCTTGAACTCCCCAAACCTTCACTTTCATAGTTACCCATCAGCAAAAGTCATGAGTGTAAACGTCATGCTGAAAAGCTGTGACAATGGACACTATCAGGCGAGCTCCTTCCCCTACTCGCAGGACTGGAAGAACTGGCAGTGTATTCAGGCCTCAACCAGGCTTTTTAGCAGAGCTACACCCAACTGGACACCAGGTCATATTACCAAAGAAAGTCTCATGCAAGACTATCAGACCTGTAAGACCCTCTGGAAGCACCTACCACACCACACAAAACTCACAAAACCATATGAGAGGCAGATGGGTCTCAAGTTCTGATTGGCCATATGTCAGGAAGTAGTCAGAAAATGCACTACAGTGGGAATTACCTCTAGAGAGGGTTGGAATGTTTATAAACATTGGGGGGAGCTGTGGTACGTCTCCAGGTGGATGGCCCTGGATACCTTTGGGAGGTCCTACCAGCGTAATTGGAACACCCAGATCACAGCTGATTTCACTGCAGTCGAAGTTCATGGTGGTGATATGGTGGAATACATGCTCAGCTGCAGTGGCAAAAGCAATAGCCTGGTGAAGAGTACCTTTAACCCCTCATGCTGTGTGAACAGTTCTCCCAGGCATGCACAGCTAGTTCGTGATTGGCATGTTACACTTCCTAATTTGCATTATCAAAGTTGATGACACTCCCTTGTAGCCTTTTAATGGAATGCAATGGGTTGTATTTTTGCACTGATTAAGTATTTTAGAACAACATTCTCATGGACAGCTAAGAAAATATGTTTTGTGATTTTTCAACTGTGCAAAGTGGGTTATAACTCTTTGGGGAGTTTTTGAAAATTAGCCATGTTCCTTCCTTCAAGAACCATAATTTACTAACATACTGACTATTATCTTATAGTGCATTTCAGAATCGTATTAAAAAATCGACACACTAGAAAATTAATGTCATAGATTACAAATATGCTTTCACTGTGCTGCTAGGGTTTTCTTGGAAAAAGGAAATGGATGTGGACTGCTGAAATAGAAAATTA
The DNA here is from genome assembly GCA_963921515.1 of Calotriton arnoldi. Lineage (NCBI taxonomy): Eukaryota > Metazoa > Chordata > Amphibia > Caudata > Salamandridae > Calotriton > Calotriton arnoldi. Next base: position 4,918,680 of record CAWUFW010000267.1, on the reverse strand, counting down.
TTTTTAGGTGTGATTTACAGTTGGGAAATTAAGATTATCTTTATTTTATAAGCCCTTCTTCAAGACCAAGGCAAATAAATTGAAACTATAGCAGTATACACAAATAATAGAAAGAAGCACAATTATCCACCCTGTGAGTTCTCATCCATCACGCTTCGCAGCAAATATTCATAAGGCTATGTTCATTCATGTGAAATAAAATTATGATAATATACAGTGTTTTGAACAAAATCAATAGAAATGCATAATACATTTGTAGACAAGTGCCTTTGTGGTCTGAGTGTTCTTTATCACAAGCTCTTAATATTGTAGCAGACATAAAGTATAAAGTAAAGTTTTTTTGCAATCAGACCCTGAAAATAATCTATGAAAATATCAAATTTTGAACAACATTTAAAAAGCATCTTGCAGTTTGAGGAACGCTTTGTATATTCGATGGGTGATAGAAAATAGCTGCAGGTGCACATTTCTTTCAGTTGTTGAATAAATGTTTGTTTGAAGCTATTGCTTTTAGTGTACCAAATTACTAGACAAGAAGCCAAAGAAAGATAAATGGCAGAAATGCCATACACAGCAGCGGCAAGACACAAGTAAAGTGTTTGGGGTAGGGCAGGCAAAATTGCGAATTTGTTCCCTCACATAATATGCATATGTTTTGCAATAATTACAAATATCATGTGAGATGCACTGTACTTGCAAGACAAATCACATTTGTCCACACAAATGAAAGTTCCTTAATATGTGTGTCATGAGCTCAGGACAAGCACGTCACCAGCAATATGAGCAGATGACAAGAGCTCAAAAATTAGACAAACTATGAGACTTCAGAGAGATTTTCATATTAGGAAATGTAGTACACACTTCCTGCGCATGAACAGTGTATTTCTTTGGTCTGGCAATGTGCTGGAAAATGGCCTCTTGAATGGTCACCCAAAACCTTTTGCCTTCCTCCTCCTTTTTCTGGCCTTCTTTTTGTTGATTTTCGGACTCTGAGCACTTTACCGCTGCTAACCAGTGCTAAAGTGCATGTGCTCTCTCCTCTAAACATAGTAACATTGGCTCATACCCAACTGGCACATTTAATTTACTTATAGGACCCTAGTAAAGTGCACTACATGTGCCTAGGGACTGCAAATGAAATGCTGCTAGTGGGCCTGCAGCACTGATTGTGCCACCCACTCAAGTAGCCTTTTAAACAAGTCTCAGGACTGCCACTGCCGGGCCTGTGGATGCAGTTTACATTGACATGTTGACTGGACATTTAAAACTTCTTGCCAAGCCTTAAACTCCCTTTTTTACATATGTCAACCTAAGGTAGACATTAGGTAGCCCATAGGGCAGAGTGCTATGCGATCAAAAGGTAGAACGTGTACTTTTACGTTTTGCATGTCCTGGTAGTAAAAAACATCCAAATTCGTTTTTCACTAAAGTGAGGAATACCCCTCTCATAGGTTAACATTGAGGCTTCCTTATGACACTTAATTAGCTGTAATTCCTGATTGAGAAGGAGTAGATCTGTCATGTTTCATTTCACTGGAATGGCAATAATAAATCCTCTTCACTGGTAAAGATTAATTTAGTATTACCCTTTTAAAGATGCCACTTTTAGAAAAACATTGTTCTGCTCTTAGCCCTGTGTGCCTGAGGCCTGTCTCCCATCCTCCTCCGGGGTGGGTGACAGCTGGACGTTGTGCATTCCCTTTAGACAGCCACACACAAAGGGAGCTTAGGTGTGACTGATGGGCCACCCCCATCCTGATGGGTCATTTTGGGCAGGATGAGAGGGAGAAGCTGAAACACAAAGGGCTACATATACCTCTGTAGTGTGTCTGGAGACAGGGCTGGGGATGGAGGACCTTTGTGTACTTCAAAGCCCTTCTCTGAAGTCTCTCCCACTTCAAAGGCATGACTAAGCATAAGTAGTGGGTCTCTCACACCATCAAATCAGACACTACTGGACCCAGGCGCGCAACGCCCATAGGACTCAAAGGGCTTCAGCCCCCCCATCGTGTGTGTCAGCCCGGGCTGAGACAGCTTTCCGGGCACACACACAGACAGTTTCTGAGCTGCTGTAGGCTGGCTGGTCTGGCGTCCGTCTTATTGCAGCCGCACCCGAGCACTTCACAGGTCTTCAAAAGACCATTTACTTGTTAACGAAGCTTTGTTGTTTTTCACCCCTTCTTACAGCCCCTGCATCTCCACTCTGCCTATTGCTGGAAGAATTAGCCCTCCCCGATATTTTTACTAGCCCCCCAAAAAAAAATTGGCTCTAGTTGCGCCTCTGACTGGACCTGTGAAGACCTTTGCGATGAGGAAGGACTGCTGTGCTGCTACAAGGACTGTCACTCTGTTGGACTACTGCTCTGGAAGAACTGCTTTTCTTCTGTGCTGCCCTGTTGCCTGCTTTCCTCTGCCCTGCTGAGAAAGGACTGGACCCATCTCACTTGAACCCAGAGTGACTCCAATGGCATGTTTGCTTGCCCCCTGTTCTAAGTCTCAGGGACATCAAAGACTTCTCGTCAACCTGCTACAACACCTGGACTTTGTTTGCTGCACGTCTTGCCCAGCCAAGTTGTACCAATCCAGTCCTGGGCCCTTGGAAATGGGTATAAAGTCTTGCAACTGCAACAATCCACACATCAATGATGTCCGTCCGATCTGAACTGGTGCATCTCTCTCGTTGCTGACACACTACCGCTGCTGCAAGGATGGCAGACATCGCATCACTGACTGCACGCTGCATCGTCTCCAGTTTTTGAAGCATCTCCAACATAGCACGGCTTGGCGTTGAAGCATCACCTTCGATTCAGTGGTTCAACACTGATGCATCACTTTTTATCCAGTGGTTCGATGCTGACACATCGCTTTGTTGGTTCTCGCATCTTGACTCTGTTGATGATGCATCCAAGGTATTTTTCAGAGGGCCAAGGCTGATTCCTGTATCCGACCCGCGCTCCATCGAAGTCGGCCTGAACTTTTGGATTTACCCTGGTCTAGCGCGACCTGAGCTTCCCGGTTGGCACTTTAAGCTTTTAAGCACTACATTTTCATTTATTCTTTAACAATTCATATCTTCTGTTATACATATTGGATTGATGTCATTTTGGTCTTGTTTTGTTCATAAAAATATAAGCTATTCTTCTAAACTGATGTTGAGTCGTTTTGTGGTGTTTTCACTGTGCTACTGTTTGAAGTGTTGCACAAATATTTTGCACTTTGCCTCCTAAGTTAAGCCTGCCTGCTCTGTGCTAAACTACCATAGGGTGAGCACAGGTTAATTTATGGTGTGTATCTTATTTACACTGACTAGGCCTGTGACTCCTGCTTGGACAGGGTGCAAGCCTGTGCTAACCAAAAAACAAAATTCTAACATTCGTGATCAGTGGTGAGGATAGGACTTGTGTTTGAGTAGTACCATACAGTTATTTGGTGTACTCTACTATTCCACATCTAAGACCAATATTTAGTTTTAAATTCTCTTTTTTGTCTCAACTGGACATTTTTCTAAATTTGACTCCTACTTCACCTTTATCAACCTGGTACTCTTTTTGTTTTTGAAATACTGATACCTTGCCAGAATATCCATGGATCTCAACTGCCTGGCATACTATACTGAGGGGGAGCTGAAGTAGTTCTGCAAAGAGAGTGCGCTGAATGAGGGTAGGAAAGCTTCCAAGGTGTAGCTGAAGATAGTCCTCTGAGCCTATGGGGAAGCCAAGAGGCTGCAAGCAACAACAGAGGAGCAAATCCCTGAGCTGCAGAAGGACCCCCTGCCTCTAGAAGGGGAAACAGTATGCCAGGGATGGGGAGGGAGCAGTGTATCTACCAGGGGCCTGTCAAAGATGAAGTTGTACATCAATGCCATTGAGAGCTTAAGCATGATCTGAAGAAGTTTTGCAGGAAAAGAGGCCTAAAAATCCCTAAGGGTTATCCAAAGTTTCAGTATCAGATAATCCTTAAATCCTGGGAAGAGGTCCACAGAATACAATCTGCACCACAGGAAGAGTCTGAAGAGGACTACTTCACCACTCTAGAGAATGCAGAACCCTGTTTATACCTGATGTCAGAATCAGGGCCCCAAGAGGTCGTTGGCCTGAGAAGGATGAAGAGGAGGAGAAAGATGACTGGGCATAGTCACCAGAGGAGAGGGGGCGATGCCACAGAGATGGAGTTCCCTGCTGTATCCTAAACCCTGCCTCCTGAAGAGTTAAAGGACAGACAGGCTGAGAGGAACCTGAAGCTGCAGCTGACCCAGCGAATGCAGAGAAGAGAAAAGCTGAGGCTGAGAGAGCCTTGGAAGATGAAAAGATCTTGCTGGCTCATGAACTAAGTCTCAAGGAACTAGACTTGAAGGCCAAACAGCTGGTAGAGTCGAGCAGAAATTCTGGCAGCAATACTACTATGTCCAGTGGTGAAGAAAGGATCCAGACTCCCATGGACTTGGTGCCTGACTTCAAGGAGGTGGATGCCATAAAAAGGTTTTTGAGGCATATAAGGTTACTCTAGAAGTGTACAGGATCCCCAAGGAGTATTGGGGAGCTAGTATATGGGGGAATATACCTAGAGTTGGTAGGAATTCCCTACTGGCCCAAGAGAGGATGGACAGGCTGAGGTATAAGTGTGGCTCAATGGTTAGAGCGGCAGACCCTGATGCAGATATCTGGCCCGGGACCAGGGTTCAATTCCCGCCTCGGCGGGTCTTGGGCTCAATTTCCTCGGACCTGATAATTCTCGCCTCGGTGCCTATTCTAATCATGGGTCCCACTCTGCAACTCTGGGCAATAGCTTGCTTAATCTCCACAACGGCCCCAACAGCGCTGGGATGCCTGGCTTCACCCTGGGGGTGCCCAGGAGTGGACATTTCACAGGGAAAAGCCAGGAAGGGTTCCACAGCGGTATGCGTACAGCGCCTGGACACCCCTTTGGGGGTATGGGTGCGCTTTACAAGTACAAATTTCATTTCATGAAGGAGCCCCTTGTCAAGAAGTATGGATTCACCCCAGAAGAGTGCAGGTTGAGATTCAGGGGCAGTCAGAAACGGACTCACTAGTCCTGGGAGGATTTTCTGGGTTGCAAGGCAATGGGGGGCCGATTCACAGAACTAATCTGAGATAAAATCCTAAACTTACTACTTTTGGTATTCACAGAAGGCATTTAGTATTAGTAAAGTTAGGACTCCCAACTTTACTACTACTAAACTGAGATAAAATCCTAAAAGTACTACTTTTGGTATTCACAGAAGGCATTTAGTAGTAGTAAAGTTAGGACCTGCGCCATACAGACTCTTGCATGACACATACTGAGTGTGATACCCTTGAGTGGGTAGTGGTACTCCCCTGGAAGTCCTGGCTTGCCAGGCACATTTTCAGCCTAAGGGTACAGACCCTAGGTTGAAGGACCAGTTGTGGGCAAAAAGATACATTTTTAAATCTTTGTGCATTTGCCATGAGCACTTCAAATGTTGGCCCTATTTTTCGAAATCCCATAGATGGGTGCACTTTCTCTTATGCTGGTTCTAAGTAGTGAAATGCTCTTCTCTTCTTTTATGCGACTTGAACCTCACAATCTTTGTTTTCAGACAGGCCTGAAAATGTGGCCTTTTGATTCATATGTTTGGTCTTTTTTCTTTGTGTTTTTTTTTTCTAGCCAGTCTTCTTTTAGCACTAGGACACCAAGTACTGGGTAGCAGCTGTGCTTTATACTATATTTCATCAAATTACTTTTATCAGCTTAGTTGTTGCTGTAGCACCACTGGGCCCATTTACTTTACCCACTTTGTCTCTTTACACCACACCTCAGAATCATTTACTTGGTCTTCCGATGGATCTTTTAAACATGCCGAAAGGGGTCGGATATAGGGAATCCAAATTTAGTTATCCAATGAGGACCAGGAATTGGGTAACTGACCTACAAACTGGTAATTAAATTCATGTATATGACTCTCAAGACTAGGCTATACTAATGCAGAATTATCACAGCTCGACCAAATCTCTTGAAGAAATTCAGTCAGACTAGAATCATGCAAACCAATAGTTCAGTTAAAGCATTGCAAAATAGTATCTGCTGACTAGAGATCTCTTTATTCTAATTCTCATCCCTCATTAATGGTCATATTTGGTATGCGCATTCAATAATTGGAGACAAATCATAGAGAGACTGAAACAAATTTTAAAAAATTGTTAGATTTTATCAGTAAACTAAGAACTAAATACATCAATATCAGACATTTGAATTTAGGAGTGCAGAATAATCAAATGAATATCTTTCAGCCCATTAATTTCCAAAGTTCTAGCAGAAGTGATCAGGAAAGGGCATAAATCGTCCCAGATGAAATGCTCTCTACCAAAAGGGAAAGAAGTCTGAAAATAGTCCACACAGCGTATGCATCAGCCAATATTGCCCACAAGTCCGCCAAGAACCATAGTCTTGATGGAGGGTAGGAAAATGGCAAGAGTGGGAGAAAAATGGCAAATTGGCAAAATGGCACAGTTATCATCACTCCAAGGTATGAAATAAGTTCTCAAGTTCCGAGGTGACACCCCCTGGATTACCTCATCTGGTCAAACCACTCAGTCCATTGGTCAGTTTGTATAGGATGATCGTTATGCAGCATAAGGAAGACACATTTGATGGAAATTAGGTGGTGATTGTCATGTAAACTGTCGAATCCTTCAAATAGATAGATGCAATAGATGCAAACAATAGTCCTTTAACAACAGCTCATGAGTGTGTTTAAGAGGACAGTTTCTTATGGCAGAATTTCCTAATGTAACAATTTAATAACAAGTAGGCCCAGCATGATCATGGGAAGTCTTTCTGCGACACATAAATTCACCTCACATTTCAAGTAAGCGAAATCTTTCCATGAGAACGGAATTAAGCGATACAAAGAAACTACAGACCTAAATTGAATTTTGTTCAGGAAATACACAATATAAAATAATGGAAATATGCATTTTATGTAGGGTCTTTAATTCATTTACATACTGTTTTCTAACTCATTGCACTCATGAAGCATCTTAGATTCTTTGCAATTAACATTTGTACCTATGACACATTACTGCATCACCATAGTACAAACATGTACAATTATTTTAAAATCTAAAGAAACAAAATTGTTTCTGGTAACTTTCATTAATTCATGTATGAAGATTATTCTGTAGACGTTTCAAAGAATTTGAAATTAATAAAAACCTCCTTCACCACTTGCTGCACATTTTCATGTCTACAAAACATGGACTACAAATATGAGACTCCTAAAATACACACATAAAGTCATTTAAATTACATTAGTTTCATTAATTCATAACATTTATCATTGCTTATAGGAGAACATGGCTAACGTAATCTCTATAGCTCATGAGTCATCACATTCACATTTCTATTCCACGTTAAAGGAATATTCCATCGTAATTTAGTAAACATAAACCCATGTTAGTCAAAGTGTAATTTTGTCTACTCTAAACTCTCCTACATGCTTTTACGATGCAGTATCTAAGTGTTTTCATGTTCTAATTCTCATTAATCCACAATGCATAATGGGCACAAATTGTGCACTTTTGTCATTTTTCTCTCCAAAAGGTGTCAACATCGGATTTGTGTGTCAACTAGGGATTTAGCAGTTTATCTGCTTCATCTATCACCCATTTGATGGCGAATGAAGCCATCACAAAAATTTATTTTCTGATGTTACATATTACAATTCTGTAGTCTTTAATATTTTTAACCTAGAGTTTTCCAAAGTCTTTATCTCCTCATAGTACCCACATTGTCTATCTTCTAATCCTATTTCAGCTCTTTCACTTTTTATTCACCTAGTTTCTTTCATTGTTTTCAAACACCTGTAGACCTTAAAGATGAAAACTAAGGTCAGTACACATAATGCAATTGTCAAAATGGGCTTCAATATTTTTCCAGCGATTCACTTCCCATATTTGTAAACCATCTACCTATAGAAGAAAATCATTTTCCAATTGATTCCCAAGCACCATCAGCTTTTAAATCCTTCATATCTTTTCCAAGATGTGTGATGTTCTGAATGTAACCATTCAAGTCTTTAATTTGTCTGGAATATACGTGCAACAAAGCATTCAACAGTCTTCGCCTTCTTTTGCAAGAAGAACGTCTAAAGCAAGACGATTTGAATAACCATAGATGGTAATTTTATGTATCTATATCTAAGAATCATCCAGCAGTATCAGTAGACAACTTATCTACCACAGTAGACAGTTTTTGTATTTTATGAGAATTCACCCCAACAGATGGTAACAGGGCTCCAAAAATATCTCCCGCTATTTCTCCGGCACTTCATGTTGCCTATGAGAACCTCCATTGGTTCCATCAGATTGACCCACATGGTAAATTTTGGGAAAAACTATCCCCCCATGTAACAGGATCCAAACCATGTTTTAGGCAGCCTATAATAGGCATTCTGTCCGCAGATGTAATAAACCCCAGGAAATACAGGATCAAAACCTCCCAAAAACAGTCCCCAATTTTTCAAAACTTGAAATATGTGATCACATTTGCTGGAACCAACAAAATTAGCATCCGCTTCAGTTCTATGCTTTAATATACATAGCTTTCCTCTACGTTGCCAATCTAGTGCAATAGCAGCTTGGTTTCCCATTACTTTGAGATCTGGTTCTTTAAGTGCCCAAGGTGGTATCCTGGAATGATTTGCAGTTTTAGCCATGATCTCCCTTAGTCTACCTTCTGTTGATTCTACAAATTCCTTTTCTACATTATACAAAAGGCATGCTAGATTGCGTCGATGTGCATAAGCTGTGTCCAAACTTTGCGTAGGCTTAAAGAATTCTTCCATCATTTCTGCTGTTTTAGTATCAGGCAGAATATTTAAATGCTTCTTCACAGGCACTTTGGAAAAGATTAGATCATAATTAGAATAATAATACTGAAATTGTCCCTTGCCATAAAATAAGCTTATTAGCACACTACAAGAAATACCATATGTTACAGATAGATGATGGTAAGTCACCCCCTCAGAAACTGATGTAGGCAATTGGAGACACACATAACAATCTCTTGCATCCATGGTATTGACATACCAGTACAACAATTTGGTGAACATATTTGTTGAAAAATCACCAGTAGACTGATTTCCATGCAAGATCCTATTATCTTAATTGCTTAGTTTATTGTGACTTGCTAAATTAATTATAAGCACAGACGTAGGCTTAGACTTGCTCAAGTAAATATGATGGGCTAAATTCAAAACTATAAGCAATGCTACAAATAAAACAGAAAATATAGCAAGTATACCAGCACATATACATTTGGGTTTTGATGATACTGCCTTAAGATCCAATATTTCTTGAAATCAGACCTCATGACCTTTTCATGAATTTAGAATAGATGTTAATAGCATTAACAGCAAAAATAAGTTTCAGGAAAATGTTTCCTTTTCAAACTTCAGCTATGTTAATCCACAACACAGCTATGCTTTTCTTTCAGTTGTGAGTGCAAATTCTCTAGCAATTGCTAAGTTCTTAAAAGTCGTGACTTTCTTCAGTACAAATTGACTCAGTTCTTTTATTGGCAGATTAATTCAGATACTTTCAACTGGAACACAAAGTTCTCACGGTGGCTCATGCAATCTGGTATTGTTGTAGGAAAAGGTGTGAAATGCTTTTTCCCAGTCCTTTAGTGCCAGATGTGTCCATTCAGGTGCAGCGTATTTTTGACTTGGTACTCCAGCTCTTTTGGACATCCTCACTGACAGTCCTTCATCATCACTGTTGCTTTGCTCTGACTGACTAGAGGCTACCACAATGGTTTGTGGCACTCTTCTTTCTGTTAGAATGCCATCAGTCCGTCTTGTCTTCGGGGCCAACAGTCTCCGGGTGTTACTCGCATTTCAGGTGCACTGTTCACTTCATGAGATCAAAATTATGCCTAGTCAGCTCTTCTTCTTGTGACCCTTCAGTACCTACAGGAGCTGACTCTCTTGGATCTCTCTCAGATCCAGTGCATGGAGTCCCAGTAGCTGGAGCCCTCTTACAGTTTGACTAATCTGAGATGGCTGTCTCTCTGTAACCACCGGCACATCTGAAAAAGGCACTGTATCATCAAGAGGACATGGGACTTGGCGAGTATGGGCGGCATGCACCCAGTTCGGAAGACCACCACACTTCACAGCAGTTGTGGTTACCAGTATCACCTGGAACAGTGCAAGCCAATGAGGTTCCAAACACGACTTGCACATGTGTTTTTTCACCAGGACCCAGTCTCCTGGACTAAGGTCGTGGCACTGCTCCTGTTGAGGAGAATTAACAGCTTCCTCAACCTGCTGAGAGACAGAACCTACCACATCAGCCAGTCCTTTACAGTAATCGAGCACCAAATCATCTGTTATATTAACCAATCCATTGGCTGGAACTGCAGGCTGTCTCATAGCCCTCCCCATCATCAGAACATCTAAGAGAAGTCGAAGCATACACTTTTGCCAATCTGGATTTCAGTATTCCATTTTATTTGCTGCACAATTCCAGAGACTTCCAGACCATAAGCGCAATGGAGCTTCTAGTCAATTTGTAATGCTGCACATAACATGTTTAGAACATCATTGTTAAAGTGTGTCCCTTGGTCTGACTCCAAAGAAGTCAGAAATCCAAAACGCAATATTAACTCCCTTAACAGAAGCTTGGCTACAGTGAGGCTGTCATTTTATCTTGTTGGTGAAGCCTCCACCCATCTTGTGAACACACACAAACAATTACAAGAATGTATTTCAAACCATTGCAAGGGGGCATTTCCACAAAATCAAGCTGCATTTGGTTGAGAGGACCCCCAGATCTTCCTACATGAGTCATGGTATCAGGGGTACTTTTCCCGCATTTTGTTATTGACATTCTACACATCTGTGACACAACCTTTCCACAGCTGATCTGAATTTTGGGTTAAACCATGTCTGACTAAAGAGACGCATTATAGCATCCCTTCTGGCATGTGCAGGACCATGAAAGTATCGCACCATAGAAGGCAGCATCCTATCTGGCAGTACAGGTCTCTCATCAGTGTACACCCAAACTTCATCTTCCTGCCTTTTGGAGCATCCTGCTCTGGCCATCCTTGTCTTTCAGTCTCTGGTATCTCATCCTGTAATGCCTTTACTTCATCCCATGTCTCTACAGTGGATAACAACAGTTTGCAATTTGTGACATCTTGGTTCGCTCTTGGAGGATCTTCATTGAAGGCATAAGAATTTAGAGCGCAATAGTGCACAGTCTCGTCTGCGTAGTGGTTTCGGACTGTGACATAATCATTGCCCTGCTGATGGGCTGCACACTTCACCACAGCAATTTGAGCAGGGAGTTGTAATGACAACAAGAGGTTTTTCACACACTCACCATTCCAGATCGGTGACCCAAACAAGGGCATAAACCCTAGCTGTGACAACAACTGCCCAAATTCATGTACAACGCCAAATCCATACTGACTGTCGGTGAAAATGGTAGCTTGCAATTTGTTTGAAATATTACAGGCTTTCGGCAAGGCGACAAGTTAAGATACTTGGGCAGAGTAAACACCTTGCAACCAAGAAGCTTCAATCACTTCCACAAATGTACATACAGCATATGCAGCCTTCAAATTTCCTTCTGAATCACGCAAACAGGATCCGTCAACAAATAGCACATGATCTGATTCAGGCAAAGGTGTATTGAGAATATCGGGACGGGGTTTAGTAAAAAAACTCAGTCACATCCAAGCAATCGGGATCAGCCTCATGAATCACAACCTAATTTCCAGGAAGGGGCATTGCGGTTGTAGGATTTAAACTTGTGCATCACATCAGAGTCATGTTCTCAGGTCCCAGGATAACCTTCTCGTACCTAGTGAGGCAGCTTTTTGTGAGGTGCTGCGTTCAAGTACGAGCAAGCAAGAACCTAACTGCTGCAACAGATTTCAGATACCCAGGCAATGTGGGGGCAACAGGATCAAGAGTTGCTGAAATGTATGCTACAGGTCTGCGAGCATCTGAGCTAGTACTGATAATGCACATCCCACGCGCTCACTGTAAAACAGAGTAAAGATTTTGTTGTTGTTGGGCATTCCCAAAGCTGGTGCTTGACAAAGACTCTCTCGCAGTTCGTTCATTAATTAAAAGAGCAATGCAATCATCATCCCAGGGTACCAGGTCTGACATGTCCTTCTTTGTCAGCCTCTGTAGAGATTTGACTGTCAGAGACACACTGGGAATCCATTGTCGACAATAGCCAACCATTTCCACAAACATGCAAACTTCTTTTTGAGTACTTGGCGGATTCATATTCAGAATTGCAGTAATCATGTCTTGGGACACTTTCCTTGCTCCTTTCTCAATATGGTGTCCAAGGTACAAAACATTTCTTTTGCAAAATTGCAATTAAGACGGTCACACCGTATGTCCATTTACAGCCAAGTGATATACTAAGGTAATGGTATCTCATGTGCAAGCCTCCTCTGTACTTGACGATACCAATAAGTCATAAGTGTACTGGATGAGGACAGAATGATGTGGCATCTCTACGGATTTCAGAGTTTTCTTCAAAATCTCATTGAATATGGCGGTGCTTTCCTTATACCCTTGTGGAACTCGGCACCATGCCAAAACACGACTGCCGAACCTGAAAGCAAATAAGTAAAGGTTGTCCTCGTTCAATGGAATGGAAAAGAAGGCTTTACACAAATCGATAACTGAAAACCATTCAGCTTCACATGGAAATTGAAATAAAATCACAGTAGGTTTCGGTAATTCAGGACAACATGGGACAGCAATCCGATTAACGTTTCACAAATCCTAAACAGCATTTCCTGTTGGGTTTTTGAAAACCCATGATATGAGAGTTAAATGGACTCATCATTATGTCCTTCAGGATTCCTTGCTCAATCATTGAATCAATTAAAGGAGTCATTCCTGTAATAGTTTCTGGACTCAAATTGTATTGTGGGGTTCTTGGGAATTGAGCATTGGGTTTCATAGTAATTTTTACTGGAGACACAACTTTGTTCAGACAATGTCTTTTCCCATAATATCCCAGACCTCTGGATATACGGTACCTCTTACTTCCAATGGCAAGTAATCTCTGGTTAGTAGGGGAAATAATTTTGCTCTTACTGTTTTCTGTTTAGCCAATTCAAAGACAACATCTTCATCATTCATGTGAACCTCAATTTCTTTCGGAGTACAACAGATTGAATATTTGAGTTTGCACAACAAGTCTCGTCCCAATAAATTCACAGGACTTGAATCACATACAACAAATTTGTGTAAATCCTCAAAGGAACCAGTTTTCACAGGTACATGCTCAGTAACTGTGTTTGACTCCTTTCGGTTTGCATTTCCTACACTTGGATTCTTTCTCCCGAGTGGGGTAGGTTTGGAACTTCCACTGTTCTTACAGTAGAACGGGTAGCACCAGTGTCAACAAGAAATATGGTTGGAGTCCCATTCACCTTGCCATCCATGTGGGGACCACTGTGGTCTATCTCTAAGGATGCAGCAAGAACGCATTCCTCTTCCCCTCTCAGGCACCATCATTGTGACAGGTCTGAGTCTGTGTCATCTAACTTGATGAAAGAATATTGCTGGGACACATTCTGATTTGCATTAGATCATGCATCAGTATGAAATCTTTTATTTCAATTGTATTTCTGAACCTGACCATTCATTTGAGGCATCGGGGCTTGGGGTACATTTTGAATCTGATTACTTTATCTGTGACCCTGTTGAGTCCGTGCCATGCCATCTCCCTGTGATTGTGCATTACCAACATTCTGAGTCTGACCCCCATTTCCTTGATTAATCGGAATACACCGACACTCGCAATTCCAATGTCCCAACTTGCTGCAAACATGACACAGATTTGTCCTTTTCGACACATCAATTGGATCACCACAACCTCTACCTTGAGGCAGCATACCCTGCTATTGTCCTCTGCTCTCCCCTCTCATCCTCAGGGATTGCTGATAACCTCCCTGCACAATGAACATAGGATCATCACCTGCTCCGCCCTGACCCTTTTGAACCGCTTTCATCTGAGCAATCAATTTCTCCTTGAGCTTCTTGTATTTCAAGTCAATCTCATCTCCACAATATTTCACATAACAACATATTTCATCTATGGGTTTGCTTTACGAACAGAATAAATGCTGCTGAACCATGCTACTAATCTCAGGTCTCAATCCGTACACAAACCAATAAACAAAATGCCCCATATCCTTTTTAGACATATTTTCCATCCCACAGTACTGTTTCTATGCCTGTAAAAGCCATTCATAGTAAGAATGGACTGTCTCCTTCAACTCCTGCATTGTCCTGTCAATCTACACCCAATAAATCTCTTTAGGAGAAATGTTCCTTTTCAAATATGTGATGGCTTGCTTATATTTCTTCATCACCTCAGGAGATGGTGTAGCTGTTCGAGCATTCCTTGCTAGTTCGGTTTCTGGCCAATGAACAGCAATTTTACATTCTGCCCACAAATCACTCAGGCCACAATGTCAAACAAAGTATCTAAATCCTTCAGCAAGATATTTGAATCCTTTACAAACCATTCAACAGGATTTTCTCTCAATTTTGGGAAATCATTCGTAAAGGACAATACGTCTGGTCTGGTCTGGTCCTAGGAACATGTACATATCCTGCTCCAGGCACCTCTCTCATTGGAAGCATCCTCACTCCCTTGCGCCCATCATCCTCAATAACTTGGAACTTTTCCATAGTGAAGCTTTTTGGTTCCTTCTTTTTGGCCCACCGACCTTCCCATTTTTCTAGCTCTCCCCATTTCCTGAGAATAGCCAGTAGCTCTTTAACCTGTAACCTCATTCTTGAAGGTCTCATGTGTTCGATGTCCTTGTTGCTAAAATCTATTCTGTATGATTTTGCTATGTTTTTGATCATTGCAAATCCACCCCATATTTTGTGCCATTTTAGATACCTTTTCATGTGTACAGATGAACAGTGATTAATGATCCTGATATGCGACTATTCTAGCAGTACTTATGGTTCCTATAATTATTTCTTCCAATTCCACCTTGATCCTTGAGACATCAAGGGGCCTATCCTTTTTCATTCCTGGAGCAGTCATTCCTTTAGCTCTTGCACCAGTGTCATTTACAGGAGTAACCATGCCTTTCAGCCAATCATCGATTTCTTGTGACGTAGGACCTGTCTGTCCTCCTGCAGTATTCCCTATCAAGTCCTCATTCTGACCTTCTGCTCTAGCAATAGGTGTGGAGTGGAGAAGAGACACATCAGAATCTGGTGTTCCCTTATGGAGAAGGTCTCCTGAAATATGCTTTGTTACCTTTGATATTGTTACCATACCATTCTCAGGTATATAAAAAGTTTGAGTCTGTCATGTCCTTCAGCTGGAAGAGTTTAGTTGAGTGGAACGTATACTCGAACCAATGCTGGCTCTATGTGGTACATCAGCTGGGGTTGGAATCAAGGGTTTCTGAGTAGGCTGTTTTGGTCTCACATCTGCAAAAGTAAAATATGATCCATTTATCCCAGAAGGGACAGCCAATGTGTGTACATTGACAAACAGCAGGCGAACAACAGGACATATAGTCACTGGAACAGTCAAAGAGTTTGGGACATTTAAAACTGTCTGGTTGTTCACATCAGGTATCTGCATTACCAAAAAGTGTGTGTGGAACTGGATCTATGGGCACAACAGGTGTATCAGGAACTATCCCAGAATAAGAGCTTGTTCAACTCTGGGATTGGACTTCATTGTAAGGTGGTGGACAATTCAATAGCAATTCATTCAGAAATTTGTCATAAAATTCATGATCACTACCTCCAGCCAGATCTAGTATTTTGGCTCCTCAAGGAGCTTTTTCTTATCCTTACGCTTCCCTCCATCTTCCTTTTCTACCACTAATACAGGATATATTTTAGTTTCTTCTGCTATATCCGCTCTAGTGGCATAGTGGGCAAAAGAACGATGGATTTAACCCAGATCTTTTGACTGGGGGAGAATGTTTGCATTGTCAGCATTCCGTCCATCATTTGTTTGCTGTAACACTTTTCGCCCTAAGTGGGATGGGTATGCCCAGATGTGGGTCCCTTGTTCACTGTGCCACTGGATTCAAGCTAGCCTGGCTGAAGAAGGGTGACTAACCCTGAAACCGGTCCAAAGATGCTTGTTTCAGGTCCAGGGAGGACCTGGCCTGGCAGTTCGGTCTGGACTGTTCCCATGGGGCACAGGGTCAAGACTGATTTGCATATGGCTGAGTCCAAACTGGGGTGGCATAGTGGGCAAAAGAACGATGGATTTAACCCAGATCTTTTGACTGGGGGAGAATGTTTGCATTGTCAGCATTCTGTCCATCATTTGTTTGCCGTAACACTTTTCGCCCTAAGTGGGATGGGTATGCCCAGACGTGGGTCCCTTGCTCACTGTGCCACTGGATTCAAGCTAGCCTGGCTGAAGAAGGGTGACATACCCTGAAACTCGGTCCCAGGATGCTTGTTTCCGGTCCAGGGAGGACCTGGCCTGGCAGGTCGGTCTGGACTGTTCCCATGGGGCACAGGGTCAAGACTGATTTGCATATGGCTGGGTCCAAACTGGGGTGGCATAGTGGGCAAAAGAACGATGGATTTAACCCAGATCTTTTGAGTGGGGGAGAATGTTTGCATTGTCAGCAATCCATCCATCATTTGTTTGCTGTAACACTTTTCGCCCTAAGTGGGATGGGTATGCCCAGACGTGGGTCCCTTGCTCACTGTGCCACTGGATTCAAGCTAGCCTGGCTGAAGAAGGGTGACATACCCTGAAACCGGTCCCAGGATGCTTGTCTCCGGTCCAGGGAGGACCTGGCCTGGCAGTTCGGTCTGGACTGTTCCCATGGGGCACAGGGTCAAGACTGATTTGCATATGCCTGGGTCCAAACTGGGGTGGCGTAGTGGGCAAAAGAACAATGGATTTAACCCAGATCTTTTGACTGGGGGAGAATGTTTGCATTGTCAGCATTCCGTCCATCATTTATTTGCTGTAACACTTTTCGCTCTAAGTGGGACGGGTATGCCCAGACATGGGTCCCTTGCTCACTGTGCCACTGGATTCAAGCTAGCCTGGCTGAAGAAGGGTGACATACCTTGAAACCGGTCCCAGGATGCTTGTTTCCGGTCCAGGGAGGACCTGGCCTGGCAGTTCGGTCTGGACTGTTCCCATGGGGCACGGGGTCAAGACTGATTTGCATATGGCTGGGTCCAAACTGGGGTGGCGTAGTGGGCAAAAGAACGATGGATTTAACCCAGATCTTTTGACTGGGGGATAATGTTTGCATTGTCAGCATTCCGTCCATCATTGGTTTGCTGTAACACTATCCGCTCTCCAAGCTCTCTCTTGAGCATCCCTTCTAGCATGGACATATCAGTTTAAAGTATTCTTATGCCTTCCTTAACATTTCAGTTTTTTCTTTTGATGAGCTATTTGTTCCCATTCACTAAGTGTCTCAAATTGCATGGGTCTAGGAGACAGTTTTGGGTGTACTTCATCCAATTTTCAAGCCATATGCACTTTTGATATCCTTCCTCTTGGGACATATGCAATGCTGGTGTACCCTCAGGCGGTATAAGCACACCTCCCAGAATGGGTATAGGTTTATCCACCTGCATCAAACTCTTAAAATTTCTCAAGATTTTCATTCTGGTCAGACCATTCAGTAATAACATTTGACATCAATTTACCACATCCCCCACCACAAGATAGGACATTTTCCAAAAATCAAATTATCCAACCATGGCACAAAATCGTGCCTCACAAACTATAGCAAGTCTTGCAAGAGTCAGTACCTTCAACCTCAAAAGAGATCGATATCATGGTTAATAATCATATTTCTTGGCTAAAATCTGCTGTTAATTTGCTTGCTCCAACCAAAGCTATCTTGTAGCAAGAGACTACATCTACGGCACCTTGGTTTACCGATTCCCTTAGAGCCCAAAAACAAAAATGCAGAAAGCAAGAGCACATCTGTAGAAACAATTACTGCAACATTGAGGAAAATAAGTATAAACTAGAACTGTCCTCTTATAAATTAATGATAGGGAATGAAAAGGCTTCCTACTATACGCAAAAAGTAGAAGCAGCTAAAAATGCAACAAAAGGACTGTTTTAAACAGTAAGGAATCTTGAATACTAGATTTAGAGATGACCAGCCACTGTAGCCAAGATTTTTGTAACAGCTTAGTAACTTCTTTCAAAACAAAGTAAAAGAATAAATACATTTATCAAGCCTACTCTAGAGCAAGTTTTCATACTTATAAAGTCCACAAAATCCGGATCCCCACTTGACCCTTGTACCTCTTCTGTAGTTAAGTTGGCACCAGAACCAATTACCTGAACCATATAGCAATTTATCAGCTCATGTTTATTTCGGGAATCTTCCCTAAACAATGGGAAACAGCTTCCATATTGCCTCTTATTAAAAAGCATTGTTGGACCCAACCGATACAAACAGCTACAGGCCTATCTCAAGCAGTTAGCATCATTTATACAAGATAATAGCCTTCTGGGCTCAACTCGATATGGTTTTAGAAGTGGGCACAGCACAGAGACAGCCTTGATTAAGGCAATAGAAGAGATCTGAGAAACTTTAGGTCAAGGAGGTAGGGCAGCTCTTATATTACTCGACCTGTAATCAGCTTTTGACACAGTGAACCACGAGCTGCTGATAGGTCGATTAGCGGACATAGGTATTAGAGGAGAGACACTTGCTCTTCTAACATCCTTTCTGACTAGTCGGAAAAAATATGTTTCAATAAAAAATTTCACATCAGACCTTTTTTCACTGCCATGTGTAGTGCCACAGGCATTGTCATTGAGCCCGACCCTGTTTACTGTCCATGTTTCCAAGTTACCTACAAGTTGATCAGACAGTTTGGGTTCTCGTTGACCTCCTACGCAGACGACACACAAATTGTCATATTTTTAACTGAGAATGATCTCATCATAGACTCTATATTTAGAGAATGTATGCTAGCAGTTAACACATGGATGGCAACCAATTGCCTTAAGTTGAACTCTAATAAAACAGAGGTCATTATTATTGGAAAATCATCCTCCTTCTGGTCTTCTCTTGGTGGCCCCTTGAGCTAGATACTCCTCCTTTTCCAGTCAAATCAATCCGCAATCTGGGAGTGATTATTGACGAGAGACTCACCTATAAGGAACAGGTTAATGTGGTCTCCTCCTCAGTCTTTTTCACCATCAAAACTATTTAAAAAATTCTTCCTTTTCTGCCTTCCTCCTTGCAAAAAACAGTAGCCATTCTGATCGTGCTTTCAAAACTTGACTACTGAAATGGCCTTCATTCAAACATGTGACAGAAACATATGAAAAGACTTCAGAACTTGCAAAATGCAGCCCTTCGACTGCTAATAGGAATTCCCAAATTCAAATCCTTAGCAAGTGCTCTAAAAAAGCTTCACAAGTTGCCAATAAGACAGACAGTGGTATTTAAGTCGGTCTGCATCGTCTTTAAAGCACTGCATGGAATGGGCCAAGAATACTTGAAGAACAAATTCAAGTGGTATAAGCCATCAAGAACCCTGAGGTCCTCCCCAGCATACAGTGACCTGATTCCTAAAAATATCCGCACCTCGTAGGGAGGAAGAAGCTTCATCTTCAGTGCATCACATTCCTGGAATGACCTACCTAATCATTTCAAAAAAAGAAAAAATCTCCTGCTGTTTAGGAAAGCCTTATAAACCTGGCCTTTTAATTTTGCATAAGGTGTTTTCTGCTGATGCTGACATAGCTAGTAGATCTGTTCCGAGCTAGTGCCAAGACACCTTTGAGTAATCACTGCGCTTTACAAAATAAATTAACATAGCATTCTTCTCTGAATTTGAACTTGTCCTTTACAAATAATTCTCTTAGATCGAATCCTTCAACACTTCATGTTTAGCTCCGTACAACCAATAACAGTACAGCACACAGTGACGTACACCAACCGACCAATACCAGCGCACCCCTCTATGACATAAATGTCACTCCTCACAATGGCTACCCCTCCTTTACAATCCTTCAAGCACGTTGTCTCTAAGTGAAATTCACAAAATGCAAGCTTATTTCATAAACATCTCTCTGCTTCACTAAAGAAATAATAGATCCTTTCATACATGAAATCCAACCAATTACAATGATCCAATCTATTGTCTCATACACTTCAAATGAGACCTCGACTAGTGTGATCTCACTCAGGCTGATCCAATATGTTCCCTGTGCAGTGAAAACAATTGTAACAACCGTACCCCTCACTCACACAAAGAAATTTCCCTTCTGTTGGTGGTACTGCTGATGACGTCTTCTTCGAAACAGAGCAGACAACTTACTCAGCGTATGCTACACTGAGACCACCCGTAGGTGTGCATCTCGGGATCTTAGGTCACGATGGACCCGATAACTTCAACTCTTCTGCACAAATCGCATCTATCAAACATGAACTCTAACCACTTCGCATAACCTCACACAACCGTTTGACAATACTGCAATCTAAGCTTTAAACATTTAAAATGCGCAACCCTATTGATAACCCCACCACTGCTTCAACAAGTCTTTGTCGCACTTCTCCGTTGGTACGTGCACTCAATGTTCTTCAACCAGACATGAGCTTTGAACCTGGGCTGAGATGGGCAATCTTTGGACAGGGAATTTCGATGGGGATCTCAGTAGTGACCACCCCCCCTATATCCGAACTTCACTGGACAGATAACCTATCTGAAACACTACCAGATATAACTGATGCAGCGCCACTGGGCCCATTCACTTTACTCACTTTGTCTCTTTACACTACACCTCAGAGACATTTACTTGGTCCGCCGATGGATCTTTTAACCATGCTGAGAGAGGTTGGATATAGGGAATACAAATCCAGTTATCCAATGAGGACCAGGAATTGGGTAACTGACCTACAAACTGGTAATTTAATTCATGCATATGGCTCGCAAGACTAGGCTATACAATACAGAATTATCACAGCTGGACCAAATCTCCTGAAAAAATTCAGTTGGACAAGAATCATGCAAACCAATAGTTCAGTTAAAGCTATGCAAAATACTAACATTAGTATTTGCTGACCAGAGATCTCTCTATTCGAATTCCCATCCCTCATTAATGCTCAGATTAGGTATGCACAATCAATATTTGGAGACAAATCTTAGAGAGACTGAAACAAATCTTTAAAGATGGTTAGATTTTATCAGTAAATTAAGAAGTAAATACATCAATATCAGACATTTGAATTTAGGATTGCAGAATAATCAAATTATTATCTTTCGGCCCATTAATTAGCAAAGTTCTAGCAAGAGTGCTCAGGAAAGGGCATGAATCATTCCAGCTCAAAGGCTCTTTCCCAAAAGGGAAAGAAGTCCGGAAATAGTCCATACAGCATATGCGTCATCCAAGAGTGTCTGCAAGTCCTCAAATTACCACAGTCTAGTGTGGAGGGTAGCAAAATGGCAAGAGTGGCAGAAAAATGGCAAAATGGCAGAATGGCACAGTTCGCATCACTCCAAAGTATGAAATAAGTTCTCAAGTTCCAAGGGGTTACCCCCCGGATCACCTCATCTGGTCAGACCACTTAGTCCCACGGTCAGTTTATAAAAGATGATCGTTACGCAGCATAAAGAAGACACATTTTATGAGAATTAGGTGGTGATCATCACGTAAGCTGTAGAACCATTCCAAAATGCAAGATGCAAACAATAGTCCTTTAACAAGGGCGCAACAGTGAGTTCAAGAGGACAGTTTCTCACACCAGATGTTCCTAGTTCAAAATATTTTATTAGGATTTTTGGTAGACATGACAAACAAGACAAAAAAAGACACAAAGTTGGTATATGTTACAAAATAGTACTACTAATAGAATATTGTCTGAACAATGTCATATACCAGAAACTTTATCATTGTCATAGAGAATAGTCAAATTATAAAAATTGACAAAAGGAACACACGAGGCTACTCCATAAAACAGTAGTTGTAAATAACTGTTAACCGAATCAATTAGTGTGATAAAACATTCTATAAATACATTGTAATGTAATCCTCAATTGGTTTCCATAACTGTTGAAAAGACGAAGTATTTTTTAATGGTCCCTTGTAAGTTAATTGTGCACCAGATCTAATAAAAATAACATATGACCACCATCCATGGACTGAAATTGTGTCGAATGATTTCCAATTGGAGGTAATGGATTTAAGAGTAATAGAGAAAAGGAGATTAAAAGTTTAGATTGAGGTTCCAATAAAGCGGAAGAGAGAACATAGGATTTATCAATAAGTATGCTATAAGTGAGAGTGTCAGAAATAGGAAGTATCTTAATAATAATGTCCCAAACATTTTTCCAGAATTGAGTTATGATATTGCATTCAAAGAGCATATGTTTCAAGGTACCATCACAGCATTTGCAGTTCCAACAGAGTGGAGAGTCTATAAGTTTAGCCTTAAATAATTTATAGGGAGTCCATAAACAGTTAAACAAAATAAAGGAGTTGGTTTGGGATAATGATACAGGAAACCAACCTGAAATATTAATAGACCAAATTTGTCTCCAGTCTTTTATGGAGAGATTCAAGGAAAGTTCTGTATTCCAAAAGTTGGATAAAAAGGTAAGGTTAGTAGCAGTTGCACAATTAATTTGTTTATAAAATTTAGAAACAGTATGTGTGGAAGCAGAAAAAGCTGTGATACAACTTATCGAATCTGGAGTTGTAATTTGAGGTAGTCCAAGTGGAAAGGCATTAAGCAGTGTGTTACAAAGAAGTTCATAGTTAGGTGCTTCGGTGTCAGGTAACATGAATCTGGCTTGTAGTTCAGGAAAAGATAGTAGAGCAGTATCTTCACAAATATCCTGAAGAAAGAAAATACCAGCCGAAATCCATAATTTCCAAAATGCAACTGTACGATTATATTTCAATGTAGGATTATGCCAAAGGGAAATGATCGTAGAGTCTGTTATATGTGATGAAAAGGAGGTGTCAAAATCTGTAATAATCAGTTTAGTGGATGCAATGATGGAGGAAGATTTATGTAATTTATTTGAATTAGACGGATAAAAGGGATGAGAAAGGAAATGGTGAGATTAAATTACGCTCAATCAATAACCATTTAGGAGAATAATTAGGGTCTAAGCTCGAGAACCAAAGTGAGCCTTGTTTTTAAATAAATGCTTTGTGATACTGGAAAAAATCAGGCATACCAATGCCTCCATTCAGTTTTGATAGTTTAAGTTTAGTGTAAGCAATACGAGAGGGTTTGTTATTCCATATAAATTTAGAGATAAGCTTATCAAATTTGCTGTAAACTGAAAGGGGCAATTGAATAGGAATCATCGATAACGTGTAGAAAATAATAGGAGCTAATACCATTTTAATGGTTTCAATTCTCCCCCACCATGATAAATGTAGAGTGGACCATTGATTGATTTTTTCAGTAATTTTGGTAAATAAAAATTCACAATTGAGAGTAACAGAGTGCTTTAAAGGAAGTGAAAAGAGTATACCAAAATATTAAATTTTCTCTTTTTGCCAAATAATTTCAGTTTTGTCAAGTACTGAGGGTGTACAATGTACATTCAGGGGAAAAAATTCAGTTTTGTGAGTATTCAAAGTATAACAAGAAACAGTGGAATAAATACGTATAACATCTAAAACCGCAGGTAAAGATGTAGCTGGATTGCTAAGATATAGTAGGACATCATCTGCATAGGCAGACGTTTTAATGTTAACACCAGCCAAAATAATCCCTTCAATGTCAACAGAGTTCAGAATATGCGAGAGAAAGGGCTCAATTGCCAGTACAAAAAGAAGAGGTGACAATGGGCAACCCTGTCTGGTACCTCTATAAAGAGAAAAAGGGTTTGAAAATTGACCATTAATAAATAAGCGGGCTGAAGGGGAGCTATATAGGGTCGATATCATTTTTATAAAACTGGTACCAAAGTAAAAAAAAGAAAGCGTTCGAAAAAGAAATTGCCAGTGAACTTTATCGAATGCTTTCTCCGCATCTAAGGCTAATAAACCAGCAGGAGCGGTAAGGGTAAAGGCCTTATCAATAACATGGAAAAGGAGTCTTGTGTTGTTAACAGAGAAACGTTTTGACATAAATCCAGATTGAACTATATGAACAAGGGATGACAAAACTTTAGCTAGTCTGGTGGCAAGAATTTTTGCATAGATTTTACAATCCTGGTTTATCAGAGAAATAGGGCGATAGTTTGAAACTTTGGTATGGTCTTTATCTGGTTTTGATAAGACGATAATTAGTTCCTCCGTAAAAGAACCACCAAGCGTTCCAGATTGAGCAAAAGTAGTGAACAAATGATGTAGGTGAGGAATGAGATTATCAGGAAAGACTTTATAAAATTCTGCAGGAATACCATCAGGGCCAGGAGATTTTTGAGGCTAAAGTGAGTGAATAGCTAAGGAAAGTTCATCTGTTGTGATAGGATTGTCTAATTTGATTTTGTCAGATTGTGAAAGTTGGGGTAAATTGGCCGAGGATAAAAATGTATCAATAATTTGAAAATCCAAAGGGATCAGGCTACTGTAAAGAGAAGAGTAGAATTTAAGAAATTCTTCTATGATATCTGGGGTAGAGACAGCAACAGTGCCATTGTGCCTGTGGATAGCATGAATTTGATTTCTATCTTTCTTGATTCGAATATAATTAGCTAAGAGCTTTCCTGATTTGTTGGCATTAAAAGCAAATTTAGCTCGTTGATTGGCTATCTGAATGCCCGCCCTCTTGCTCAACAAAGAATTATATTCGTATCGAATTTTTTGCAGTGTAGATTTATAAAGAGGATTTTGTGAAGAGATAAACGTTCAAATTTCGCAATCTGTTTTTCAAGGTGTAATAAGTTGGTGTTAAACGATTTGTTTTCATGTGCCATTATAGAAATAACAATGCCTCTTAAATAAGCTTTAAATGCATCCCATTTAACAATAGGAGAAGTAACATCATCGAGGTTATGCAAAAAATATTCATTAATAGCAATTAAAATGGTATCTTTATGAATCTCCTGTAGGACAACATCAACATTCATACGCCAACGGGGGTGAGAGACTGAAAAATTACCTGATTGCAGATGAAGTGAAATCATTGCATGGTCTGAGACGTCAATATTCCCAATAACAGGTCGGAATATAGTCTTTACCAAATCTCTAGATACTAGTAAATAATCTAATCGTGAGTGAGAGCTATGTGGATTGGAAAAAAAGGTAAATTCCTTTTGGGTAGGGAAATGTAGTCTCCAGATGTCAACCAGCTTGGTATTTTTAAATAGGGTTCTAAGAGAATGGAACGCTTTAGGGGGAGCAAATTTGGTAGAGGATAATCTATCTAGAAGAGGGTCACTTTTCAAATTAGGGTCATCTGCTGTTGGACCATAAATATTAAGTAAGTATAACATCATATCTCCAATTTTAATTTTAACCAAAAGAAATCTACCATCTGAGTCAGATTTTTTGTCTAAAACTTGTAGCTGGAGAGATTTTGAGAACAAAATAGCTACACCATTCTTCTTGCCTTGTGCCGGGGAAGAGACGATTTGGCCAACCCATTTCTTTTGCATGTATGATAAAATGGTGTCATCTACGTGGGTTTCTTGTAACAGACAAATATCAGCTTTTTGTCTATGCAAAATATCTAAAATCTTCAACCTTTTAACTGGATGACGCAAACCCTTGACATTGAGTGAAACAATTTTAACTGTAGGAGAACTATTCATAATTTATGAAGTGAAAAGAAGGAGGATAGAAAAGGTTATGTAAACAACAGAAATGATAGAAAAAAAGCCAAAGGAGTAGCCAGGAAACATAGAGAACAAAACACAGAAAAGCAAAAATATATACACGATAGAAGAGAACATACATATAGAATGAGAAGACACACACGTGCATCCAAGAAGAAATAAAGGATAAAGAGGGTCCACCCGTACTAAGAAAACTATCAGAATAACAACAGGAGTATTACTGGTTGAACAATAAATATACCCGTAAGTAAATATAGCAACAATGAATCATGAAGTGGACATATTAATAGAGTAACTTCAGGGTGGGGAGTCATGTGTATCCATTGAAGGAGGAGAGTGGCTGTCTAAAAACACTTGGAGGTCCTCCGGGCGATGAAAGGATTTGGAGATGCCGCCTTTCCAAATACGCATTGTGGACGGATCAAAAAATCCATATTTGAAGCCAGAATCTCTGAGTCATGGTCGCATCGCTGCAAAATCTCGTTGTATTGCCAATGTCTCTTTGGCGAAGTCTTGATGGATGAAAATCTTGGAACCATTAACCAAGAGGGAAGGAATCTCACGAGCTGCCCTCCTGATAAGAACGAGGTGATGGTGACGTAAAATTTGGAAGATGACTTGCCTGGGTTTAGATTGACCTGGTTTACGGTGCGACGGAATACGATGAGCTTTATCAATTTCAAATTGTTTTGTAAATTTGACGTTCAGCAAATTGGGTAGCAAATTCTCTAAATAGCGCCTACAATCATTGCAATCAATATCTTCAGGTAAATTAAAAATGCGTAAATTATATTGCCTGTTTCTATTCTCCAAATCAAGTAGTCTGGTATTAATGAAGGGGATTTGTTTAACCACTGGCATTAAGCTATCTGTTTTGGCGATAACATCACGTAGCTTAATCTCATTATCAGTAACCTTCATTGAAAGACTGGCCATGTCTTTCCGCAAATGTTTAATCTCCGTGGTAATATTGTCAGTATTGGACCTGACAGCTTTTAATTCCTCCAGGATGGTAACAAGGGAGGGTTCCGATGAATCAATCATTTTGGATTTTAAAGGAGGAGGTGAGACAGTTTGTTTGCGCTTGTTTGCTACAGAATTATTTGCCATCCTTAATAAGACAGTTAAACCCAAGCAATGCTGTTAAAATATCAGTGAAAATAGAGAAAATGTACTTCAACCCGGTGCAGCAGCTAAAACTAGCTGTAGGTGGAATCCAAGGCCGAAGCCGCGCCCTCTCTTAATCAGAGCTCCGCCTCCCTGGCTGGAATCCTGGAGTAGTCTGAGGAAAGGCTTGATGGGGAGGAGACCGCAGCCCAGGGGGGTCCAGAAACGTCGAAATTGCCAGAAAACTCCAAAAAATGCCCTCCGCAATGCAGGTATGTGGTAACAAAAGCAGGGAGCAGAAAATTCCTGCTATATCGGCTTTAAGAAGCTCGTCGGTATGACGGGTGAGCCGGAGCAAACTATCGAGCCGCCATCTTGGCTCGTGCGTCTGCTCTCCAGATGTTCCTAATCTAACAATTTAACAACAAGTAGGCCTAGCATGATCATGGGAACTCTTTCTGCAACACATAATTTCACTTCACATCTCAAGTCAGCGAAAACTTTCCTTGAGAATGGAATTAAGCAATAGAATGAAAATGCAGTCCTAAATTGAATTTTGTTCAGGATATACACAATACATAATAATGGAAATATGCATTTCATGTAGGGTCTTCAAATCATTTACATATGGTTTTCTAATTCATTGCACTCATGATGCAATTAACATGTGTAACAATGACACATTACTACATCACCAAAGTACCAACATGTAAAATTATTTTTAAATCTAAAGAAACAAAATCGTTTCTAGTAACTTTCATTAGTACATGTATGAAGATTATTATGTAGAAGTTTCAAAAAATTTGGAATTACTATAAACGTGCAGCACCTTTTTCTCCTTCACAACTTGCTGCACATTTTCACGTCTACAAAACATGGGGTTCAAATATAAGACTCTTAAAATACACAATGTCATCTAGATTACATTAATTAAATTAATTTGTCACATTTATCATTGCTTATAGGAGAAAATGGTTAAAGTAATCTCTAAAGCTCATGAGTCATCACGATCACATTTTCTATTCAACTTTAAAGGAATACCCCACAAACATTTAGTTAAACATAAACCCATGTTAGTCAATTTGTAATTTCTTCTACTGTATACTCTTCTGCAAGCTTTTACGATGCAGTATCTAAGTCTTTTCATGTTCTCATTCTCATTAATCTACAATGCATAATGAGCAAAAATTTTGCACTTTTGTCATTTTTCTCTCAAAAAGGTGTCTAAATCAGAAGAGTGTGTCAACTAAGGATTCAGCAGTTTATCTGCTTCATCACAGTCATTGAATAGAAGATTTGGGACATGATAGAGAGAAAAAAAAGAGGGGCTGTACATTGTAGCAAGGATTATATTGTGGTGGGACTTTCGTGCGTTGCAGACAAAGTGGATTATCAATGCAAAGAGCAGACTTACATGGCAGCCAAAGCGATTTGTTGGAGTAAAGAAGAGAGAAGAGGGTCTTATAAGAGTGCAATTTTTTATATGCCTGGCAAAGCGAGTTACAGATGAAAATATGTTCACTGTTAGTCATCTGTTGAAGACAAATAGTGGATTATGGTACCACAGTTTTATAGCCATCGTAAGTGCTTTTTTTTCGATTTCTATAAGAAAAGAATTGAATTTTTGCTAAGCAAAGAGTTTCTGGACAAGAAGTAAATTGTTGCACAGAGAGCTTGGATACAGATGTAAGAGCTTCACAGCTTCAAGCTTTAAATGTGGTGGAGGCTATTTAGCCGGCTAACAGATAAATAGGGAATTTCTTTGCTATTTACTTTCCCATCGTGTACCTGGAAGAGAATATACAATGATTGTCAGGTGGGCATGCAAAGACAGCATACACTTTTCCTGCCCACTGTCTAAATATGAGAGTTACATAATTCACCTACATATACATGCAGCTCACCAAATGGCAGAAATGATGGGTTATTTCGCCAGTGGTTGTACAAAAAAAGAAATGCATTGTTTACCCAGCCAAAGACTCGCACTATTTAGCTGGCTGCCATGCAAACTAGCAAAGACACTACTGATTATCTAGTCTCTGACCTAATAGCAGAGATTTGATATGGTTTGGTTTTCAGAAAGTCATATAGAAAGAAAACTTCTATTTTAGAAATAGGCTGATTATAAGCCATGATGTAATCAATGACCAGCAATCATGCAAATAGCACAGAGACTTAACTATTCCCCCACACCAGTGGCTAAATAGTTGAGATTATATACCTTCGGCTGATGGCAAGCGAGTTAGCACAAACATAAATAACTATTTACCTGCTTGACAAATACATACAAGCGATTTGGCTGCTGCCAAGACAAATAGGCACATTTCAATTATTTCAAGCTTCTGGCTAATTGGCCGGACAGTTATATTCCATATAGGTACCCTATATAGGCGCAGGTAACATCGCAACCTTTCACCTACATCCTTCCCTACATTACATACATAACAGTTCTTAGGCACTGACCTTTTACCAAGATATGACACTGCATTCAGAACGCAGGTTTTTCCCTGGTTCGATTCTCATACATTATGCATGAGGCTTCTTGGAAGCACAGCGGGGCTAACAGTAGGATTACCATCTCCTGTATAATATCTCTGTATAAAGTTCAGGCCCAAAGTCATCTTTTAGGCCGACACAGTAACACAGCAAGGTAGGACCCCTGGGAGACCTATGGGTATATATACAACACATCTTGCTTAAGAAGAGAGAGGAGACCGTGACTTCCCGGCTGACACACTGACCAGAGACGCTGAGGTTCCTGCATGCAGACGCTCCAGCTAGCAGTGATCTAACATCCCTCGCGGGGTGTCCAACTCGAGACCAGGACGGGGTCCCACATTCTCTAAACTCTCAGGTAGTGGGGTGGACTAAATGCTAGAGGGATTTTTGGCATAACACCTACACAGATGCTAGGTACAATTAGGTACATCTAATTAGGGAGACATCGAAGGAGTACGCACTTTTTATCATGTGTTTTGTGTACTTGTATATATTCATGATTTCTGCAAGATGGTAGAACTTTACCATACTTTTACTTTTATAGTACTGCTAATCATATATCTCTGCTACTGTCTAATGGTTGTTGCAGCTCATCTATTATACACTGGAATAACAACTGTTCAATAAATACTTATTGAAATGCCCAGCCTGTTTATTCTGTGTAACTCTCTGAGACAAACTAAGTAAGCACGAGTGACTGAGCGAAAGGTAGTGTATTGTTTCCATGATCCTGGGGGATCAGGGTTGTCATGTTCTGAGGTTGCCAAGAACTATTCTCTCCCCGATAAGAGGAGACTCTAGTGGCACTGTGAGCTAGCTAATACAGACAGGCTAACGTATCCGGTGTGGGTGCACGGAATCCGTTCGCCACCAATCCCACAGTTTATGTTATCCGAATGCGCAGATCCTGTATAGGTAATATAGGAACTACACGACAGGGCAACAACTAAATAGTGAAGTTTTCTCTGACATATGCCAGCCATGAGCCAAACAGTACAGGATGGCCATTGTTTAGCCAACAGTTACTTAAACAGTATGGGTTCCCTTCTATTTTCCCAGTTGCTGACTACAATTTTTAAACTATGTACAGCCATGTTGTTTACTCCAAATAGATGCAGTGGCGGCATAACGCATAGACCCTTTGCTTCTAAGTCACTGCTGCCCTATAGTTGTGCAGTGATTACATGCATAAGCACAGCTTCTTGACATCATTTGGCATTTGTTAGATTTCCCTTCGCTGCTTCTTCCTCATAACAAGAGGTACCCATAGCAGCATAGGAATCCTCCAGGAATCAGCTGTGGTGATCACCGTCTGCTTTTGTATACCAGAGTGGCAGGAGGAAAACAGTTGGATAAGCAGGGTGGTGCTACTGCATAACAATTCTGCTGAGGAAGACAGTGGGTATCCAATTCAGTCTAATTGGCCGGGTGTGATTTAAAATCCAATGTATATAATAAGTGTGGCACAATGGTCCTTTATTTTAAAAGACTTTTATGTCGTTTTGGTGCTCTACGAGACTCAGTCGTTGATGAACACATAAAATTTGCATAACATGGTCAGCAACTTTAGCACATCTTAGCCGGGCAGCAAGTGCTGTAACTGTATATATATCCCTACTGATTAGTATTGCTCAATTTGAATCCTTTAAAAGATATTGTTAAAATAACAACAATAACAGCAACAATGTTGGTTTTGTTAAATAGTGGCCTTACAATAAATCCAAGATTGTCGGAGAATGACAGCTGGTAGACTGCGTTTGAAAAATTGTTGCAAAAGGCAAAAATTAAGCCTGGGGCGATTAGCACTCTAGATTATCATCATTAGTTACTACCTATCACACCATAGAATTACACGTAAGCGTCCTGTTGGACGGTTTGGGTTGAAAATTGTGCTGGTGGTTGTGACCATCATTCACATTTTGTTCAGCCCACATTAAACTACAGGCAAATGAAACTGTCACTCATAACCTTTGGTGTAGTGCATGTTCGCTGACTATTTTACTATTACAGTGGAGGTATGAGTCTGTATAGAGGGAGGCATTCCATGCTTTTTTTTGCTGCACATCTGAGGCGCACAGCTGTTAAGAATTGAACTGGAAACTCTGTTGGTTGAGAGTTAGAAAGGTTATCTCTTGTTACTCTAATAATGGATTTCTTCTGTTCTGTAACTAAACCAAGTAGACTATTTACCATGAGTATAGGTCTGGCGCACTCTGCATTAGATAATGAAAATTGAGACTTCTAGAGGGTGGGCTCAATTTCTATCAAACTACAGACATGCTAAAGTCACATACAAGTTCCTACAGCATGCTCCTGCCAGCAGGTATTTGAGGAGCTTCACAAGGAGTCAGAGAGGAGATCCGTCATGAACATGTGTGGAAGGATCTCTTTTCTCACTCCCTTGTGAGCTCCGTGGGTACCTTGTGGCGGAAGAAGTCTGAACTCCAACTATGTAGTGCAGCAGCTTCACTGACATGCACCTACCCAAACCATCCCTACTCTGAAGCTGTAGGGACAACCTGCTCTCCTGCAGTGGAAATCGTCAATGGATTTCTGCTTGTCTGTGAATCGAGCTGCCTGAGGATCACTTGCCATCCTGCTTCTGTAGGAACTAAGAGCCACCCTGTAGGGTGATTCCACTACCTCCTTTGTAGATGTGGATATGTCCTCAAAAAGCCAGACCTATTGCTCTTGTTAATGCATGATTACCGTAGCGCATCTCAGTTGTTAACTGCAGATACACACACGCGCGATAGCATGCAGATTAATGCTTGCAGAAGGCGTGTGGAATATTAAGTGTCAAGGAAAAATTGGAGTTTTAACAAATATTTCACTAAAGTTTTTTTTTTAAAAGGTTACCTTTAGAATGCTTAAAGCCCCAAGATCCCACTTGCATGAGATTCTAAATGTCACCCAGGAGAGGAATGGCTCCTTGATTATGTGTGCATTGGTTCACAGAGTGGAGACAAAAGGCTTGTGTATGTGGAGGTGTCCTATTCCTGTGACAGGAAGACCATCTGAGCAGTGCCCAGGGACATAATTATCTTCAAAACTGTCTTCCCTGTCATAGGCAGACATAGCTCAGACCTGGGTCAATCCCCTCTATTGTCCTACTACAGGCACCAATCCCAGCAGAGAGGAGCTGCCCCCAGAACTGGTTTTGAGTGACCATATGGAAGGACTTGCTTATTTCCCTGGGAACACCACTAGGGTGGGCATGAGAGTTCTTCACCAGGGTGGAAAGGTTCTGCCATTTTGGTTTTAGGTAGAGAGAAGCACTGTGGGATTGTTTGCAGTGGAGCACACAGGAACAGCTGTACAAGTGGATAGGGTTACTCATGGGAACCTTTACCTTATTGCATCTCCAGCCCCCGCACGGCTACCCTAAGATGGGCAGCGCCCCCCACCACAGTTGGGAAAAAATTCAGAGACCCACTGGACGGATGCCATCAACATCTCCAACTGAGCTGCTGCCACCAACCTGGTCCATGGAATTTAGAACTTCAACACCTGGATCACCAACTGTGCTGACAGCATCACCCCGATCAAGAGCAACAAATACCGAAGATCCTCAAAAAAGGCCAGCTGGTACACCCAAGACCTCAAAACAGCAAAATGAGACAGCAAACAACTGGAGAGGAGGTGGCACACCAGCAAGAACACTTCCTACAGGACAGCCTCCAAGACCTTCCTCAACCTCTACCACCACCTGCTGAGGGCAATGAAGAAGACAACCCTATTCGCACACATCAAAACCAGAACCAACACAAGCAAAAAACTATTCAACATTGTTAAAGAGTTCTCCAACCCTGCAGCCAAAAAAAACAACATCACCCACTCACAAGAGCTCTGCAACAACCTCATCGACTTCTTCCATGACAACATCGCAACCATATACAGAAACTTCAAACCCCAACCCACAGACACAGACTTCCTCAACTGATACTCCATCACCGCAACCAACACAAACCATGGAGTGACCATTTGAAATCAGCTCTCCACCCAGGACACCACCTCCGTTATTAAAATCCATCCACTCTGGAGCTCCCACAGACCAATGCCCGCACCACATCTTCAACCTCACAAACCACAGGATCGGCCAGGAATTCACCACTCTGCTCAACACCTCAATCACCACCGCAACATTTCCTGATGTCCGCAAACACGCTGAAGTCAGATGACTACTTAAAAAACCTGCCACCGACTCAAGTAAACTTAAAAACTACCGGCCAGTCTCCTTGCTCCCGTTCCCGGCCAAGGTTCTGGAAAAGACTATCAACAGACACCTTACAAAACAACTGGAGCATAAGCAGCTACTAGACACCTTCCAGTCCGGGTTTCACAGCAATCAGAGCACCGAGTCCAACCTAATTGCAGCCACTGATGGCATCCGGACCCTCCTCGACCAGAGAAAAACAGCAGGTCTGATCCTCCTTGACCTCTCAGCAGCCTTCAACATCATATCCCACCTAATTCTAATCGATAGACTCCACCACATCGGCATCAAAGAGGACCCTCTCAGATGTATCACCTCCTTCCTCACTGGAAGGATACAGAAGGTCCACCTACCATCTTTCACCTCTGAACCCAAGGATATAGTCTTTGGTGTCCCCCAGGGCTCATCCCTCATCCCTACCCTCTTCAATGCCTACATGACCCCACTGGCCAATATAATCAGAACACAATGTCTCAACATAATATCTTATGCAGACGACACACTTAACTCATCCTCTCCCTCAATGATGACCCTACCACCACCAGGACCAACTTCAACAGATGCATGACAAGCGACGCCGACTGGGTGAAGAACAACTGCCTTCAGCTAAAAACAGACAAGACGGAGGTACTGATCTTCAGCAAGAACAGCAACCCCTGGAATGACTCCTGTTGGCTCCCAGAACTATTCATGTCTGTGTTTGCCACAACAAACGCTTAGTAAAAATCTTTCCTTCAGCATAACGGAGTACGCTCAGGTGATGGTTTTAGCATCCCTTGTTTTCTCCCTTTTAAAGAAGTATGATTCTAGATGAGTTTCTTTTTCCAAAATGTGGCCAGAAGAATTGATGTGCCTTAATTACTCCTGCCAATATACCATTAAACCCAGGAGTATTGGAAAGCTTTAGACTAGATGGTAAGTTCTGAATCAGAAAGGGTGGTACATAGATTTTTTCTTTTTTCTTATTTGTGCAAATAACAGGGATAAAGGAGGAGTCCGGGGTCTTATTTCTCTCTGTACCGTCTTGAGTCTGGTTTTGTTTTCTGGGGGCCCTTTGCTCCAGTAGACCCCTTCCATCCTTTCCCATTGGATCCAACAAAAGTGGGATTGCTTCCTGGGGCCACCGGTGCAAGTACCCTATTTGTGTATTATTGCAGTATTGCATAATCATTGGATGTTATACTGTCCCTTGTCCCGTAAGATCTGTACCATACTTCCCTTCCCAGATATCCCAAAATCCTACCCTCTTGCTAGGCCTCACCCCTCTGTCCATTTTCTTTATTCTCTGGACTGAAGTTACCCATTATTCGTGCTTAGGTGAGATGTTAGATACCCATTTAATGCAGATCTCCCTCCTGGCCAGTAGGATCAAAATAAAAAGCAGATTCTTATGCTTAATGCTTAATTTCACCTTAGTTTCATTGCAGCCGGGTACCCCAAATATAGTTAGCTCTGTGCTTACCTCTATGTTGTGACCCATCACATCTGTAAGTGTCTTACCCACATCTTACCAGAAGCGTTGGAGCTGGGGGCACTGCCTAAACATGTGTATGTCGTCAGCTTTTTCTTCTCCACAATTAGGGCAGCACTTCACCTCTTGCTTGCTCATCTTTGTTAGCTTCTTAGGCGTCCAGTAAGATCTGTGTGCTGTAAATAAATGATCCTTCCTGAGGGGTGCAGCTTTGACCACATACCAACATGTAGACATTGATACTTGCCATATGTCTGAATGCTCCAGTTCAGCAGATCTCTCCCCCAGACGTCCGCTGGCAAGGTGCCTTCCCTATCCTCTGCTGTTATTAAGCTCCAATACCAACTTGCTACTTCCTTTCTTTTCATCAAACTATCTTGCATTGTTTCCTCTAGATCTTTGGATTTGTTAACCAGACCAGCTATCCTCTGCAGCTCCACATCTGTCTGTAGTGGAACTATATAATTCTTTAATCTGTAATATCTTTTCATTTTCACTGACAGAGAGTTCTCGTCTAATCTGATTCCTGTAGTCCACTTCAGCTTCAAATGAAAAGAACTATCTATGTTAACTATTTTTTATTGGCTGCAAACATCATATACCAGTGCTCTTCTGCAATTAATTTTTAGTTGTAGTTATACAGTCTCTGTATTCCAATTTGTGCCCGATTTGGTGCATTATTAACTAATATTAACTCAAATCTAGTTGGAATTTGAGAATTTAGCAATTCTCCCTGAAGTATGGTCAAATTAGTTCGAAGTCACAACTGGCATTAAATATTTGAATTAACTTTTTTTTAAGTGACCTAGCTCCAGAAATGTTGCAAACAATTTTACAGAGTGATTACCACTATTGGACTGCATCTCTAAAGGTTAATGGCAAAGAAGTTAAGTCAAATGTATTCCACAATCAGTTCAAAACTTTCAAGTTATTCACCCACCCATTACTCATGGTTTTTCCTATTACTTTTAAACTACCTCTAGATTCCCAATGTAACAGGAGAGAAATGTCTCTCCAATGTAATTTCTAAATAGGTTTTCACTGGATTAGTGAATAAGCATTCTGATCAGTGTCCCTGCCACGTCAAATGATCAGGCAGATGAGCTTTGGTGCACATAGACCTATTCGAGAGTTTACCAAGTTTAAAATTTAGCTTTAATTCAGACGTCCCAAGTAGCTGTCACATGACGTAAATCTGTCACCTTCTTCAGGGCCCCTAGATGAGAAGTCAGTGAAAAGAGGGCTATGGCCCCTAACTTCATAGGTGTCTAAGCTGTTTCCAAATCCTCATTCAAACACAGACAGCAGCATTGTTTAAGTTTCCTTCAAACTCCACATCAAATTCCAGACACCCACTAAACTGCACATGCAGAAATCCCATAGGAAGAAGGGGCAGGATAGCAATTGGTTGTTTTGACATGTCCAAAAGCTAGCATGAGATGAAAACGTGGATCTTCTGTGGCAGAACCATCCACAGTACACTTATAAGGATTGGTGTCACTAGTGGCGGCTACTAGGGAACGGTGGCTGGGGGTGGGAAGAGTTAGAAAAAAAGAATAAAAAAAGAAAAGATGACTTACCTGCTGGCCGGCGGTCAATGGTCACTGCCTCTCCGCCGTCCTCCCTCTGTTCCTGGCACACAACAACAGCAGTGTTGTGATTGGTCTGAGTGGCCTGTTTGACTGGGACAGTTCTTCACCCGGCTGTTGAACACAGCCAGGTGGCAAAATGCTATGTTTGCATGTTGGTTTGGCCGGCCCAAGAAGGCCGGCAAAACCGTAATGCACACTTAGAGAGTGTCCACCACTCCTCCTCCCCCCTCTGACGAGAGCCCAGCTCCGCTCCGCCCCACCCTAACTTGGCTTCATACTAAAAATAAATTGATAATAACATTGTGTTATTATCAATTTATTTTCCTTTGCACTGCTCAGAGAGCAGTGGGGCGATGCTCCTACACTTCAGCGGAGGAGCCGCTGCTGGCTTTCATCACTTGGCAAGTGGAGCTGCCAGTTCCGCGCCGCTTGAAAAATGGGATAAATGAGCACGAATTCGGAAAACAGACTTACTCACTTTGTTAGAATTGCACTTTAGAATGCTTTAAATGCTATAGAAATGTTTATGTTAGAAAATGACTAGTAGGCAAAAAAAGTACACATAATGTTTAGAGCAAACTGCAAAAATATATTAAATAAATCACATGTAGGATTGAGAATGCTCTTAGAATGTTTTCAAAGCAATGCATGTTTTACATTTGTTTGCACCAGGCAACCCTTTCTTAACATCTATATTTACGAAGCTCAAAAGTCTTTTCACTTCATTCTTGCTCACAGTTACATAAATATGACATTTAGTAAAACTGCTTAACATTAGTGAAATCTTTTAGAAATGTGCTGATTATATCATCCTGTTCACCCAGCTCCTCACCCAATGTTAGGTCACAAAGATCTTATTAAAACTGCTGATATTGATCTTTTGATCATTTTGAAAGAGCTCTAATTCGCCTACGGTGGAAAAGGTCCGCCTGCCTCTCCGGACCCGCAACGATTCTCCACGGCGAGATTTGTAAGTGGGTGTATATAAAGGTTGAACCATCTTGGTGAGTCCTTCGGCTTCCGAAAAAAGGTAGTGTCAGCAAGAGCAAACCTGGCCAAAAAAACTCAACATACCTAATGGAAGAACATGCATGAGGTGATAAATGATGATAATACTGATAATTTACAAACAAGAAAACACAATTGAAGGGATAAAGGAGGCATTTCTGATTTATCTGTGAGACCTGAGGGATTATAAGCTAAAGAAAAAAGAAATGTGTCTATTAAATCTTGTTTGTTAGGGATATAATCTGGGAAAATCAATATTTTTCTTTGTAAGATTCAAGTGATTTGTACTTCTCAGGGGTAAAATGGACTTATGAATGATAGTCAAGCTTTGGCTGCTTTGCCTACGGATCTGCAAATGTTGGAATTTAGATGGTTGATGTTGAATAGGCCAAAATTATCGAACTTCTAAAGACTGTTAGAGGAATGGAAAGCATATTTTAACGAAGAGTCTGCAAAACCATAGACAAATCTCTCTTCTGTTTCTACTTTTGTTTGTTGTTTGTAAAGCTGCATTAAATAGGAAGGTTGACATTGATTAGAACCTAAAGTTTAATTAAGACTTTATACGTTTATCAAAAGACAGATATAGATGCGAGCTGGGGATGCAAATATTTCCCAATTGGGTAATAGGTAAAATACAATGCAAACACTATTCAAATAAATACCTCATAAACAAGTTATGAGTGTCTTTTTTTTTTGTAGATTAAACTTCAAATAATAATTTGATATTTTCTTAAGTGCTCTTTCTGTTGTGGCTGTCTTGGCAATAAACCATACACAGAACAGAGTCTACAAGTTATATGTATTCTGCTGGGTTAAGCCAAGGCTTTCCTGAATATCAATACATTGCATTGACAGTCAATGCCCAGAGTGATCTTATTCCAGTGGATGACTTCCGCCATCAAGAAGGCTCTAACTCCGATCTAAATTCTTCTTACTTTATGGACCTGTAGGAGGCATTGATGCAGTGATCTGGGTATCCAAGTAGAATGCTAACAGGTTTAGAGTGGTCTCTGAGAGTCCTTATTCAAAGACGTATGCACTAGACACATAGGACGAAATTTATCAAGTTTTTGCGTCACCTTGCGCCATGCAATGTGACACAGGCTGACACAGAACCTAGAATGAGATTTATCAAGCCACGCAAGGCCACCTTGCATGGCCCTGCATGGCTTGGTAAATCTGGAGTAACAAAAACCAGCGCAAGTCACTGCCTTACGTTACTCTGCCCTGGGAAAGCAGTCCATAGGTGTAGCATGGTTGTTCCTACACATCCACCCATGGATTTTGGCGTATTCTCAGATTTACCAGGACAGGCAAACCTGGGAATGCGTCAAAATGCTACGCCTTCCTAGGACAGACGCAATGAGGAGAAATATCTTAATTTCTCCTCGTTCTTTCCTCTTTCTAAGTGTTCATGTGTAGGAAGGTGTCCCTTCCTGCACAAAACAATCCTGCCTACAAAACAGGCACATTTGCTTCACGGGGATAGGATGTGGCATATAATGTTTAATATGACTCATTTCTACCCTTTCAGGCAGCAAGGTGTCTTGCTGCATTGTTTTGCGAGAATGTATGATAAATCTGGCCCATAGATTAAATGCAGTTCTCTGCTTCAAGGCAGCCAATCAAGACACGGCTAGTGTAACATGATCACACTTCAATAGCACTAAAACCATTCTTGCTTGCACATTCTGAACCAGATTAATCAACTGGAGACTAAATATAGATCCTGCATTAAAATTATTACTGTGAATTTAGACAATAGCATTTAAAATAGCTACCTTTTTTCCCTCATATCACCTCAGGTTGGTTAGCCATCACCCTCCTATTGTGGTCTTATGGCGATTAGCTATTTCAATACCATTTAGTTTCCTAAGATGTATTCTTCAACACCTCTAACTTGAATGGGGCTGTCCAAGTATATTGAATTATAGGTGTGATCATTGGATAGCTTATCCCACTCTTCCGGCCCCACCTACTGATCGCACTCCACACCACTGTTCAACCATCTACCACATCCCTTCTTTCTGTATTGTTAGGTATCTCTGCTCCATTCTGCAAACATACATCAAATAGACCAGCCATTCTCTTTTTTTGGTTGGGAGGACCGAGGAAACCCATAGACCCATTTTCTACAAATCTCCCTTGGCTAGCTGCACCAGATAGAATAGGAGCGAAAACAGTTTTTTTTATGGTCTGGCTTTTAGATCACATTCCTCAAGGGTCCCATAAAACCCGAGTTGAAGGCTTAGTTGAAATTCCTGAAGCATTACATCAGCTAATGACTTATTCACTTCTTGCCAGAACACTTGTAGATTGGGGCACTGCGCAAATGTGTATATCATTGGCATTCTCGGTTCTACACTTTTGGCACGTTCTGAAAGCACAGTTTCCCATCTTTGATACCCTTTGCGTGGTCCAAAAGACTCTGTGTGAAGTAAATGAATAATTCCTTCTTAATGGGGAATATTTGACTGTATACCATGCACATTGATACTTGCCACTTATTCTTTAACACTAGCAAATGCAACACCCTCCTCCAAAGCTCCTCAGTTAATATGAAAATCCCTTACACTGCATCTATTAACATTCAATTCCAAAACGCAACCTCCTTTTTCCTGGGCACACTATCTTGGAGCTGCTCCTCAAAAGTGCTTTGACTTCCCTCTGTTGTTTCCAGCATTTGTGCCCAGCTGGCATCGAGCAGTCAGGACTAACATAGGAGAAAGGAGTGTAAAGCATTTAAAAACACCAATACACCAAATAAGTAAGACACCAAACCCAATAAAAATCCCACACCAATTTATAACAATAGGTTTTATTCTTATGAACACATTGACACCAAAACAACAAAAATCCAATATAGGGAACTGGAGATATGAATTTTTAAAGAATTAACACTTTTTAGTGCTAGCTTATAGCGCCACTTTGGGACATCTGGTCATGATTGACTGGGACAAAGTCAATTTTGAGGCTGACCACGATGGAGCCCTGGTCGGATCCACTAAGCGGGAGGGCTTCCACAGCAGGCCGGATTCGGTGAGGGTTCGCCAGCTTGATTGTATACGAGGTCCCTTTGAAATCCTGGAACTCTGGAGCTCTGTAGCTTTCAGCGGGACGAACCTGAAATCCAGGTCATGGTTGAAGGTTGCCTGCTTGACTCCGGATGTCGGGTCGGTCACCTCCTGGAGCTTTTTCACAAAGGTTCTCCAAACTTCAGGAGGTGCTTCTTGAAGGTATCCTTGTAGGTAGGTTCCCAGTGTTCAAAGCACCAATTCAAAGGTCTGGAATCTCCTAGATGGTCTCTGGGATGTCTGGACTACAATTCCCACAATGCACCTGGCCAAATCCTTAAAGATCTAGCGGCACACTCCAGGATGGGGACTCTTGGTAGAGAAGATGCAGGTGGGCTCTGTTAACCTGTAGCTTGCAGGCAGTACACTCCATAATCCTTCAAGAAGCAAGGTACAGTCCCTAGGGCTGTAGTAACAGATTGTACAACACGCGCAGTCAGTGCAGGTCTTTGGGTGCAAATCCAGTTTCCAGCAGGGCAGCACTTCTTCTCCTTGTTTTCAGGCAGCAGACCTGAGAGACCATGCAGCTCTCACATATTTATTCAGTTTTCTGGGGTGGCAAGAAGGAGGGCGCCTCTGTCCAACGAGATGCTGACTGGCAGACAAAAGCATTACAACTTCCTCCAAAGTGTGGAATCTTCTTTTCCTACAAAGCACTGCACTTCCAAAATCCAACATGGATGATTTCTCTCCAGAGGAGTAAGATCTGGCTAAACAACCCACAGTATGGCTCATTTCCATTAGCTCTCCTCCTCCTGACCTCAGCAAATTCCTTTCCTAAGCCTGTCAACTGGCTGGGGGTACAGGATATGGGGGTAGATAGGCCGGGCATTTCTTACTGATCTGCTCTCTCTTTGAACTCAGTTTGATTTTCTCAGTCCCTCTCACTGACTGGTTCTTTGTAGCTGCAGAGCTCCCCCCATCAGATAACCTCAGTTCTGGACAGTCACTTATCGCTTCATCAAAGCAGCCTTGCTAAGCCTGTTAAGGCTGACCAATCAGGAGGGACTGCTTGAAGGCTGGTTTTGGCTCATAGAAAAGAAAGTTCTATAACTTCTTTTCTGTACCAGTTAAGATAAATTCAACATTGGCAAGTTGTTAGATTTATCAATACCAATAGTTTAATTCTTTGAATGACATTTCACTCCTTCCCTAGTAATAGTACCTATAATGATGAATAATGAAATGGGCAGTTTTTCCCTCACCAGATCATTTAAAACATCGTTT
Source organism: Calotriton arnoldi (assembly GCA_963921515.1). Taxonomy (NCBI): domain Eukaryota; kingdom Metazoa; phylum Chordata; class Amphibia; order Caudata; family Salamandridae; genus Calotriton; species Calotriton arnoldi. The sequence continues at coordinate 4,876,715 of CAWUFW010000267.1, read as the reverse complement.
ATTATGTCACTGCTTACAGTTACAAGGCCCCCACCCATGGGATACCTAGGGGAGATCTAAAGGGTGACTAATATGTAATAATAAGGTAGATTATCACTTTTAGAGTGCCCATACCATCAAAGTCGAATTTGCTTTGAATTTATTTTGAAAGACAGTCTGCAAAGCAAGCCTGCCTTTAAAATTACAGCAGGCACTCAGCAGTGCACAAATGCAAGTGCAGGAAATCTTCTAGGCCTCTAAACCTCCATGCCCTATTATGTACTAGGGACTTAAAAATAGTTTGAACCCCTTGGCCCTATTATATACTATTGGCTTATAGGGTCTGTCCGTACCAATTGTGAGACTTTAGTTTTAAAGACAGGCTGCAAGACAACGACGCTCAACATCCTGTGATTCTGGGCAAATCACTTAATCTCCCCTTGCCTAACAAAAATGAATGTGTCCTTATGTAACGCAACTGGTGCTCATGTAAAGCGCTCTGATACCCGATACCTTTGGGTCAAGTTCGTGCTATATAAAACTAAAAAAAAAAGGCAGGGATGCCTTTAAAAAGGACAGCAGGCATACATCAGAGGACACATGCAAGAGCAGGAAATCTGCTTGGACACTAAACCTCCATGCCCTAGTATCTATTAGGGACTTATGGGTAGATGGAATCCCTCCTGGTCCTATTATATACTAGGGACTTACAGGGGTCTGTTATTGCCAATGGTAAGTGTACCCAATGACATGTACCTCTTTAATCAGAGCACTGGCCTGGGCCTGCTTAGCAGAGCCCAGGATACAGTCAGAGTCAGCTAACACCAGTACCAGCCAGCAAAGAATGGGGGTAAACTGGGAAAAAGGAGGACTTTCTAACAATCGGGATAGCTTGCCTTCCCAGGGAACTATTTCCCCATTCTGAAATAGTTGTCGTCGTTTATTAATCCCTGCATTTTTTAAAGTTTCTGAAAGTAGGTCTCTCATGCCATTAGGAGTGCCTGGGGAGTTCCAGATGGGTGCATATTCACTAAAGTAAGGTATGCTGACCTCCACTTAATGTCTACCCACATGCTAATCGCTGCTTGGAGGATCTTAACTTTTATTTTCTTGTAAATGCAGATCCAAATTCACATAGGAAATGTGACTCTGCTTGAAGCCTGTTTTTTTAGCATAGAATGCAGCATAAACCCTGTGTGATTGATTGGGACCTTTTACATGGACGCCAATTCACCAAAATGCCTGGGGTAGCGGAAATGACATTGAACGCCATTTGACCTTTACTTAGACTCGCACACACATGCTTACACATACTAACACATTCACACGGTCTCACGCACATACACAGACTCTCATCCGCAAGCATGCATACAACATACACTTAACAGCATTTTTTACTTACCTTAGCTTCCAGATAGGGTCATATTCCAGCTAATGTGCTCCATTTTTTATTACACTAATAGGGAATAATATTAATCACTATTTGTGTAAAAAACAAATGACAAAAAAACAGGCAAGTGGAGCTCCAACCGGCATCTATAAGGGAAGAGCTGCTCCTGTGTTCCAGGCACTGATTTTGCCACCTCTGAGCCAGGTGCTGCAAAAGCAGGGCCAGGGGTAGCAAGAGGCAAGCCAGGAGTCACAGCTGCGACCCCTAAATGACATCCATGACCATTTAACAACATCCTGCTATTCTTCCATTGTAAGGCTCAAAAATAATATTGAAAATCTGGAGTAGCTATCACCCTCTTGTCACTGTTCCTCCATAAATATTACTAAGAAATCATGGACCCTTTGGCAGCCAAAATAAAGCTGCTTATTTTTTCCTGCAACTTATACAACAGCTCCTTTTAAAAACTCAAGGGAATGGTGTTTAAAAAAAAAAAATTGGTTGGATTGTCATTCTGATCAAATTGAACCTTGCGTACATTGTTAAATCGAGGTTGGCCTATGACCTTGCCAGTTGTTCTGTTTCTGTTATTGCCTTATTAAAGTTTATCTGTGCCAAATTCTCTAGACCACCATAACCCCTAAATATCTAATCTCCTTTGTGATTAGTACATTATCATTTGGCAAGGTTCCAAGGCATGATCTCTGTTTTTGTTACGTTCACCAAATACCCAGACGCCAGACTAAAGACGTTAATTATTTTATGTATTACAGGGAGGAAATTCTCCAAATTGGATATATGTAGATCATTAGGTCATCTGCATATAATGCTATTTTTCTTTATTACTAATTATAAAAAGATGCAATAGTAGTCTTATTCCTCAATCTCCTAGCTAGAGGCTCTATTTTTAGGTTAAATAATAAAGGTGATAAAGGGCACCCTTGCCTACTACTACGTTGTACCTTAAATTGTGAATGAAATCTGCTGTTGATAGCTATCCTCACGGCAGATTTACTATACATGGATTAGATTAGCATGCAGAAGTTTACACCTAAGCCATGATGCCTAAGAACTGAATTCAGGTAAGTCCAATTGACTCTGTTAAAGTCTTTTGCGGTGTCAAATGTTAGAGTGGATAACAAAAGCTTGTGTGAGTTCTCTATATCTCTTGCACCGATAAGTCAGCTCATGCAATTGTCGCATGGTGTAAAAAGTTTATGATTCTCATGGATCAAAACCCCAATCACTTTGTTTAGTCTTTTAGCTATGATGCATATATAGATTTTGCAAACGCATTTTAGCACAGAGATTGGCCTACACGATTCACACTTTCTCAGGTCATTATTTGGTTTTTAGATCACACTAATCATTGGTTCTCTCCAGGAGAGTGGTGGATGCTTGCCCCTGGTAAAAATGTTGTTAAAGAGGCCAGTCAATACTGGTGTGATTGTGTCAACAATAATCATATACAGCTCATTCGAGGACCTATCAGGGCCCTCATTTTTTTTCTTCTAGCACCTCCCTCACCTACTCTTGTTGGATTACCCAGTTTAATTCCTTATCCTGTTTTAATTTTAGCCAAGGGAGCAGTCCCTTACTTAGCCAGTTTTCTATCACTTCCTCGGACACCTTGAGTTTTTTATCATACAGATCTTGATAAAAGCTACAAAAGCATCTCTGATATCCTTGCTGTTAGTTACCAACTCCCCCGATGCCTTCCCTTTTATTTCTCTAATCATAGTTGTTGTTTAGTCTGCTTTAGATTTCCAGGCTAGGAGTTTGCTAGCGTTCTCTCCATACTCAAAATGGGCTATTGTACTTGCCTCTCACCTTCTCAAATTCCTTCTTGAATAGGCCTGTAGGCCTGAAAACTCTCTCCTAACACGTTGTAGTTTATTTTCTAGTCTGGTCCCCAACTTCTCCTCCATTAGGTTGTTGTTTAGCACCCCTACAGTCCTATCATCCTATCTTCCAAAACCAGGATTGAATTCCTGTCTTCTCTATTTCCATGGACCGCTATACTTTTGATCATACCTCTTATATTTCGCTTGAAGGTGTTGCATACCACATTAACAGTAGCAGTGATCAAATTTATATTAAAAAATAATTATGTTGCCTGTCTTAACTGCTCTACCACCTCTTAATCCAGTAACAACTTCCTATCCAGTGTCCACCTTTGGGCCCCTTCCTACAGCTTTGAGAATATCTCCAAAACAACTGCGAAGTGGGTGGATAGAAGTGCTTGGAGATGGCCTACAGCTCTGACGTCTTCTAAAATTCTCTGGTCGACTAAAAAGAAATGTATTCTTGAACAGTGGCTGTACTTCTTGTGGTGGAAAGTGAAACCCCTGGATCCTCCTGTCATCAGACTCCGAACATCACATAGGCCTACGTCCTTAACCATCGTCATAACTTGAGACTGCATTTTTGTTGAAGTTACCATTTTCCTAGGCCTAGACCTATCTAATGCATTGTCGAACAGAACATTAAAGTCCCCCCAAACTATTAAAGGTGGAGAGCACTCCAAAAGCTGTGACTCAAGGTCCTTAAGTGGTCCAAGATCATCTATACTTGGCCCGTCAAACCCTGCTAATGTATATATTGACCGATGCAACTGCAGCTTCGCTTCTATTCACCTCCCAGTTCTATCTGCTGTGTATTCAAAAAATTTTGCAGCAGTGTTGGACTTTATCAGTATGGCCATCCCTTTTGAACAGTAGTCCTGATCTGTACAGACAAACTGCTTAAGCCAACTCTTGGCCCTGAAGAGGTTTCAACATTCCTTCTTAAGAAGATGCGTCTCCTGTAATATTATATTATGCACATCACATTTCTTTATATATTGATGGATCTTCTGTCGCCTATTCTTCGCTCTCATGCCATTAACATTCCAAGACTTGACAGATATGAGACGCTTCTTCCCACTGTCTGCCATATCCCTTTTTTTTCTTCGTACTCCTTTGTTACCCTCATTTATTTATTTATTTATTTATTTATATAGCGCCTGAATCGACCCCCGAAGGGGTATCTCTGCGCTTCGGGCGGGCGGCATGGATGGAATGCGGATTTGATTAAATCAGAGACAAAGACAAAAGAATCAAAGACAGAAAAAGGTGGTCTTAAGCAGCTTCCTGAAATGCAAATAGTCTGTACATTGTCTCAGGAGTAATGGAAGTTAATTCCAGTAACGTGGACCAAGATGTGAAAGGGCCTTTCCTCCCAGTCTAGCCTTTCTGACTCGAGGTACCACCACATGTGCAATAGCCATCCCACGTTGTGCATTCTGTTTTTAATTTTCCTTTTTTGTGCATGGTGCATTTGAGGACAATTTTTTTATTTTTTTCCCTCATGCTCCCCACCTATACCCCCTCAGGGAACACTCTCTAAATTCCACTGAGGCATTTGAAATGTTTGCCCATTCTGTAATGTTAGCTCTTTAATCAATTCCTCTGCACCATGTCTGCCTTATGTTATGCATTTTATTTTTCCGCATCACCTGCAGTGTAGCTGGGAATTTGATCTGAGTAGTGGCTCCCAGCCTTTTGAACTCTTCCATGTGTTTCCCAAGCTATCGCTGCCTTTTCTGAGTATTCCAGAGTTATCAGACTTTAAGCTGAAGATTAGGTAATTCACCTACGGCATATTTCCTTTAAGGGTTGTTATCAATATGTCTTCTTTAATCATGTATGTTTTAAAGTTCAACAGGATTTTCTTTGGCTTTTTCCTTTTGGGCTTTTCTTAAAAGGGTCCCGGTGCACGCTCTGTATATCAGCAGAGAGATCTATTGGCATGTCTTTCAAGGGGGCAGCTTTTTTAAAGAAATCTATAATGAATGATCTCAAGTCATTCCCTCCACACCTTGTGGGACATTTAAACTCCACATATTGTTTCACCTTGGTGCCAGTCTCAAGGTTTTCCAATTTTCCCCGGCTTTCCCTATCTCTTGCTTTTAGTCTGCTGATTTCTTCTTTATTTGAGTTAGCCAAACCCCTAAGCTTCATCATCCAGTCCTCTAGTGCTTTATTCATCTGCATTAAATTGCCCACCTTTTCCTCCAACACTCCACAAACTCCCTGTATTCTTTTCTGATTGTTCACTGATATTGAGAATATCGATCTTCTCTCCTGGGTCAAGGCATCCAACAACCCCTCTATATTGCTCTGGGACTGGTTTTGTCTGGTCCATTATACCAGCCCCATTTCCATGCTAGCTTGGTCTAGACTGTCCTACTGCTCATCCTCAATGCTTTCACCTGCCAACAACAGAAAAGTATTCCTTGTTGGAATTGTATTGACTACCTTGTGCAGGCTTCATAACATGCTATTTTGTGTTATGTCCTCTAGGTTATTGCCTACTTGCATGTTACCCTCTGCTGGCTCTGACTGAATCTCCTTATTAATGTATACAGAATGAACCTTAAAGTAAGATCTTAAGGACGGGGGGATTTTACTCTAAATCTGTGTTTTTATGTTCTTTCTGCCTACCACTTGCCTGATATCACTGTAGACTTGTAGTTAAACCTTTAAGTTTAGTTTTACCCACTACTAACCTTCCAGTCCTTCTGGTTATGGGGCTTGTAACTTGTTTGCTCTTCACTTCCCCTGTTATCCCACTGACCACTCCTTTTATTGCCTTTGCTGTGGCACTCCTCTAAAGGTATTGTTTTTAAGCTTCCACAGCCCCCCACAACCCCGTCTTCAAGTCCCCTCCTTTTAGATTGTCTCACCTTCTACGCCGTTGCAGCAAAGGTGACAAGGTTCGCTCACATCTGACTCTTGCTCTTACAACTAGGATTGTGGACATTCGAGAGGCCTCCCTCCACAGTGCACCAGGTGGAGGGTTCCCAGTGCTGAGCGGGCCATTTTGGAAAGCTGCTGGGATGTGCTGACACTGCCTAAGTTGCCCCGGAGAGGGATATGCGTGGCCATCCGCTGATCCTACATTACGTTCACTGCTGCTTTCTTGCAGAGCCAATGCTGAAGGAGGAGGACACTGCACCTCTGTGGTTTTGGGGTACATTTGATATGGGTGAGATTTTTCCTTTTTTAGACTTGGGTACTAATTTACAACTAAATCTGACATATTGGCTGTCTTTTAGTAGAGGTACTATGTACCTGAGGAGGGAAACTCCTGACGAGCTTATTAGCTGACCTCCATACTCCCCATCATGCGCTTGCTACAATACAATAGCAATCTTGCGTGGAAAGGTAAAGGGAATCCTTTTGCTTACATGGAGATTAAAAAATTAAGAGTTAATGGCACAATGATCTCTGCGGTAAGGCTCAAAGAACAATCTAGCTTGACTTTGACCTCAACAGTGTTCTTTACTAAGGTTTTTCTCTGATGCTCAAGTGGTAGAAAGCAACACAAAGTGACACAAAGCATTATGCCAATTTACTTTTATAAAAGCCTGTGGGCACAGCACAACAGTATGCCATGCCTCATGAACACCTGCACAACCATCAGTAAATAACCCCCAAAGATACTTCACAAACAGGACTGGTTTAGGATATGCGCCTAACTCTGCAGGTCAAAACTGAATCTCGGGCCTGATTCACAAAGGTAAACATACACTTTTGTGTAAGTTTGCTATTATTTGCTATTCACAAAGGGATTTACGAATGGCATCTTTGTGAGTGTGGAGTCTGCACATAAAAAGATAGGTCTTTTTATGTGCGGAGAATATGCACTCATAAAGTTACGACTCGTAAATCCCTTTGTGAATAGCAAACAATCATAAAGTTAAATGAAAGTGTAAGTTTACCTTTGTAAATCAGACCCTCTGTCTTTTCTCCGTTGAGCTTCAGAAGGTTACTGCTCATCTATTCTGGCATCAGGATAGACCCTTGTCGAGATAAAGAGTCGGATTTAGAGGAGCGAGTCAATGGAAAGCCTGCCTTACGAGAACATATTCAGTATGTCACCTGGCCATTGGAATAGCCACAAATTTGAGTTTGATATCTGGCGAATCACCTGAAGAAAGTGATTCTTCCTGCTCAGCCAAGTTGCTGAGATAAAGCCAAAGCGAACATGTAGAGGGACATATTCAACAACATGCCCGTCAGAGTGAAGACCATTAAAGATCGCTCAGGACAGAGTGAATTAAGCGGTTTTACGGAAAGTTAAGCATTGCGTTGTGTGTTATAAGCATGCTGGGAAACACCCACCCCACAGCATTGTATGAAGGAAAATATACTATTACATTTCAGGCGCCCATGTATACTAGTAGAAATTCAAAAAGCATTGGCGGCTTTCCTGACAGAAACTTCCGTACCATTGGGCTCCTTGAATGAAAAATGTAGTCAATTTGTGAAGAAATCGTCGAAGCTTTCAAATGGAAGTTAAAAAAATTCAACATTAACATATGTCACGTTTAGGATAGAGATACATTTACTACAATGGCAGCCAAGTATTCTACAGGACCAAAGTCCGTTCAAGGAGAGGCGAATTAATAGTCAAAAGACAACAAATTAAATTTTACGAAAAAGAGACATGGATAATTAATAGATCATAAATACATAACAACATACGTAAAACAGAGCAGGTAAGCCCTTTTTTTATAAACAGTTCAATTTGCATAACACACATACCGAAGTGTTAGTGAACATGTGCAGTTGAAATTGGAGGGGCTGTGTTAATTATTGCAGGGAAAAATCATGTGCACATAGCCAATGGAATTCGTCTTTTTCTCGTCTTCGCTATGAATGCCCCTTGGGCACACCGAGAGTGCTTGGAATGCTAAATGTACAAGAACAAACAATTTAATTTCAGCTGTCGGTTTACATTTTCATCATTTGATTAAGTCTATCCCAAATGAACACTGTTAGAGAATGAAGACAAAGTGGCGTACTAATGTTTAATTTGTAGAGCAAAGCAGATTCATGACTTGCTATTTCTTCGAGAGAAGTGATTATCCATACATGATCTGTCGCATTAACATGCCCCAGAAATGTGCTTCTGCAAATTACAACTAAATTATTGGTAATTATGAATCAATCCTTACTTCAATATTTTTATGAGTGAAATCTACAATACATTTTAAGGCAGTTATTATATCCTTCCTAACTTGACTAAACATTTGAGAGTTCTACAGTTTCCATTCACGATTTCCAAAATGTATAAAAAAACATACCAAGCATACCCAAAAAGGTAGCTGTTTAAGAGTAAACGAGTGCCCGGATTAGATAGATTCATCAATGTCAGGCAATCCTCTAACAGTAAACTTTGTCATCAATTACACCAAAAAACACAGACCAGCGCAAAATACCACTAGCAGTGACTGACCAGTAAAAGAATGATATTTTACACAGCATTCGATGCTTTTGATGGTTGTGAAAAGCACTGATACAAACTTAGAAATGCGGCATCCAGTGTCCCATACATTTAAATTATGAAATATATCGTTATTTGATGTGTATGGATAGTAGCGGCGACCGATATAAACAAAGGGCGGTGAGGCAGGTGGGGTCGCGCGGTAGGCGTTGCGCGGGGGTGCATTCATATAAAATATAAAAACGTACTGGGATTGGTCTGAGCAGGCAGAAAAGACACCCTGCTCAGAGCAGAGAGTCTGTGGAGTTCCTCCAGCATGGCTGCTTAATGCAGCTGGGATGGAGAAAACCTAAGTGCGCATGTGTGTTTTGGAATAGTATTATTTAGCATTCCAAAACCTTCCCTACTGTTGCGCAGGCTGGAGTTGGAATAATAAATTATACTATTCCTAAGTCCAGCGCGCCCCCTACAGCAAGTCGAACTAATAGCTTGCGATGTAAAGGTATCGCATTCTAACAACGCGGTCGTTGTAACAACCGCGTTATAATAGAACGCAATGTAACATGCTATATTCAAGCAATCACTTGATAGTTCAAAAGATGTGTAGGACATTGGGTTACTGGTTGAGGGGGGTGAAACCCTACCCAAGCAGCAACCACAATTCCTGTCAAGCAAATCCCAAATTAACCTGTGCTCAGTGCTCTGGTAGCTTGGCACAAAGCAGGCAAGCTTAACTTAGAGGCAATGTGTGAAGTATTTATGTAGCACTTCAAACAGTAATGAAGTGAAAATGAAACAAAAGAATACTGCCTCACCAATCTAGAGAAACAGACTAAAATTTAGTAAAATGCTTGACACCAGAATGACAAAAATCCAATTAGTAAAATCGGAGATATGCAATTTTAAATAGTTAGGTAAAAATATTGCGTAGAAGCACAATGCACCGACTGTGGTTGTATGTTCGCACTAGACTAGGACAAACTCACAAGCTTAGGCCAACCGCGATGGAGCATGGCCCTGATACAAGGACGCAGTTAGGCCCACTGACCAAGTACCACACAGTGGCAGTTCGTATGAGCTGCAGGAGGCAATGCGAGGTCCTGATCAAGGATGCAATGAGCAGTGCTGGTTCAGATGAAACGTAACTGAGGCTTACAATGCGAGGTCCTGCATCATAGTCGCGGATGCTGCAGACAAAGTGGCAATAGGAAGTCCATCTTTGGGGATGCATCACACAGTGGCGGTTCTGTCCATAAGACCACAACTGGGTTGACAGAGCACCTTCAGAGTCCAGGTGCAGGGTTTTAGGGGATTGGAGCCTCTTCTGCCTCTGAGGCTCAGGTCAGCAAGCTAGCCCTTGGAGTCACTCTGGTGGTCCTGCATTCAAGATGCAGGTGCAGTCCTTCTCACTCAGGCAACAAGGCAGCTGGGCAGAATACCAGAGCAGCAAAGTAGCAATCCTTCTTGCAGCAAAGCAGCACAACAGTCCTTCTGAGTCTTCCACAGGTCCAGAGGTGCACTGAAGATTTGGGTCTGATGGTTGAATATTCATACCTGGTGCTAGCTTTGAGGTAGGAGAAGGGCCTGGAGGTTTCCACCCCCAGAGGTGTTTTGAATAACCTGCCTCTCAGCCCTGTTCCCAGCTTGTCTGTGCGCACAAAAGACCAGTGTCGACCCCTTTTAACTGTGCTGAGGCAGACCCTTTTTGATGTGCCGCGTGGCAGGTAACAGCTCCTCCCCTTATGAAGTCAGAGATGGCCTATCTTGTCAACACCTATTCCCCCCTTTGTCTCCCTGCCTGGGAGCAATACACAAAGACCAACTACCAGCTACACCTAGTCATCTGACACAAGATACAGGCACCAAATGGTTAGGAAAAGAAAATGCCAAATTTCTAAAAGTGTCATTTTCTGAATTGTATTTTAATACCTGACTTTACCAGCAAAGAGGGTTTTAAATTGCAATGCTTTAAACCCCAAACTTGATGTTTCTACCTGCTTCCAATTTAAAAGTTATCACTTACTAAATTTAATAAGATAACCTATTGTTATCCTATGAAGAAGGCAGGCCTTGCAATAGTGAAAACACAATTAGGTGTTTTTAACTACCAGGACAAGTAAGTAAAAGCTAAAAGTACATGTCCGACTTCGTAAATACATTGCACTCCATTTCATATGGCTCACCCATTACCAGGGGGAAAGATGCGGAGCTACTAGATTTATTAGTAGTCAAGACTTATAAAGCAACTTTTGCGATTCCCAGGTCAGTGGGTCAAGCTGAAATAAGATTGGAGTTTGGTCTCGCAAGTGGCTTTTCTGAAATGTATGTACTCTATGTTCTCTTCCACCCCACTTCCTTAGTGAACAACTGCAGGCTTGAAATAACTAAATCTGCTTATGCTGCTACCTGGAGATCTCATATTCTAACTTGCTTACATGAAATTGGCCTGCAGATTGGGCTTCATGAATTGAAAATACCAAATATAAAAAATCCTAAAAAACAAATTAAAGCTAAATCCCTTAATGAGGATATAACCGTTTTAGCTGCAAAAACTCATGTATGGTATGTGATTAACTCACACCAGTCATTACGTATCCAGGCATACCTTAATGCCCACTTCTCCGCAAAAATAAAAACAAAAATTAAAAAATAAGATTGGGAAGAAACTAAGGAGGGTACACTGTCTTGGATTCAGCAGTGGCCTGACACCAATTGTAGACTCTGTGGGTGGTCACGTGAATCTTTAGTGCATATAGTATGCGTGTGTCCCAAATTGCTTAACATACGGTGCATATTTTTAAAACCCCTATTTTTGAAGATTGGGGTCAGATCGGCTCGTCAGGCCCTTATTCTTTGTTTATCGGGTGAGTCGATTCCGCTGCTATGTCAATTGATAAAGTTTTTAGTTGCTGCCAAAACATGTTTGGTATCGGCTGTTCAAGAAGTATCATAATCAAATCCCATGGCTTCAAGAGAAATCTTGAATGCATTTTTTCTGCTTATTTGCACTGTACAGCCTCTTGTGGAATTTAGTGTTTATGCTGCTAGGGTAACAATTAGAAATGTAAATAATGAAGTTATTTTGTTTGCAATGGAAATTACTGATGCACTTTTATAGCCGGTTTGCACAATGGAATTACTGTTTACTGCACATTTGCACCTTAATAGGTAATGATCCAGCCCATGTCTGAATAGATTTTATAGTTGATTTGTATAATGATTGATAAAGTTAATTAGTTTTATTGCATAAATATGAATGTATCTATAAATTTTCAAGAATATTTTTGTCATTGTTTTAAAAAGATGCTCACAAATAGTTTTATTATTGGCCTGTAACTACATGTGATAATGTTTTTTATATATTGTCCGATTATTAAGATGTTTTAATTGCACTGATTTTTGTTAATCAAGCAATAAAGACTTTATTCATTCATTGCACTCTGTCCTATGGGCTGTTTAGGTGACTCATATGTATTAAAAAGGAAGGGTTAGGCCTGGCAAAATGTTTACTTTGTAGGTCAAAATGGCAGTTTAAAATTTTCAGTGGATGCAAAGGAAGGTCTGAGACATATTTAAAAAGCTACTTAAGTGGGTGGCACAATGAGTGCTGCAGGTCTACAAGTAGCATTTAATTTACAGGCCCTGACCAGATGTAGTACCACTTTAATAGGGACTTAAAAGTAAATTAAATGTGCTAATTTGGTGTAAGCCAATGATGCCATGTTTTAGGGAGCAAGCACAGGCATTTTAGTACTGGTTAGCAGAGGCAAAGTGTGCATAGTCCTAATTACAGTAGAAGCAAATTCAGCAAAAACAGGAGGATTGAAGGCAAAAAGATTGGGAAAAACCACACCGCAGTTCTCAGTTCTAACAGGATGGAAGGATGATTGGATGGGTTTGTCTATGAGTGTACTCGTATTTGATATCAAGTGCCTTATTTCAAGTCCTATTTTAATCCTGATTCTGCTCGTTATGCCTTATTCCAATCCCACGGCATGGTACAGCTCCTGGTGGCCCCCTGCTCTCGGAAACCCGCCCACACCAACGGACCACGCCCGGAACCTTGGCCTCATCTTAGACTCCTCCCTCACCATGACCCGCCAGATCAACGCCGTCGCCTCGACCTGTTTCAACTCCCTCCGAATCCTCCGAACGACCTTCAAGTGGATCCCCCACAAATGCAGAAAGACCGTCACCCACGCACTCGTAACAAACAGACTGGATTACGGTAACACCCTCTACGCTGGAATCAACAAAACCCTGCTACACAAGCTCCAAACCATCCAGAACACCACAGCCAGCCTCGTCCTCAGAACCCCACGACATGAGCACATGACCCCGCACCTACGAGACCTCCACTGGCTCCCCATCAAGAAGAGAGTAGCCTTCAAGCTACTCACCCACACCTACAAATCCCTCCACAACATCGGACCCAAATAAGTCAACAAAAGAGTCTCCTTCCATGTACCCAAAAGGAACCTCCGCTCCGCCGACCTCGCCCTGGCAGAGACCCCACATATCCGCAGAACCAGAGCAGGTGGAAGAGCCTTCTCCTATGTCGCAGCAAAGACCTGGAACGAGCTCCCAGTCAGCATCAGACGCTCGCCCACGCTGAACACCTTCAGGAAGAGCCTCAAGACCTGGCTCTTCGACTGATCCGGAGCTGCACCCCCGCCTCCCCCCAGCGCCCTGAGACCCTCACGGGTGAGTAGCGCGCTTTATAAACCCCTGATTTATTGATTGATTGATTGATGATAGCCTACAATAATGTTAATATTATACCCAGTATATACCACACACTGCACATATTGCCATTTATCTATTTCTATTATTAATGAAGCAAAAACAGGGCAACTCGTGAAGAGGCACCATTTGCCACTTTTCTAAAGCCCATGTTGTGGTATACTACCACATTTTGAGATGCTGTTAAAGAGTAAATTACTCTCTTTTACAGTTTTACAGTTTAACAGGGACTTAAACATGAGGACCGCTATCAATAAGCAACATTTATTTTCTATTTAATCAAGGAGGAATGGTGCTATTGGCTTAAAGCAGTGACTGTGAGTTTGCAAGTGCAGGTGAGAGTTTTTTAAAATATTTTCCAGGTTGTACCTTGTTATTTTTTAAAAGAGAGACAGGATCCGTTTTTAAAAAAAAATAAAGTTTTACTAGTTTTCAACAAAGAAGGCAAGATATTATACATTGGAGGGCCACAGATTTTACCCCATTCTGCAATCTGACCCTAAGCATATTGTATCATCAAACGGGTCGATACTGCCCAGTTACCCAGAACAGAAATGCTCCTCATGCCCGCCCCTATCTCCAACAACCAACACATAGTTAGCCCAAAGAACCTGAATCCCCCAAACAAAAAAGCTATGCCATGGTTATTTGAAACATATAATCTAGTGTTAAATCCTGGCAGTAAGAGACTCAATCAGTTGCAAACCCTAACAATTGCCTGTGCAAAGAAGGCTCCCATCCATCCCAAAGCTCATCAGCCGGTCCACACTTCTCAAGCTCTGTCCTCCCTTGGAGCCTCAGCACCCCGGGGAGCTCACCAGTGATGGCTGGTCCGGCATGTTCATTCAATCAACCAGGTTCTCCCATGTTCATGCCACATGAAGGGATCCACTACCAAGCTTTGCCTTCCTGAACAGCACACCACTTTCAAATTCTGCCCACTTTACAAGCTCTTTGCACCACTTATCCAAGATACATTCTGTGAAGGAAATAGAAGTCAATTAATTTAAACTGGGCATTCCGAGACACCTTCAGTACTTGTTCCAGAATTTTCACCCTGTCTGCTTTCGGAATTGGGGGCCTCAGAGCTTCCTCCCATTTCTTCCAGAACCCAGTCATGGGAGCAATCATATTCGCCCTGAGGGCTCAATAAAAGCATTTAACAGTTTAAGTGCCTGTGGATGTGCAGATAAGATATTAACTCTGATGTGTGAGGGGTTCAGCCATCCCACACTGTAGTGCTTCTTAATCACTGCCACCACAGCCTAATGCAACAAGAATTGACCCACTGGGAGGTCAAACTCCAGCTGCAAGTTCTCAAACAGGAGCAGCATACACACACGAAACAAGTCGACCACCCGCCCACTCTGTCAGCCCCCACAATCACCACCGTGGAGCAGCACCTCCAGCCGCAGCATCAGTATATCAAGGGAGTATGGGAGCCGCGCACGTGTTTTCTGCAAACAACGCATCCAACATTGCCTCATGCCTATGAGCTCACCAGGACCCTCCTGGGACAACCATCGGGAACTCAGGAGTAAATGAAATAACTTCCAGGGTGTGGGAATGAATGGCCCACCTCCCTTCCAGGCGACTGTCAAAAATCCACCCACTGGGTGAACCACTGCATCTGTGCTGCCAAATAATAAGCTTCACAATCATCTGGGGCTGCCAGACTACCCTTGGTGACTGGAAGCTATAGTTTAGTCATCACCACCCTATGCTGGCCTGAACCCCATACAAAAGCAATCATTAGCGACTCAATGTCCCAAAACATACCCGAGGCACCAGGAGTGGCAGTACAGTGAAGAAGTAAAGCAGCAAGGAAGTGCCACCATCTTGGCAATAGCGATAAAGCCAGCCAGCAAAACTGGCAATGACTTCCAAAATTCCATGCTAGACGCTCCAAGAGATTCCAGGTGTCATGGTATATTTTGACCCCCAGATATTGCAAACAGGTGGGCTCCCACACCAATCTCCTCAGGTAAGAGGGCATCCACAGTCCCACAAACAAGCTAGATTTCTGCTAGTTAATACATAGGCATGATGCTGACCTTAAGTGATCCAGTAATCCAACTGTGCCCATTGTATCTGTGGCCACATCATGTAAAAACAATAGCATATCATCATCATATAAAGCAATGTGATGCATTGAACATTGGACCTCAATGCCCATGTAGAGTGTCCCCGATCTTGTGCTGCAGGCCAAAGTCTCAACTGCGAGTGAAGAGCAACAGGGATAACAAGCATCACTGCCGGGTCCCCCGTCCTACCGCATGCTCCTCCGATATCACACTGCTAGTTTTTACACAGGCTGCGGTGCTGGAATACAGAATCTTAGTCCAATTCACAAATCCTCACCCAAACCCCATCTTCTCCAGCACTCTATAGAGGAACCCCCACTACAGACTATCGAAGGTCTTCTCAATAACTATGCACATAACTACCATCACCCGCATATCATTTGTATCATCCCCCATCAGTGCCAAAAGCCTACGGATATTGAGCACAGTATTGCATCCTGGAAGGAATCTTGCCTGGACTGCGTAGCTAGGACTTGGCTCAGAACTTTATATACCTCAGCCTTGACCTCTAAAACATAATATCCCCCCAACACCATAGCCTCCTCCTGAGTAAGCATAGGTAGGGTTAGCGGGTCCAGAAAACTGCAATCCTCTGCATCATTTGGTCAGGAGCACTCGCCGTCAGGGATGTATAATACTCCTAAAAGCTGTCCTTTATATTGTTCTGCCTATAAACCCTCTCTCCATGTGCTCTCTCAAGCTCCAAGATCATAGAGCCTCTCTTAATAGGGTTAGCCAGCCATGCCAGTAGGGACCCAGATTTATCTCTCTCAGCATGTGCCCAGACCATATACTCCTGGTAGTCTAAGCACCTGAGCTTCTCAACATGGCCCACTAGAGTTTCCCTGGTCTCTAATAGCACCTGCTGCAAAGGAGGGTTCCCTGGCCACTCCACATCACACAGTACCACACAGTACCACCTCCCGAGTCTCAACCTCCTGTAGCAATATTCGCCGCATTCCCACCGTATCCGCTATATAGCACCCCCTGATCACCACTTTAAAGGCATTCCACTCAAGCTGCGGCATAGAGGCTGTAGCCTCATTAATGTCAAAGTACTGTCTGATACCCTCCTCAATCAAATGCTGCAACACAGGGCCCTTTAATACCTTGACCTTTAAATGCTAAGGAGGGATGTGGGGCCAAGCCATCTTCCAATCCAGGGAGAGCAAAAATGGATTGTGATCGGAGAGAGTTCTGGCCAGATATTCAACATCCTGCACCACCACATGCACCCCGGGAGAGCAAAGGAACATGTCAAAGGGGACATGCAGCTTGTGGAAACCTGAAGGAAGGACTAGTCCCTGGCCATCGGGTGAGTGCACCACCATGAGTCAACAAGTTCCCACTGGAGCAAACTTTCAAATTAGTCTGATAACCAGGGAGTCTCCCAAGGGTGGTTGAGGCCTATCCTAAGCGGGGTCTGCAATGCTGTTAAAGTCCCACCAAAAAGTACAGAGTGCACCGGATATGGGGCAGAACCCCAACTCATGTGGGAAGCCTGCCTGGTCCACACCCGGGGCATATATACTGACCACTGCCAAGTCATGTTGGGTCAACCTCCCTGTAACCTCTACATATCGCCCAGCTGGGTCCAATATATCCCCAGTCTCCTGAAAGGGGACCCCAGTGATGTAATTTGGCAGCATTTAAGTTAAGCATTAGCTGAAGACAGCCTGTATTTAGAGGCTAAATTGTCCGCTTTGTGGAATCCATTTTGTATTTCTGGCAGCCATTTTGGCTGCCATGTGCTACCATGTGCTCGCCATGTGCTCTGTCCTACCTTCCTGTTAACTACTCTTGAAATCTGCCTAGAGACAAGTTATATTTAGTTCCTCTTGCTTTGCACATGCTCAGTTGAGCTTGCAGCTGTTCCGAGTTTATAAATGTCAGGATGTGTCTACTAAAAGTAGAAACTGTTAGCTCCACCCACTTGTCGACTGTGCATTCTCTGTATGACCTTATATGTGCCTAAAACCAGCATTTTTGTTAGTACCGCCTTCATTTGAGCCCCTGTGTGGGTATAAAAGGACCAGGATCCTTCCATTCAGTGTGCTACTTCATGCATTACTGAAGGGTGATGTGTGTGAATGTAGCTCCACCTCATGAGGTTTAATAAACTCTGTCTTTTCTATTTCCAGTTTCTGTGCCAACTTCTTCCTAAGTGTCTGAGGACTCTGTGCAGAGAAGGGAGAACCCCTAAGCACTGGTAGGCCTTGCTGAGGCTCACTACAACAAATTGGCGCTTCCAACGTGGGACTCATCAGCGACTCGGATGCCCGAAGGACTGGTCGCGACGAAGGATTGGAATCTCGCTTTTGGACGCGATCGCTGCCTGAGGAGACCTGAGTCTTGGCACCCACAGCGTTTTTCCTTTCTTTCTGATCTGACCATCCCGGCGGCGCCGGTCCTTGACTGAGATCTCTTCTGTTGATTCGCCGTGCAGTGACCATTTGGTCGATTTGAGAACTTGGCAGTTGGAACCTGGACACCATTTGATTGGTAAGAGCCGTTTTGCGGCACTTGCTGTTGGTTTGATGCCTTTGATTGGTAAGGTAGTTTTAGTAACACTTACTGTGGCTTTGTTTGTATGATTGGCCAATTTTGGAATCTGTTTTGTAATTATATATGTATTGCAATACATATAGGCAGGTAATGAGGAGAATTTTCTCTATTTAAAATTGTTTGAACAGCGCAACGTACGAAGAGTACCTTAAGCGCTACTTTGATTATAATACTGCATATTTTGCACTATTTTTTGGCATGCCTGTTTTCAGCACACTTCGTAGGATGTGTTGCTTTTGTAGTGGTACCACTTTGAGACTTGACGAAGCACAACCAGCCTCCCGGAGGGGACGCCTAATAGGGATATGTATATTAAGTATGGTATTTCTTCTATAATGTACTGCACGTTATGGAACAAATATACTAGTAAAGATCCTGAGTTGCGTTGGCCTATGTATGGGTCATTTGATTTGCGAAAAATTCAGTATGTGGAACAATGTATGTTTAAACGAAAGACTAGGCAAGATATGTTTGATTGTGTGCGAATGTGGGAGAAAGAAGTGCGTGAGCGAATGAAGCGTGAGCAAGCCTTGATTGACAAAGAACAGCGAAAGACCATTTATGCGAAAGCATTAGAGTTAAAAAACAAGGAGATGAAAGAAATTAAAGAGAGGGAAGATAGGGAACGCCATTTACAGGTAACTGGCCAATACGCTGTTAGGCAGCCCCTTTATCCTATCCTTAATAAACCACAAGATGATTTCTTGTTATTAGATCGTTCTCCACCTCCGTATATTTTTTCTTCCGCTCCTCATGAGTCAGATGAGGACTCTTTTTCAGACCAGGACAAAGCTCGAGAAACTCGCTCCATGCTATCTGCTGAGCGTGCATCTGACATTAGATCTACTGCGCGTAAAGCCGTTCGTAGTACTACCACTGCCTCTGAACTTTTAGATAGTATAAAAGGATGGCAGGAAAGGGAGCAAATATATTTTACCGATACATTTGCTGCAGAGGTTATTGAACAATTTAGGAAGTATTCGGTAGAAATGGAGCCCGATGATGTAGCAACTGATTGTAAACAATTACGTGACGGTCTTTTTGTCTTCTCCCAGGTGGCTGACACGATCAGACGTTTGGTTAAACTGCGTGTTGAAGCAGCCCGTTTGCGAGAGGAGAAAAAGGCAGCAGAAACAGCTGCACTAGCATCTCAGATCAGCATGGCACGAACTCCTACTCCTGAAACAGATAAGAATGTTGTAATTCATGTGAAACCCATGCGGGAAGCCGCGCCTTTATATGTTCCTCCTAAAGGAACGGGTACAGAGGATGATAAGACTTCTCTTAATGCGAAAGGGTACTTTATTTATAATTGGGTTTACACTCCTTGGAATAGAGCAGATGTTATGGCCCTTAAAAATGCATTGCCTGACCCGCAAAAGAATCCAGCAGCCTTTTATGAGGAAGTTGAGGGTGCAATCAGCTCTTGTACTATGACTTTGTCGGATATTGATTTGTTTTTTGGATTAATATTACCACCTGATATGTGGAGAACTGTGCACAAGATAGATGATAATGCGACATTTGGAGCATTGTGGAAAGATTTAGAGCGGTTAGATGAAGATAGAGAACCTGCACAGAAACCGTGTCAGTTAATTTTAAATCTTCCGGCAGCTATATTAGTTAAGTTAAAGACGATCATTCCCCCTAAAAAGATAGATTGGACAGTGCTAGCGTCTTGCAAGCAAAAGGTAGATGAATCAGTTTCTGACTTCTTCACACGCTTTGAAGAAGCATTTCACGATTTTAGTGGCCAGTCATTGACAGATGACACGGGTAGGCATCTGTTTGTCGATAAATATGTCGCAAACCTTTTGCCAGGAATAGCTAGTCGCTTAAAGGCCAGTGAGAGTTCATGGACTACATCTTCTCCGGTTTCTCTTTTAACTATGGCCCAGTATTATGAGAGGCAAGAATTATAAGCCAAAGGTAATGAGGACAAAAAGTCTAAAGAGTTGAAAACAAAGGTTATGTTGGCTCAAGCTTATGGTCCGCCTTCTAGAGATAATGATAGAGGTGGACGTGGATCTTATGGTTCGTCCTTTCCTTCCTCTGCCCGTTCAAATTTGTCTGTTGATCAGTGTGCGTACTGCAAAAATTTGGACATTGGCTTTCTGATTGTCCAGTGCTGCGTGCTCAGCAGAATCTACGTGGTCGGGGACAAATGAGAAATCGTTCAGGATATCAAGGGCCTAGAGGAAGCGCGAATGATCGTGCTCGGTTTGATGCTAATACACGTGGGCAGAATGGGTTTAACACTTTTGATAGAAGGAACCAATATCAAATGTCTGACTATGTGCCCTCTGATTTTCAAGATTCTGCTTATGCATAGGATTGCCTAGGATGGGGTAAGGAATCAGTTGAAGTTCCAGTAGATCAGAGGGGTCCCTATGTTACAGCACATGTTTTGGGTTCTACTGATCAGTTTCTGGTTGATACAGGAGCTACTCGTAGCGCCTTGTCTAAACAATTGGTTCCAAGGGCTCCCCTGTCTGGCTAAACCATTACATCGATAGGTTTCGATGGAACACCTTCCCTTAGCCCATTGTCACAACCACTTGCATTTGATATTGATAAGTTTACTGCTCCATGTCCGTTTTTGCTTTCTCCAAACACACCAGACAATATTGTGGGTCTTGATATGCTTAAATATTTTAGGGCTACGATACGGTGTTCTCCGGAAGGAGTACGGGTTATTTTGAATGACAACTACCCTATGATTGAGAGATCTTGTATTGTTAAAGAGGACATTGCACTAGCCTCACTCCCTAGTACTTTGTGGGCTACTTCGGACACTGATGTAGGACAAATGGTTATTCCACCAGTACATATTAGTGTCAAGGAGGGCGCTTTATTGCCAAGACTGCCTCAGTATAAAATTTCTCGAGAAGGAGAAGAAGCACTCACACGTATTGTACATGATTTAATTAAGGTGGGGGTTGTGGAAGAAGTTCCTTACAATGTCTGCAATAGTCCGATTCTTCCCATTTTGAAAAAAGATACTGACACTAGGATCTATAGATTTATCATCGATTTGAGAGAAGTCAACAAGATTGTAGTACCACAGTACCCTGTAGTATCTGACATAACGACATTGCTTACCTTGGTCCCTCCAACAGCAACTACATTTTCTGTAATTGATCTGAAGAACGCTTTCTTCTCGATTCCTATTCATCCTGATAGCCGATATTTGTTCGGTTTCACTTTGAATAATAGATCATACAGATTTTGTAGAGTTCCTCAAGGCTATACTGAGAGTCCTAGTATTTACAGTCAAGCATTGAAGAGACAGCTTGATTCCTTTACCTTGTCTAAAGGAGTGGCTCTCATACAATATGTCAATGACATCTTGTTGGCAGCTGATACACCTGAGCAGTGTGAGAAATGCACTTTGTCTTTGCTTTCTTTTCTTGCTACACACCACCATAAAGTATCACGAAAGAAATTGCAATATTGTAGACCGAAGGTGACCTATTTAGGACACCTTCTGTCTAAGGAGGGCCGTGCACTGACACCAGATCGCATTCAAGCAATTTTAGACACCCCAGTACCTTCCACGCAGAAAGATGTCCGTGCATTCATTGGTCTGACTTCGTTTTGCAGGCAATGGATATTGGGTTTTTCACACATTGTTAAACCCTTGCTAGCACTTTTGACTAAAAACACTCCGATCCCCCTTCCATGGACAGATGAATGTCAAAATGCTTTTTGTCAGTTGAGACAAGCTCTTTGCTCTGCACCAGTGTTAGGCACACCAGATTACACGAAGGCTTTTACACTCTATGTACATGAGAAAGAAGGATGTGCATTGTCAGTTTTAGTACAGACACACGGGGACAATCAGCGTCCTTGCGCATACCTTTCTGCAGTTCTTGACCCTGTTGCTCGTGCATTACCTGGGTGCTTCCGTTCAGTTGCAGCGACGGCTGTGTCCATACGTCAGAGTGAAGGGATAGTTTTGTCACACAAACTGTTGGTGCTAGTACCCCATGCAGTAGATGCCCTTTTGAATCAGACTAAGACTCAGCACTTAACTAGTGCTCGTTTGACAGGATACGAATTGACACTGCTAGCACCTCATATTACCTTGAAGAGATGTGCGACACTGAACCCCGCCACTTTGTTGCCATATCCTGCGACTCAGTCTCAGTCAAAGGAGCCTCACGATTGTATATTCATTACTGAGGAACAGACAAAGGGTCGCATCGATTTGCAAGATACGCCCCTTCCAGATGTAGATGGGGAACTGTGGGTTGATGGGTCCTGTTTGAAGTTACCAGATGGCACGACTTCAGCTGCTTATGCAATTACCACGCTTGAGACAGTAGTGGAAACAGCTTGCATACCTCAGAAGTCAGCTCAAGCAGCTGAACTAATAGCTTTGACACGAGCGTGTGAGCTTAGCACTGACTTGTGTGTGAACATTTACACGGATAGCCGCTATGCTTTTGGAGTGGTTCATGATTTTGGCCTACTCTGGAAGGAAAGAGGCTTTCTTACATCCCATGGGATGCAGATAATGCACGGAGAGTTAATGCATAATCTCTTGACTGCACTTACATACCCAAAGAGAGTTGCTATTATGAAGTGTAGCGCACACAAGAAAGTGACTGACAAAATAGGACAAGGCAATGCCTTTGCAGACCGCGTAGCCCGTGAGACTGCGATGCAGCGAAGCACTACACCCATGTACATAGTGAAATCACAAGCTGAGCGTTGGCATGATGCTAGAGAGGAAGTATTGGATATACAGAGATCTGCTTCTGTGGAAGAGCTTGAGCAATGGTCTAAAGAAGGAATATTAGATGATGAGGGTTGTTGGCGTAACAAAGAAATTAATAAGTGGAAAATGCCTGCGGCCTATTTACAACCTATGGTTCAAATGGCACATGGGCTGGCACATGTTGGAGCTCTATCAATAACTAAATTGCTTACACAAGTTTGGGAGCATCCTGAAATTGCTAGCACAGCCAAAAGGGTAGTACAGTCCTGTTTGATCTGTTGGCAGTATAATCCTGGAAAAGGGACACGAACTCCTACAGGAGGGTTTGCTACACCAACCCCACCTTTTGAAGTTTTGCAGATGGATTACATCCAACTCGAACGCTGCAATAATCTGAAATATGTCCTAGTGGTGGTATGTGCCTTTAGCAAATGGATAGAGGCATACCCTACGAAGGATAATACTGCTCTCACCACAGCAAAGGTGCTTCTAAAGGAGTTTTTCCCTAGATACGGTGTTTGCAAACTTTTGTGGAGTGACAATGGACCTCATTTTATTGGGCAAGTTGTTGAGCATTTCCTGAAAGGATTAGGGATCAAACAGAAATTCCATACAGTTTTCCACCCGCAATCAGCAGGATTGGTGGAAAGGTATAACGCTACTTTAAAATCAAAGTTGGCGAAAATACTGGCTTCCACGTCCCTAAAGTGGCCAGATGCACTACCTTTGGCATTACTATCCATAAGATCAGTGCCACATTCACGATCAGGTCTTACCCCCTAAGAGGTGGTGTTTGGGAGACCGATGAACATTTGAGGAATTCCTAAGCCACGCCCCATACATGATGTTCCTTGTGTTCTGATGAATGATTATTTGGCACAGTTAACTGACAGTTTGATTTCTATTCATCAACAGGTTTGAGAAGCTCTTCCTGACAGATCTACAGGTGAGGCCCACGAACTCCGTCCTGGTGACCATGTAATGGTCAAGGTCTTCGACAGATCGAACAGCTTGGAGCCAAGGTGGCGAGGACCAGAGCAGGTGCTCCTTGCGACAAGGACAGCAGTTCGAGTGACAAACAGAAAGAATTGGATCCACAGCACACACTGCAAACGTGTGTCGCCTGCCTTGGTGGAACCTGCTGTGTTGACCGACCATCGAGAGATTCTGGAGACGGAGAAAGGCCAAGCTATCTCGCCTGACGAATCTGCGGAAGTCTTCCCGGACCACACGATCACTGGAGTATCCAGATATCAATTAAGACCGAGGAAAGAATCTGCAGTTTTGAAAAAGACTGGTTGAGCTACCGCCCTGGGTTAGTGAAACGGAGAGCCATTGTGGCAAGGGGAGGGGGATCAGCCCTGTATTAGTGTAGTGACACCCGCTTTGGCCCATGGTGAAGAAATCAGCGGCTGCCCAGGGAGAAGAGCTCCAACGACTGTTTTCAACAAGTTTTCAGAAAAATCAATCATTACTGCTGCTAAAATGACTAACAAAAGAGTCATTTGTGCTGTAGGGTTTGTTGTTGCTATGGTGGCTATGGCAGCAATTACATGGTACATCGAGAAGGTGGCTCCTGTTCGACAGCTTTTTGTTGCCACTACGCCAGTACCCGTGGAACACCACTACTTTACTCTTCCTTACCATGAGCAAAAGCATCGAGAATCTTATCTAAACAATACTTTTATCCAGATGTTGCACCATACTCACAATGCTACAAATACTACCAACTGTTGGGTGTGTGGGATGATACCTGCACATCAAAAGAAAGGAGGAACACCTTTTATTCCTCTTCCATTTTCTCACAATGGTTCTTGTCAAGCTTGGTATGCGCTCTTGTTTGCATATGGAAAGCCTTCAGTAGGTGGGATTATTTTTCAACTTAATAAAGTATGTTATCAAAATAAAGAAGGTTATCCACAAGCCAAAGGGACTAAATGGGAATGGGAAGAGTATCAACCGGACAATATTTCAACACCATATGTTTTCACAAATGTGAGAATAATAAAGAACATTGGACCTTTTGTGATTTCTGTGACAAAAGCTAAAGCAGATTTGTGTATTTGTAGTGTTGGAAGAATTCCAGTGGGGAGGAGCGAGTGTACTGTAATCCTGACCATTGAAGGTGCCAATAAGAGCACTTTCACAGCCTCGCATAACACGTATTTTGTGTGTGGAAATAACGGATATTATCAATTACCTGTTGGGTGGTCAGGAATCTGTTATGTATCTTTTCTGTTGCCCCCTGTGTTTCTGGCACCTGCATTGTATCACCGTGATTTTAAACTGTACAATGACATTTCCAAAAACAGAAATAAGAGGACAATAAGTATGGATGAAGTTGACCAAACCGACACTACCCTACAACAATATGTTGATTTCAACTTGGGCTTATTTTTCTTTGTGGGTGCTGCATTAAACAGCAGGAAAATCCGACGACTAACTCGTGTTGTGGAAGCTGTTACCAATCAGACAGCTATGGCACTTGGGAACATTACAGAGGAACTACAGATTGCAAGGATTGTAGCACTCCAGAATAGGATGGTGCTAGACGTAATTTTGGCTGATCGAGGTGGTGCATGTCGCATCATCGGTAGCAGCTGTTGTGTATTCATACCAGATCACTCACCTTCAGTATATGACGCAATATCAAAATTGCATAAGATTGCTGCAGAAATTCATCCAGAGACTGGAACTTGGACTTTTGCTGGATGGTTTTGGACTCTTGTTTCTGCTTGGGGCTGGAAGCTACTGACTATCCTGTGTGTAATAATTACAATATTTTTTACATGCTGCGTATGTATCCAATGTGGTCCAATGCTTTGCTCCATTTGCATCTCTGCTTGTATACCTGCCAGAGGGAACATTGCTGAAACAAAGGCCCAACAAATGTTGAATAAAGAGGTGGCCGAAATAATGTTAATAGATGTACGGGATGAATATCTAGATTACCCCAGATAAACGAATGTCTTCAGCCAATGCTGAAAGGGTCGTCTGTTGTAATTTGGCAGCATTTAAGTTAAGCATTAGCTGAAGACAGCCTGTATTTAGAGGCTAAATTGTCCGCTTTGTGGAATCCATTTTGTATTTCTGGCAGCCATTTTGGCTGCCATGTGCTACCATGTGCTCGCCATGTGCTCTGTCCTACCTTCCTGTTAACTACTCTTGAAATCTGCCTAGAGACAAGTTATATTTAGTTCCTCTTGCTTTGCACATGCTCAGTTGAGCTTGCAGCTGTTCCGAGTTTATAAATGTCAGGATGTGTCTACTAAAAGTAGAAACTGTTAGCTCCACCCACTTGTCGACTGTGCATTCTCTGTATGACCTTATATGTGCCTAAAACCAGCATTTGTGTTAGTACCGCCTTCATTTGAGCCCCTGTGTGGGTATAAAAGGACCAGGATCCTTCCATTCAGTGTGCTACTTCATGCATTACTGAAGGGTGATGTGTGTGAATGTAGCTCCACCTCATGAGGTTTAATAAACTCTGTCTTTTCTATTTCCAGTTTCTGTGCCAACTTCTTCCTAAGTGTCTGAGGACTCTGTGCAGAGAAGGGAGAACCCCTAAGCACTGGTAGGCCTTGCTGAGGCTCACTACAACACCAGGGCGTACCCGTAGTACAACCCGTTGCACAAATGCAGAGAATGTGCTATAGTAAGTTCGGCCTCACCAGTGCTTATGGAGTGTTAATCCCTCAGCAGCTGTTTGATTGGTTTCCTGCAAAAGGGCAACATGAACACCCAGTTTCTGAGAGAAATACACATTATAATGTTTTGACATATTATTAAGCCCCCAGACATTCCAGGACATAAACGTATACTTGAAGGAATCAGCCATGAATAATCAAATGACATGGCAAAATGACAGCCAGGTGGATGGGCCTCCCCGTCAAAGTCACATACTCCCAAGACCACAACAAAGATGAAACCCAACATAGGGCATGGCTCAGCCAAGAAAAACATGCCTAACTACCCAACCCCAGGACGTGAAGGTAACATACCCCATCCAAATGAGCATCACAACAGCAAACATGCTTGCAATCACGTGGCATACACACACAGGAGTGACTCCTGACCTCACACCACACCATCCAGTTACAGATAATCATAGCACTCACAGGGCTGAGGGGTCCTGGCCAACATACAGATTGCTGTAGATGCAGTCCCCACAGCAAACCCCCTCCCCTGCTGCAGCACCACCCATCGCGGCAGACACCATCACCACTCAAATAAGATTGTCAGCAGTGGAGGCATCATCTGGGGCAGAACATCATCTGAGTCCAATTTAGAGATTGAGGCTTGGTCAATGTCTGTGTCCCTGGGTCTGTTGCCTCCCACGATCGAAGGAGGGCTCACCCATGCCACACTCAGTGTCGCTGCCACCGCCATGACTCACAGTTGTTCATAATGGGCTTGAGATTTAGACTCTGCCACCCTTCTGCCATGCTGCACTCTCCTCCTAGACACTTTCTACAAGGTTTTACTCCCAGAGGCACTGGGGAGATTGTCAGAAGTCAGGTGGCAGTCAATCCATTCCAATACCTCTTGTGGCAAAGTAAAAAACTGCACTCCACCCTAAGCCACCACTTTCAGCCTGAAAAACAGTGCATCATGAACCCCCATCTGGAACAGGTGCTCTTTAGCCTCCAAAAATGTGTCCCATTGCTTCTGGACATCTCTAGTAAAGTCTGAGGACCCATGACCCTATGATTGTCAACAATCAGGTCCCCTCGCAGCCTGGCCAGTCACAGAATATGATTACCATCTTTGTAGTGAAGTAACTTAGCCTCCACATGGGGCGAGGCCACACCAGGAGGTGGGAGCCAGCCGGGACTTGATGCGCTCTCTCCAGAGAAAAAAAGGGGGAGAGACCTTCAGGCACCACTTCCTTTTTCAACTATGTCTCCAGTAAATCCAGCATATTTATCTCCTCAGCCCCCTCCGGCAGACCAATCACCCTAATATTGTCTCTCCGGGCCCTATTTTTGGCATCCTCAGCCCTATATTCCAGATGCCCCATAATGACTTAACTCCCTGATAAATCAGTCAAGGTACGTTCAGTGGCCGTGACCCGCTCCATCAGGCACATGTGATCATCTATATGAATCCCCATATCTGCCACCACCGTATCTGTTTTCAACTCAAGGGCCTCACAGGAGTCAGTGTTCGCCTACAGGATAGCTTCTAATGTAGCCCCCTTTTGGCCCACCACTGGGACAGGTGAAGAATAGTCACCCTCCTAAACATCACTGGTCACTGGCGTGGGCATCCGGTGGAGATCCACCTTTCTCTTCTTTGAGGCTATGCCCATAGTGGTCTCCACCAGGAGTGATGGGGGCCCTCCCCAGCGGGCAGTCAGGGCCAGTCTATTCAGCTGCCAGATCTCAGGTACATCAATCACCCTCAGATGACATAAAGGGGGAGCCCCACAGCAGTGCCAGCTATGGATCTTACTCCCCGGGGGGAAGGCAACAATCAGGTTCCCACGAGGTAGGCCTCCCAAGTCCACCACACACAAGGAGCCAGCAGAAATGGTGAAATCAAGGAGCCTCCAGACCCAGAGTCCTTCCGCAGGGTTTGAAAACAGGGCAATCCCCAGCAGCTGCTGCACCCAGGAAGAACCAGATTGCACAGAAACTAAGCCCCAGGCTCCCTGCCTGAATGGAGTCCTGGATAAGCCCTGCTATAGGGGATCATTGCAGAAATGTCCTAGGGCCCGCAGCTCAGTGCTGTATGCCCAAGAGAGCCTGAGGGCCATTCTTTAAAGGCAGGAATGGCCGCTCACACACTTCACACTGAGCACTGCAGCTGCACCTCCGCACCACCACCTCTTGTGCAACCTTGTGGTGCACCCATATCAGACTCCGGCTGTCACCAAGTTCCTGGCCACCACCATAGCACCATTGTCGCTGGAGGTCACTCCGCTCTGTGGTCCCTATCCCCCAACCATGAATGTTTCACCTCTGCTCCACTGCCATCTTGGGAGTATGGCCTTGCGCTGTCCCTGGTCCCAGCCAACAGAGCCTTATATACTGGTAGGGGAGCACAAAAGTAGCTCTGCCAGGTGGCAGGTGCAGGGCAAAGACCCCCACACCTACAGACAGCCCCCTTGGTCTAGGAAAACGGAAGGATGCCACTAGATGGCAGCAGTCAGGCAGGAGCACTAAAGCTCCTGTCTCACTCCTTCGGCGTCAGGCCACGCCCCCCAAGAAACAGCATCAGTTGTTTAAAAATTCCCCTTGCCTCACTTCGAGATTGTCGTATGTTCCATTGAAATTAATTAACATTAATGATACTGTAAAACACAACACTTCCGTTTATTTTTTATTTTTGAAGCAATAGACTAAAAATAACCATGCCAATTATCAACACATCTCAAATTAAACATGTGATCTATAATTGTGGGATTACAAATGTAATTATATTGGTAATCCTTTACCCCAAAACCTGCACCCTATACCCTAGAACTTTAATGCTACATCCTCAACCTTTTACCCTTAATTCTTTATCCTTGACTATAATCATATAACCTAAACCCTACACCCTTAACCCTATACCCTCAATCATATACATCAGTACTTATCCATTAACGATCTAGTTCAAAGCCTTCACATCATATCTTTAACACTATACACTTATTCTCTAAGCCACATATCCTCATCCCTATACCATCAAACCCTTAACTCTATTCTCCAATTCCTTAACCCTAGACTCTCTGCACAGTACCCCAAACCCCAAACCCTTAACCCTATACCTCAGACCTTTAGCCCTGAATTCCGATATAATTACCCCTATACCCATTACCCGTAACCCCTAACCATAAACCCTTAATTTGAACTTGAGTTTAGATATATATCACCCTAAGATCTATTGGCATGATTATGGACTTGAGGAGAAACACAGTTATGAGAATAACCAAGTTTTACGAACCTTCGGAATTGAAGACAATTTACCATTGATTGAGATTGATGAGGTAACTGGTTCTAAATTTGCGATGTGTGGACTGAAAAGCCATTATCAAAATGATGGGCTATCTGAAACCAGGGGATGAGGAAAAGAGTGCGGTGGCTCAGTTGAGTCTTCTTGATGAATCGTATTTGGAAAAATATCTAGAGACATATTTAGGTGGTTTGCCAAACACAGAGCCTTAACACTATACCCAAACCCAATGCCTGTAACCCCTTCTCACAAACCTTAACCTTTAACTTTCCATCCCAACCCATGACCATATAACCTTAACCGTAGCCTCATAACCTAAATCCCATACCTTAAACCATATACCACAACCATTAACAGTCTACCTCAAACCCTTAACCATACTCAATATTTGGAGTGACACATTGTTTAGCCCCGGGGTACCAAGTTACCTGAGAAGCAGCCCTTATGGTCGTGTCTGTATTGATGAGAAATTTAGTAATTAAGTTGTAATCAATGTTTCAGCAATGAAGAATATGTTTGACACTGTATATAAACACACTGCATTAGTGATTTAAATTGCTTTGTGATAAGATTATGGAAACTTTTAAGAGTAGGTTGACTTTTTCTATGGGAATCTTTCACCATTTTACTACAGGTTGGCATTTAGATTTTTAGACAACCAGGTTTACTTGTGAGAATATGATGAGCTTTGTAGGAACTGACCTATTAATCCTTTTGTAAAATTCTTATAGAAGTGGACGAAAATATCTTGGCACTGTTGTCGGCTTTTGTAAAGCTACATAGTAGTCTTCAGAGGGTGAGATATATGATCTACCTTTTGATCAATTGTTTTAGGTTTTAGGTTTAGGTTTTCATGAAAAGGTTGGATGGTTGGTGCAGGTGATAAGACCAAGGTATTTGGTCAATGCTATAGTTATGCCAGCAGGTATGCCTATAGGTGGTGGTGACAGTATAAAACATGTTATTGGATCAGATGTGATCGCAATGTAAATAATGGCATTTTTCACAACCACTGTAAGGTTTGCATCAATCCATTAGTCCCCCTTCTGGGAGTTCATTTGCAGTACTCATATTTATTATTTATTGCCAAATTCAACATTCGGCACAGACATGATGGGACTACCACCACTGAGTCATTTCCCATAAGGTATCTCCAGTCCTTGCTATTGTCAAACGTTCTTAAAGCTACAGAACATCTTCATCTGGCATGCCAAAGAATAATCTACATTGCCAATCTATTTGTTTTTTAAAAGTTTTTTTACAATTATTTCACTTTTTTGATATTTAACAAACCAATACAGAATTCAGCAAAATACCCATGTAAAACTTAACAACCTCAATTTGAAATTCGCTCATGCCTCAGGTTTCTTGATGGATCATCTGATTATAGTTTTTTAGATGTGATCCTTGGTGGTTTATCTGGCTAAAATAGAATAGGATCAGAGGAAGTTGATTTATTATCCATGGCCAATATGTTTTAAGACAGACACATGTTCACTTCCATAAACAGTGGAGCAGTTTGTTTAGTTAATACATTAAAATATTTATGCTATTTTCTCTTGCCCCATTTTTTCACATAGTACTTAGAGCACATCATGAATAAAATTGACAATTAGCTAATCTTTGAGGAAATCAGCTCTAGGCTGATTATTAACATTAACTTCAGTCTGAGCATTCTTTTGATTTCATGAAGCCTGCATGGTTTATATTGATTCTTAATAACATTTAAAGTTTTCTTCCTCAGATTACTGATGAATCTTAGTCACAAGTTTGTTACGGATGTCATACAGGCAAGACGTCATTCAGGAAGTAAAATTTGATGTGCATGTGCCAGCAGACTAATTGCGTGTCAACTATTTTCTCTTTATGTCATTTTTGAAGGCGCTAAAGTTAGCTTGGTCATATTGTTCAATTCCTTTCCTAAATATTGCCAATAGGTAGTTATAGTTAGGACCTCGTTTCTATTCAAAAAACGTTTTTTCTTTTGCCAATATCTTTGGCGCCGTTTGACGAATCTTCACGAACGTTTTAAAACTAATGGTTCGCTCAGGTCAGCTCCGGTCTTGAAAGTTTCGGGGTGATTCGTTGAGCGGGGGCCGAGCAAAACGGGGGGTCCCAAAACGCGTTTTCTCCATGTTAATTTCCATAGGTAGGTCTTGGTTCAGAAAGCGACATTTTTTTTAAATGGTGTAAATCCATTCAGTAGTTCCTGAGAAATTCAAAAATAAAAAATATCAATATATGGTGACCGAGGAGGATTTGCGAACCCTCCCGATCACGAGCTTCATTTAGATTGGCTGCCAACACTCCAAACCAAGAAGTGTTGGCAGCCTTCTTGTGACTCGGTAAAACCGAGTCACAAGAAAAAAGGGAATAAAATGATAAAAAAAAGAAAAGGGGGCAGGGTAGAAACACCCTGACTCCCTTAGCCTGGTCAGGGAGTCCGCCAGGGCCTCAATAAGCATTTAAAAGAAAAAAAAATGAAGCGAGGTCTCCCGCGCTTCGTTTTAATGAGCCCCGGAGTGGGACAGGTCCTGGGGGCAATATGCTAAATATGCTAAGTATATGCCCACACTGCCCTGGGGACCACCACCTCCCTGGGGCACTAATTATTGAAATACGGGGGTCCGTTGCAGCCCCCCGGCCCCGGGGACCACCACCTCCCCAGAGAATTCAGATATTGGGGGGCCTCGCAGCCCCCCAAGCCCCGGGAACTGCCACCTCCCCAGGGATTTGCTTAATTATGTGTGGGTGGGCCTCAAGGGCTCCCCCAAACCCCGGGGACCACCACCTCCCCGGGGCTTTGCTTAATTATGTGTGGGGGCCTTGTGGGCCCCCCAAACCCCCGGGGACCACCACCTCCCGGGGCTTTAACAGATAGTAAGTGTGGGGTGCTCAAGCCCCCCCACACTGCCCCGGAGACCACCACCTCCTTGGGGCACTAATTATTGAAATACGGGGGTCCGTTGCGAACCCCCAGCCCCGGGGGCCACTACCTCCCCGGGGCTTTAATACTGATGGGATGGGGGCTGCGCGGCCCCCCTCCTGGAGCCCTCTATGGCCCTGGGGACCACCACCCCCCAGGGCCAGCTCCAGCAATGTCCCGGGGTGCCCACCCCCAGGACATTGCAGTTTCAATGGCAGGGCGGGAGCACTGCTCCTACCCTGTCATTGCAAACTTCTGCTTTGCTCTCGCTTCCACAAAGCAAAGCAGTATTGCTTTTGGACAAGGCGAGCTGCATGTGTGCAGCTCCCCTTGTCCAAAAGCAATGCTGGCTCCCCCACAGTACCCAATGTAAGGCCAGGCCCCGGGGGATGGGGTCCCCGGGGCCATAATTGGCCTTAGGTTTGGGGCCACATGGGCCCCCTCCAAATAGCAAAAAAAAAAAGGCTGGCTAGGCCCCGGGGGATGGGGTCCCCAGGGCCAGAAGTGGCCCGGGAGGGGGACAACTTGGCCCCCTCCCTGTTTTATTTACTCATTTTTTTTTTTAAATAAGGCCGGGCCCTGGGGTGCCCGGGGCCAAAATTGGCCACAGGAGGGGGGCCACGCAGCCCCCCACCAAAACTATTTTAAAAAAAGCAGGTCAGGCCTGGGGGATGGGGTCCCTGAGGCCAAAAGAGGCCCAGGGAAGGGGGGCCACGTGGCCCCCTCCTGTCAAAAAATATTAAAAAATAAAATAAATGAGACCAGGCCCTGGGGGATGGGGTACCCGGAGTCAAAAGTGGCCCAGGGAAGAGGGGCCACACAGCCCCCTCCCGTAATAAAATAAAAAGAAAAAGAGGCACAGCCCCGGGGGATGAGGTCCCCGGGGCCGAAAAAGGCCTCGAGACGGGGCCACGCGGCCCCTTCCCGTTATTTTTAAAAAATGGGTCAGGCCCTGCGGGATGGGGTCCCCAGGGCCCACAAAATGTTAAGAGAAGGGGGCCACACAGCCCCCCTTCTAATAAAAAAAAAACAGAAGCCGGCATCTCGCTGAAGGCCCCGCCCCCTCCCTGCACCACTATGTAAACGTGCCTTCTGGTGCACTGCTGGTTGGGCGATGAGGTCCTCTTGTGTCCTGAGGATGTCAGGACTGAAGTGGACTTCATCCCCCAAGCAGCATTGCGCCAGGCGGCGTGTTTGCGGAGTGGTGTAAAAAGGGGGCGTGGCATCGGGCCACTCAGCAATCCAGCTGTGTGGAGCTTACTGGAGGTAACAGGAGGGCTAGTTGGCCCCCAGGGACCCTCAGGAGGCAAGGGGACTTCATCCCCCAACCAAGAGCATGCCAGGAGGCACGTTTGTAGTGTGATGGACAAAGGGGGCATGGCCTGTGCCCACCTCTCAGCAATCCCACTGTAAAAATAAATAAATAAATCGTAAATCCGATATTTGTAAAGTGCGAACTACTCACCCTTACGGGTCTCAAGGTGCTGGGGGCCGTCATGGAAATTAAGTGAGCTATTGCCCAGAGTCAGATGGTGCTGAGTTGAGCTGCCGCCGGAGCCGGGGATCGAACTGTGAGCCCTGTGCTCCGAAGTCAGCTGCCCTGGCCGCTGCACCACACCTCTCCATCTCCTGTGTGGGGCTTACTGGAGGTAACAGGTAGGCTAGTTGGCCCCTAACAACCCCCAGCAGTGAAGGGGACTTTAATCCCCATTGAAGAGCGTGCCAGGGAGCGTGTTTGCAGACTGGTGGGCAAAGGGGGCCTGGCCTGCTATGAGAACTTACCAATGCTGCTGTGTGGGACTTACTGGAGGTAATAGGAGGGGTAGTTGGCCCCCAAGGTTGTCCTTGGGGCCAGCTACCCTCCTGTTACCTCCAGTAAGTCCCACACAGTGGGATTGCTAAGAGGTCTTTGGAGCCCATGCCCCCCTTTCTCCACCACTCTGCAAACGCGCCTCCTGGTACACTACGAGGTGGGGGATGAAGTCCACTTTTCTCCTGAGGGACGTTGGGGGCCAAGAAGCCCTTCTGGTTCCTCCTGTAAGTCCTACGCAGCGGAATTCCTGAGTGGTGGTCGGAGGCCCAGTCCCCTTTCTCCAACTCTCTGCAAACGTGACTACTAGTTAAAGAAGCATTTGCAATGTAATAGGTTTCGCATTTGTGAAAGTTAGAGCTATTGGCATTGTAAATGTAAAGGTGTTTTATCAATGTTTCTTGGAGTGGAGTGGATGTAGGTTGTGTGTAGTGGAATTATGTGGTATGTTGTCCAGTGAAATTATGTGGATAGAAAGTATGTGGTATTTAGTGTATAGGACTTTTGAAGAGTGGGATCATGTGTTATGGAGAGTAATTGTGTGGTATGATAGTCTGTGTTGTGGAGTGGTAACCTCAGGTTTAGTCTTCCTCATTTCCATAGAAGCTAAACTATAAACTCAATGAGACAAAAAAAAAGAAGGAACCACTCAGGAGCACTTCTGAACCTAGTCAGAGGTATGAGCAGGGCCACTGGAATTATGCGACTGTTTGGCTGCACTGACTTTTGCACAATTGTACATTTTCCGCATTTGCCACATAATCCATCATCTGCTGCATAATCTGCAAAAAAACCTTGTTTCTAGCTCAAACGGCTCAAACGTTACCAAAAATGCAGCGACAAGTGTTACAGCGTGGTAGAAGAACCCTTTGCAAACCTAGAATGGTCACCTGTTACTTATTGCTAAATGTGGGTATTAAATTGGTACTAATGGTGTGCAAACCACTCTTGCATCTTTCTGCGCCTCTCTTGCCTCTTTCTGCATTTCTGTTGCTTCTTTCTGCACCGCTCTTTCTTTTTCTGCACTTCTTTTGACTCTTTCTGCTCATCTCTTCCACTTTCTGCACCTCTCTTGCCTCTTTCTGCACCTCTGTTGCCTCTTTCTGCACCTCACTTGCTTCTTTCTGTACGCCTCTTTCTTCACCCTTCTTCCCTCTTTCTGCACCTCTTTTGCCTCTTTCTGTACCCATGTTCCCTCTTTCTATACCTCTCCTGCCTGTTTCTGCACCTCTCTTGCCTCTTTCTGCACTTCTCTTGCCTATTTCTGCACCTCTGTTGCTTATTTCTGCACCTCTGTTGCTTCTTTCTGCACCACTGTGGTCTCTTTCTGCACTCGTCTTCCCTCTTTCTGCACCTCTCTTGCTTCTTTCTGCACTTCTCTTGCTTCTATCTGCACCTCTCTTGCTTCTTTCTGCACCCTTCTTCCCTTTTTTGCATCACTCTTGCCTCTTTCTGCAGTTCTCTTGCTTCTTTCTACACCTCTGTTTCTTCTTTCAGCAATTCTCTTGCTTGTTTCTGCACCTCTCTTGCGTTTTTCTGCACCTCTGCTGCCTCCTTCTGCACCCCTCTTCCCTCTTTCTGTACCTCTCTTGCCTCTTTCTGCACCCCTGTTCCCTCTTTCTGCACCTTTCCTGCCTGTTTCTGCACTTCTCTTGCCTCTTTCTGGACCCCTCTTTTAGCACCTCTGTTGCTTCTTTCTGCACTTCTCATGCCTCTTTTAGCACCTCTGTTGCTTCTTTCAGCACTTCTCTACCTTCTTTCTGCACCCCCTCCTGCCTCTTTCTGTAACCTCTTGCCTCTTTGTGCACCCCCCCTACCTCTTTCTGCACCCCTCTTGCTTCTTTTTGCACCTATGTTGGTTCTTTCTGCACTGCTCTTGCATCTTTCTGCACCTCTTTTGCAAATTTCTGCATTCTTCTTGCCTCTTTCTGCACCCCTGTTCCCTATTTCTCCACCTCTCTTGCTTCTTTAAGCACTTCTCTTGCTTCTTTCTGCACTGCTCTTGCTTCTTTCAGCACCTCTCTTGCAAATGTCTGTATCCCTCTTACCTCTTTCTGCACCCCTGTTCCCTCTTTCTGCACCTTTCTTTCCTGTTTCTGCACCTTTCTTTCCTGTTTCTGCACCTCTCTTGCCTCTTTCAGCACCTTTGTTGCTTCTTTCTGCACTTCTCTTGCCTCTTTCTGGACCCCTCTTGCATCTTTCAGCACCTCTGTTGCCTCTTTCTGTACCCCTTTTGCCTCTTTGTGCACCTCTCCTGCCTCTTTCTGCTCCTCTCTGGCCTTTTTCTGCAGTTCTCTTGCCTCTTTCTGCACCTCTTTTGCTTCTTTCAGCACTTTTCATGCCTCTTTCTGTACCCCTCTTGCCTCTTTCTGCACCCTTCTTCCCTCTTTCTACAACTCTCTTCACTCTTTCTGCACCCCTCTTGCCTCTTTGTGCACCTCTGTTCCTTCTTTCTGCACTTCTCTTGCTTCTTTCTGCACCTCCCTTGCTAATTTCTGCACCCCTCTTGCCTCTTTCTGCATCCCTCTTCCCTCTTTCTGTACCTCTTTTGCCTGTTTCTGCAACTTTCTTGCATTTTTCTGCACTTCTCTTGCCTCCTTCTGCACCTCTGTTGCTTCTTTATGCACTTCTTTTGCCTCTTTCTGTACCTCTCTTGCTTCTTTCTGCACTACTGTTGTCTCTTTCTGCACTCGTCTTCCCTCTTTCTGCACCTCTCTTGCTTCTTTCTGCACTTCTCTTGCTTCTTTCTGCACCTCTCTTGCTTCTTTCTGCACCCTTCTTCCTTTTTTTGCATCCCTCTTGCGTCTTTCTGCAGTTCTCTTGCCATTTTCTGCACCTCTCTTGCCTCTTTCTGCACCTCACTTGCCTCTTTCTGCACTTCTCTTGCTTCTTTCTGCACCTCTATTGCTTATTTCTGCACTTCTGTTGCCACTTTCGGCACCCATCTTGCCTCTTTCTGCACATCTGTCTGCACTGCTCTTGCTTCTTTCTGCAAATCTGTTGCTTCTTTCTGCACCCCTGTTGCCTCTTTCTGCACCCTTCTTCTCTCTTTCTGCAACTCTCTTGCCTCTGTCTACACCTCTCTTCCCTCTTTCTGCAACCCTCTTGCCTCTTTGTGCATATCTGTTCCTTCTTTCTGCACTTCTCTTGCCTCTTTCTGCACCCCTGTTCCCTCTTTCTGCACCTTTCTTTCCTGTTTTTGCACCCCTCTTGCCTCTTTCAGCACCTATGTTGCTTCTTTCTGCACGTCTCTTGCCTCTTTCTGGACCCCTCTTGCATCTTTCAGCACCTCTGTTGCCTCTTTCTGTACCCCTTTTGCCTCTTTATGCACCTCTCCTGCCTCTTTCTACTCTTCTCTGGCCTTTTTCTGCAGTTCTTTTGCCTCTTTCTGCACCTCTTTTGCTTCTTTCAGCACTTTTCTTGCCTCTTTCTGTACCCCTCTTGCCTCTTTCTGCACCCTTCTTCCCTCTTTCTACAACTCTCTTCACTCTTTCTGCACCCCTCTTTCCTCTTTGTGCACCTCTATTCCTTCTTTCTGCACTTCTCTTGCTTCTTTCTGCACCTCCCTTGCTAATTTCTGCAGCCCTCTTGCCTCTTTCTGCATCCCTCTTCCCTCTTTCTGTACCTCTTTTGCCTGTTTCTGCAACTTTCTTGCATTTTTCTGCAGTTCTCTTGCCTCCTTCTGCACCTCTGTTGCTTCTTTCTGCACTTCTTTTGTCTTTTTCTGCACTCGTCTTCCCTCTTTCTGCACCTCTCTTGCTTCTTTCTGCACCTCTCTTGCTTCTTTCTGCACCCTTCTTCCTTTTTTGGCATCCCTCTTGCCTCTTTCTGCAGTTCTCTTGCCATTTTCTGCACCTCACTTGCCTCTTTCTGCATCTCACTTGCCTCTTTCTGCACTTCTCTTGCTTCTTTCTGCACCTCTATTGCTTATTTCTGCACTTCTGTTGCCACTTTCGGCACCCATCTTGCCTCTTTCTGCACATCTGTCTGCACTGCTCTTGCTTCTTTCTGCAAATCTGTTGCTTCTTTCTGCACCCCTCTTGCCTCTTTCTGCACCCTTCTTCTCTCTTTCTGCAACTCTCTTGCCTCTGTCTACACCTCTCTTCCCTCTATCTGCAACCCTCTTGCCTCTTTGTGCATATCTGTTCCTTCTTTCTGCACTTCTCTTGCCTCTTTCTGCACCCCCTCTTGCCTCTTTCTGCACTTCTGTTGGTTCTTTTTCACTGTTCTTACTTCTTCCTGCACCTCTCTTGCAAATTTCTGCACCCCTCTTCCCTCTTTCTGCACCCCTCTTCCCTATTTCTGTAACTCTTTTGCCTGTTTCTGCAACTTTCTTGCCTCTTTCTGCAGTTCTCTTGCCTCCTTCTGTACCTCTGTTGCTTCTTTCTGCACTTCTTTTGCTTCTCTCTGTACCTCTCTTGCTTCTTTCTGCACGCCTGTTGTTACTTTCTGTACTCGTGTTCGCTCTTTCTGCACCTCTCTTGCTTCTTTCTGCACTTCTCTTGCTTATTTCTGTACATCTCTTACTTCTTTCTGAACCCTTCTTCCTTTTTTTGCATCTCTCTTGCCTCTTTCTGCAGTTCTCTTGCCATTTTCTGCACCTTTCTTGCCTCTTTCTGCACTTCTCTTGCTTCTTTCTACACCTCTGTTGCTTCTTTCAGCAATTCTCTTGCCTCTTTCTGCACTTCTCTTGCTTGTTTCTGCACCTCTCTTGCGTTTTTCTGCACCTCTGCTGCCTCTTTCTGCACCTCACGTGCTTCTTTCTGCACCCCTCTTCACTCTTTCTGTACCTCTCTTGCCTCTTTCTGCACCCCTGTTCCCTCTTTCTGTACTTTTCCTGCCTGTTTCTGCACCTCTCTTGCCTCTTTCTGTACCTTTTTTGCTTCTTTCTGCACTTCTCTTGCCTCTTTCTGGACCCCTCTTTCAGCACCTCTGTTGCTTCTTTCTGCACTTCTCTTGCCTCTTTTTGCACCTCTGTTGCTTCTTTCTGCACTTCTCTACCTTCTTTCTGTACCCCTCCTGCCTCTTTCTGTACCCTCTTGCCTCTTTGTGCACCTCCCCTACCTCTTTCTGCACCCCTCTCGCTTCTTTTTGCACCTCTGTTGGTTCTTTCTGCACTGCTCTTGCATCTTTCTGCACCTCTTTTGCAAATTTCTGCTTTCCTCTTGCCTCTTTCTGCACCCCTCTTCCCTATTTCTCCACCTCTCTTGCTTCATTCTGCACTTCTCTTGCTTCTTTCTGCACTGCTCTTGCTTCTTTCAGCACCTCTCTTCCAAATGTCTGTATCCCCCTTACCTCTTTCTGCACCCCTGTTCCCTCTTTCTGCACCTTTCTTTCCTGTTTCTGCACCTCTCTTGCCTCTTTCAGCACCTCTGTTGCTTCTTTCTGCACTTCTCATGGCTCTTTCTGGACCCCTCGTGCCTCTTTCAGCACTTCTGTTGTCTCTTTCTGTACCCCTTTTGCCTCTTTGTGCACCTCTCCTGCCTCTTTCTGCTCCTCTCTGTCCTTTTTCAGCAGTTCGCTTGCCTCTTTCTGCACCTCTTTTGCTTCTTTCTGCACTTTTCTTGCCTCTTTCTGTACACCTCTTGCCTCTTTCTGCACCTCAGTTGGTTCTTTCTGCACTGCTGTTGCTTCTTTCTGCACCTCTCTTTCTTCTTTCTGCACCCTTCTTTCCTTTTTTGCATCCCTTTTGCCTCTTTCTGCAGTTCTCTTGCCCTTTTCTGCACCTCTTTTTCCTCTTTCTGCAGCTCACTTGCCTCTTTCTGCACTTCTCTTGCTTCTTTCTACACCTCTCTTGCTTCTTTCAGCAATTCTCTTGCCTCTTTCTGCACTTCTCTTGCCTGTTTCTGCAACTCTCTTGCCTCTTTCTGTACCTCTCTTGCCTTTTTCTGCACATCACTTGCTTCTTTCTGCACTTCTCTTGCCTCTTTCTGGACCCTTCTTGCCTCATTCAGCACCTCT
This sequence comes from Calotriton arnoldi, assembly GCA_963921515.1. Classification (NCBI taxonomy): domain Eukaryota; kingdom Metazoa; phylum Chordata; class Amphibia; order Caudata; family Salamandridae; genus Calotriton; species Calotriton arnoldi. The sequence goes on along the minus strand of CAWUFW010000267.1, from coordinate 4,836,323 downwards.
GTTGCTTCTTTCTGCACCCCTCTTGCCTCTTTCTGCACCCCTCTTCCCTCTTTCTGCACCTCTCTTGCCTCTTTCTGTACCCCTGTTCCCTCTTTCTGTACCTTTCCAGCCTGTTTCTGCACCTCTCTTGCCACTATCTATACCTCTGTTGCTTCTTTCTGCACTTCACTTTACTCTTTCTGGACCTTTCTTGCCTCTTTCTGCTTCTCTTTTGCTTCTCTCTGCACTTCTCTTCCTTCTTTCTGCACTTCTCTTGCCTCTTTCTGGACCCCTCTTGCCTCATTCAGCACCTCTGTTGCTTCTTTTTACACTTCTCTTGCTTCTTTCTGCACTGCTCTTGCTTCTTTCTGCACCTCTCTTGTAAATTTCTGTATCCCTCTTACCTCTTTCTGCACCGTTTTTCCCTCTTTCTGCATCTTTCTTGCCTGTTTCTGCACCTCTCTTGGCTCTTTCGGCACCTCTGTTGCTTCTTTCTGCACTTCTCTTGCCTCTTTCTGGACCCCTCTTGCCTCTTTCAGCACCTCTGATGCCTTCTTTCTGCACTTCTCTTGCTTCTTTCTGCACCCCTCTTGCCTCTTTCTGTACTCCTTTTGCCTCTTTGTGCACCTCTCCTGCCTCTTTCTGCACCTCTCTTTCCTTTTTCTGCAGTTCTCTTGCCTCTTTCTGCACCTCTTTTGCTTCTTTCTACACTTTTCTTACCTCTTTCTGTACCCCTCTTGACTCTTTCTGTACCTCTGTTGGTTCTTTCTGCACTGCTTTTGCTTCTTTCTGCACCTCTGTTGCAAATTTCTGCATCCCTCTTGCCTCTTTCTGTACCCCTCTTCCCTCTTTCTGCACCTCTCTTGCTTCTGTCTGCACACCTGTTCCCTCTTTCTGCATCCCTTTTTCCTGTCTCTGCAACTATCTTGCCTCTTTTTGCAGTTCTCTTGCCTCCTTCTGCACCTCACTTGCATCTTTCTGCACTTCTCTTGCTTCTTTCTGCACCCTTCTTCCCTTTTTCTGCACCTCTCTTGCCTCTTTCTGCACCTCTCTTGCCTCTTTCTGCACATCTCTTGGTTCTTCCTGCACTGCTCTTGCTTCTTTCTGCACCTCTCTTGTAAATTTCTGTATCCCTCTTACCGCTTTCTGCACCGTTTTCCCTCTTTCTGCATCTTTCTTGCCTGTTTCTGCACTTCTCTTGGCTCTTTCGGCACCTCTGTTGCTTCTTTCTGCACTTCTCTTGCCTCTTTCTGGACCCCTCTTGCCTCTTTCAGCACCTCTGATGCCTTCTTTCTGCACTTCTCTTGCTTCTTTCTGCACCCCTCTTGCCTCTTTCTGTACTCCTTTTGCCTCTTTTTGCACCTCTCCTGCCTCTTTCTGCACCTCTCTTGCCTTTTTCTGCAGTTCTCTTGCCTCTTTCTACACCTCTTTTGCTTCTTTCTACACTTTTCTTACCTCTTTCTGTACCCCTCTTGACTCTTTCTGTACCTCTGTTGGTTCTTTCTGCACTGCTTTTGCTTCTTTCTGCACCTCTGTTGCAAATTTCTGCATCCCTCTTGCCTCTTTCTGTACCCCTCTTCCCTCTTTCTGCACCTCTCTTGCTTCTGTCTGCACACCTGTTCCCTCTTTCTGCATCCCTTTTTTCTGTCTCTGCAACTATCTTGCCTCTTTTTGCAGTTCTCTTGCCTCCTTCTGCACCTCACTTGCATCTTTCTGCACTTCTCTTGCTTCTTTCTGCACCCTTCTTCCCTTTTTCTGCACTTCTCATGCCTCTTTCTGGACCCCTCTTGCCTCTTTCAGCACTTCTGTTGTCTCTTTCTGTACCCCTTTTGCCTCTTTGTGCTCCTCTCCTGCCTCTTTCTGCTCCTCTCTGTCCTTTTTCAGCAGTTCGCTTGCCTCTTTCTGCACCTCTTTTGCTTCTTTCTGCACTTTTCTTGCCTCTTTCTGTACACCTCTTGCCTCTTTCTGCACCTCAGTTGGTTCTTTCTGCACTGCTCTTGCTTCTTTCTGCACCTCTCTTTCTTCTTTCTGCACCCTTCTTTCCTTTTTTGCATCCCTTTTGCCTCTTTCTGCAGTTCTCTTGCCCTTTTCTGCACCTCTTTTTCCTCTTTCTGCAGCTCACTTGCCTCTTTCTGCACTTCTCTTGCTTCTTTCTACACCTCTCTTGCTTCTTTCAGCAATTCTCTTGCCTCTTTCTGCACTTCTCTTGCCTGTTTCTGCAACTCTCGTGACTCTTTCTGTACCTCTCTTGCCTTTTTCTGCACATCACTTGCTTCTTTCTGCACTTCTCTTGCCTCTTTCTGGACCCTTCTTGCCTCATTCAGCACCTCTGTTGCTTCTTTCTGCACCCCTCTTGCCTCTTTCTGCACCCCTCTTCCCTCTTTCTGCACCTCTCTTGCCTCTTTCTGTACCCCTGTTCCCTCTTTCTGTACCTTTCCAGCCTGTTTCTGCACCTTTCTTGCCACTATCTATACCTCTGTTGCTTCTTTCTGCACTTCACTTTACTCTTTCTGGACCTTTCTTGCCTCTTTCTGCTTCTCTTTTGCTTCTCTCTGCACTTCTCTTCCTTCTTTCTGCACTTCTCTTGCCTCTTTCTGGACCCCTCTTGCCTCATTCAGCACCTCTGTTGCTTCTTTTACACTTCTCTTGCTTCTTTCTGCACTGCTCTTGCTTCTTTCTGCACCTCTCTTGTAAATTTCTGTATCCCTCTTGCCTCTTTCTGCACCGTTTTCCCTCTTTCTGCATCTTTCTTGCCTGTTTCTGCACCTCTCTTGGCTCTTTCTGCACCTCTTTTGCTTCTTTCTGCACTTTTCTTGCCTCTTTCTGCACTGCTCTTGCTTCTTTCTGCACCTCTCTTTCTTCTTTCTGCACCCTTCTTTCCTTTTTTGCATCCCTTTTGCCTCTTTCTGCAGTTCTCTTGCCCTTTTCTGCACCTCTTTTTCCTCTTTCTGCAGCTCACTTGCCTCTTTCTGCACTTCTCTTGCTTCTTTCTACACCTCTCTTGCTTCTTTCAGCAATTCTCTTGCCTCTTTCTGCACTTCTCTTGCCTGTTTCTGCAACTCTCTTGCCTCTTTCTGTACCTCTCTTGCCTTTTTCTGCACATCACTTGCTTCTTTCTGCACTTCTCTTGCCTCTTTCTGGACCCTTCTTGCCTCATTCAGCACCTCTGTTGCTTCTTTCTGCACCCCTCTTGCCTCTTTCTGCACCCCTCTTCCCTCTTTCTGCACCTCTCTTGCCTCTTTCTGTACCCCTGTTCCCTCTTTCTGTACCTTTCCAGCCTGTTTCTGCACCTCTCTTGCCACTATCTATACCTCTGTTGCTTCTTTCTGCACTTCACTTTACTCTTTCTGGACCTTTCTTGCCTCTTTCTGCTTCTCTTTTGCTTCTCTCTGCACTTCTCTTCCTTCTTTCTGCACTTCTCTTGCCTCTTTCTGGACCCCTCTTGCCTCATTCAGCACCTCTGTTGCTTCTTTTTACACTTCTCTTGCTTCTTTCTGCACTGCTCTTGCTTCTTTCTGCACCTCTCTTGTAAATTTCTGTATCCCTCTTACCTCTTTCAGCACCGTTTTCCCTCTTTCTGCATCTTTCTTGCCTGTTTCTGCACCTCTCTTGGCTCTTTCGGCACCTCTGTTGCTTCTTTCTGCACTTCTCTTGCCTCTTTCTGGACCCCTCTTGCCTCTTTCAGCACCTCTGATGCCTTCTTTCTGCACTTCTCTTGCTTCTTTCTGCACCCCTCTTGCCTCTTTCTGTACTCCTTTTGCCTCTTTGTGCACCTCTCCTGCCTCTTTCTGCACCTCTCTTGCCTTTTTCTGCAGTTCTCTTGCCTCTTTCTGCACCTCTTTTGCTTCTTTCTACACTTTTCTTACCTCTTTCTGTACCCCTCTTGACTCTTTCTGTACCTCTGTTGGTTCTTTCTGCACTGCTTTTGCTTCTTTCTGCACCTCTGTTGCAAATTTCTGCATCCCTCTTGCCTCTTTCTGTACCCCTCTTCCCTCTTTCTGCACCTCTCTTGCTTCTGTCTGCACACCTGTTCCCTCTTTCTGCATCCCTTTTTCCTGTCTCTGCAACTATCTTGCCTCTTTTTGCAGTTCTCTTGCCTCCTTCTGCACCTCACTTGCATCTTTCTGCACTTCTCTTGCTTCTTTCTGCACCCTTCTTCCCTTTTTCTGCACCTCTCTTGCCTCTTTCTGCACCTCTCTTGCCTCTTTCTGCACATCTCTTGGTTCTTCCTGCACTGCTCTTGCTTCTTTCTGCACCTCTCTTGTAAATTTCTGTATCCCTCTTACCGCTTTCTGCACCGTTTTCCCTCTTTCTGCATCTTTCTTGCCTGTTTCTGCACTTCTCTTGGCTCTTTCGGCACCTCTGTTGCTTCTTTCTGCACTTCTCTTGCCTCTTTCTGGACCCCTCTTGCCTCTTTCAGCACCTCTGATGCCTTCTTTCTGCACTTCTCTTGCTTCTTTCTGCACCCCTCTTGCCTCTTTCTGTACTCCTTTTGCCTCTTTGTGCACCTCTCCTGCCTCTTTCTGCACCTCTCTTGCCTTTTTCTGCAGTTCTCTTGCCTCTTTCTGCACCTCTTTTGCTTCTTTCTACACTTTTCTTACCTCTTTCTGTACCCCTCTTGACTCTTTCTGTACCTCTGTTGGTTCTTTCTGCACTGCTTTTGCTTCTTTCTGCACCTCTGTTGCAAATTTCTGCATCCCTCTTGCCTCTTTCTGTACCCCTCTTCCCTCTTTCTGCACCTCTCTTGCTTCTGTCTGCACACCTGTTCCCTCTTTCTGCATCCCTTTTTTCTGTCTCTGCAACTATCTTACCTCTTTTTGCAGTTCTCTTGCCTCCTTCTGCACCTCACTTGCATCTTTCTGCACTTCTCTTGCTTCTTTCTGCACCCTTCTTCCCTTTTTCTGCACTTCTCATGCCTCTTTCTGGACCCCTCTTGCCTCTTTCAGCACTTCTGTTGTCTCTTTCTGTACCCCTTTTGCCTCTTTGTGCACCTCTCCTGCCTCTTTCTGCTCCTCTCTGTCCTTTTTCAGCAGTTCGCTTGCCTCTTTCTGCACCTCTTTTGCTTCTTTCTGCACTTTTCTTGCCTCTTTCTGTACACCTCTTGCCTCTTTCTGCACCTCAGTTGGTTCTTTCTGCACTGCTCTTGCTTCTTTCTGCACCTCTCTTTCTTCTTTCTGCACCCTTCTTTCCTTTTTTGCATCCCTTTTGCCTCTTTCTGCAGTTCTCTTGCCCTTTTCTGCACCTCTTTTTCCTCTTTCTGCAGCTCACTTGCCTCTTTCTGCACTTCTCTTGCTTCTTTCTACACCTCTCTTGCTTCTTTCAGCAATTCTCTTGCCTCTTTCTGCACTTCTCTTGCCTGTTTCTGCAACTCTCTTGCCTCTTTCTGTACCTCTCTTGCCTTTTTCTGCACATCACTTGCTTCTTTCTGCACTTCTCTTGCCTCTTTCTGGACCCTTCTTGCCTCATTCAGCACCTCTGTTGCTTCTTTCTGCACCCCTCTTGCCTCTTTCTGCACCCCTCTTCCCTCTTTCTGCACCTCTCTTGCCTCTTTCTGTACCCCTGTTCCCTCTTTCTGTACCTTTCCAGCCTGTTTCTGCACCTTTCTTGCCACTATCTATACCTCTGTTGCTTCTTTCTGCACTTCACTTTACTCTTTCTGGACCTTTCTTGCCTCTTTCTGCTTCTCTTTTGCTTCTCTCTGCACTTCTCTTCCTTCTTTCTGCACTTCTCTTGCCTCTTTCTGGACCCCTCTTGCCTCATTCAGCACCTCTGTTGCTTCTTTTTACACTTCTCTTGCTTCTTTCTGCACTGCACTTGCTTCTTTCTGCACCTCTCTTGTAAATTTCTGTATCCCTCTTGCCTCTTTCTGCACCGTTTTTCCCTCTTTCTGCATCTTTCTTGCCTGTTTCTGCACCTCTCTTGGCTCTTTCAGCACCTCTGTTGCTTCTTTCTGCACTTCTCTTGCCTCTTTCTGGACCCCTCTTGCCTCTTTCAGCACCTCTGATGCCTTATTTTGCACTTCTCTTGCTTCTTTCTGCACCCCTCTTGCCTCTTTCTGTACTCCTTTTGCCTCTTTGTGCACATCTCCTGCCTCTTTCTGCACCTCTCTTGCCTTTTTCTGCAGTTCTCTTGCCTCTTTCTGCACCTCTTTTGCTTCTTTCTACACTTTTCTTACCTCTTTCTGTACCCCTCTTGACTCTTTCTGTACCTCTGTTGGTTCTTTCTGCACTGCTTTTGCTTCTTTCTGCACCTCTGTTGCAAATTTCTGCATCCCTCTTGCCTCTTTCTGTACCCCTCTTCCCTCTTTCTGCACCTCTCTTGCTTCTGTCTGCACACCTGTTCACTCTTTCTGCATCCCTTTTTCCTGTCTCTGCAACTATCTTGCCTCTTTTTGCAGTTCTCTTGCCTCCTTCTGCACCTCACTTGCATCTTTCTGCACTTCTCTTGCTTCTTTCTGCACCCTTCTTCCCTTTTTCTGCACCTCTCTTGCCTCTTTCTGCACCTCTCTTGCCTCTTTCTGCACATCTCTTGGTTCTTCCTGCACTGCTCTTGCTTCTTTCTGCACCGCTCTTGTAAATTTCTGTATCCCTCTTACCTCTTTCTGCACCATTTTTCCCTCTTTCTGCATCTTTCTTGCCTGTTTCTGCACCTCTCTTGGCTCTTTCGGCACCTCTGTTGCTTCTTTCTGCACTTCTCTTGCCTCTTTCTGGACCCCTCTTGCCTCTTTCAGCACCTCTGATGCCTTCTTTCTGCACTTCTCTTGCTTCTTTCTGCACCCCTCTTGCCTCTTTCTGTACTCCTTTTGCTTCTTTGTGCACCTCTCCTGCCTCTTTCTGCACCTCTCTTGCCTTTTTCTGCAGTTCTCTTGCCTCTTTCTGCACCTCTTTTGCTTCTTTCTACACTTTTCTTACCTCTTTCTGTACCCCTCTTGACTCTTTCTGTACCTCTGTTGGTTCTTTCTGCACTGCTATTGCTTCTTTCTGCACCTCTGTTGCAAATTTCTGCATCCCTCTTGCCTCTTTCTGTACCCCTCTTCCCTCTTCCTGCACCTCTCTTGCTTCTGTCTGCACACCTGTTCCCTCTTTCTGCATCCCTTTTTCCTGTCTCTGCAACTATCTTGCCTCTTTTTGCAGTTCTCTTGCCTCCTTCTGCACCTCACTTGCATCTTTCTGCACTTCTCTTGCTTCTTTCTGCACCCTTCTTCCCTTTTTCTGCACTTCTCATGCCTCTTTCTGGACCCCTCTTGCCTCTTTCAGCACTTCTGTTGTCTCTTTCTGTACCCCTTTTGCCTCTTTGTGCACCTCTCCTGCCTCTTTCTGCTCCTCTCTGTCCTTTTTCAGCAGTTCGCTTGCCTCTTTCTGCACCTCTTTTGCTTCTTTCTGCACTTTTCTTGCCTCTTTCTGTACACCTCTTGCCTCTTTCTGCACCTCAGTTGGTTCTTTCTGCACTGCTCTTGCTTTTTTCTGCACCTCTCTTTCTTCTTTCTGCACCCTTCTTTCCTTTTTTGCATCCCTTTTGCCTCTTTCTGCAGTTCTCTTGCACTTTTCTGCACCTCTTTTTCCTCTTTCTGCAGCTCACTTGCCTCTTTCTGCACTTCTCTTGCTTCTTTCTACACCTCTCTTGCTTCTTTCAGCAATTCTCTTGCCTCTTTCTGCACTTCTCTTGCCTGTTTCTGCAACTCTCTTGCCTCTTTCTGTACCTCTCTTGCCTTTTTCTGCACATCACTTGCTTCTTTCTGCACTTCTCTTGCCTCTTTCTGGACCCTTCTTGCCTCATTCAGCACCTCTGTTGCTTCTTTCTGCACCCCTCTTGCCTCTTTCTGCACCCCTCTTCCCTCTTTCTGCACCTCTCTTGCCTCTTTCTGTACCCCTGTTCCCTCTTTCTGTACCTTTCCAGCCTGTTTCTGCACCTCTCTTGCCACTATCTATACCTCTGTTGCTTCTTTCTGCACTTCACTTTACTCTTTCTGGACCTTTCTTGCCTCTTTCTGCTTCTCTTTTGCTTCTCTCTGCACTTCTCTTCCTTCTTTCTGCACTTCTCTTGCCTCTTTCTGGACCCCTCTTGCCTCATTCAGCACCTCTGTTGCTTCTTTTACACTTCTCTTGCTTCTTTCTGCACTGCTCTTGCTTCTTTCTGCACCTCTCTTGTAAATTTCTGTATCCCTCTTACCTCTTTCTGCACCGTTTTTCCCTCTTTCTGCATCTTTCTTGCCTGTTTCTGCACCTCTCTTGGCTCTTTCGGCACCTCTGTTGCTTCTTTCTGCACTTCTCTTGCCTCTTTCTGGACCCCTCTTGCCTCTTTCAGCACCTCTGATGCCTTCTTTCTGCACTTCTCTTGCTTCTTTCTGCACCCCTCTTGCCTCTTTCTGTACTCCTTTTGCCTCTTTGTGCACCTCTCCTGCCTCTTTCTGCACCTCTCTTGCCTTTTTCTGCAGTTCTCTTGCCTCTTTCTGCACCTCTTTTGCTTCTTTCTACACTTTTCTTACCTCTTTCTGTACCCCTCTTGACTCTTTCTGTACCTCTGTTGGTTCTTTCTGCACTGCTTTTGCTTCTTTCTGCACCTCTGTTGCAAATTTCTGCATCCCTCTTGCCTCTTTCTGTACCCCTCTTCCCTCTTTCTGCACCTCTCTTGCTTCTGTCTGCACACCTGTTCCCTCTTTCTGCATCCCTTTTTCCTGTCTCTGCAACTATCTTGCCTCTTTTTGCAGTTCTCTTGCCTCCTTCTGCACCTCACTTGCATCTTTCTGCACTTCTCTTGCTTCTTTCTGCACCCTTCTTCCCTTTTTCTGCACCTCTCTTGCCTCTTTCTGCACCTCTCTTGCCTCTTTCTGCACATCTCTTGGTTCTTCCTGCACTGCTTTTGCTTCTTTCTGCACCCCTCTTGCCTCTTTCTGTACCTCTGTTGCTTCTTTCTGTACCTCTCTTGCTTCTTTCTGCACCCCTGTTGTCTGTTTCTGCACTCGTCTTCCCTATTTCTGCACCTCTCTTGCTTCGTTCTGCACTTCTCTTGCTTCTTTCTGCACCCTTCTTCCCTTTTTTCATCCCTCTTACCTCTTTTTGCAGTTCTCTTGCCATTTTCTGCACCTCTCTTGCCTCTTTCTGCACCTCACTTGCCTCTTTCTGCACTTCCCTTGTTTCTTTCTACACCTCACTTGCCTCTTTCTGCACTTCTCTTGCTTCTTTCCAAACCTCTGTTGCTTCTTTCAGCAATTCTCTTGCCTCTTTCTGCACTTCTCTTGCTTGTTTCTGTACCTCGCTTGCATCTTTCTGCACCTCTGTTGCCTCTTTCTGCACCTCACTTGCTTCTTTCTGCACCCCTCTTGCCTCTTTCTGCACCTCTCTTGCTTCGTTCTGCACTTCTCTTGCTTCTCTCTGCACCCTTCTTCCCTTTTTTCATCCCTCTTACCTCTTTTTGCAGTTCTCTTGCCATTTTCTGCACCTCTCTTGCCTCTTTCTGCACCTCACTTGCCTCTTTCTGCACTTCCCTTGTTTCTTTCTACACCTCTGTTGCTTCTTTCTGCACTTCTGTTGCCACTTTCTGCACCTCACTTGCCTCTTTCTGCACTTCTCTTGCTTCTTTCCAAACCTCTGTTGCTTCTTTCAGCAATTCTCTTGCCTCTTTCTGCACTTCTCTTGCTTGTTTCTGTACCTCGCTTGCATCTTTCTGCACCTCTGTTGCCTCTTTCTGCACCTCACTTGCTTCTTTCTGCACCCCTCTAGCCTCTTTCTGCACATCTGTTGCTTCTTTCTGCACTTCTCTTGCTTCTACCTTTTTGTACACAAATTTACAGAGTATGCTGTTTGAAACACAGGTATTCAAGTATTTGTATGTTTATTTTTATGTAACGTGTCACTAGGTAAAAGCAGAGACACGCGCATGCATACCTTCACAAACTTGGTCAGACTTACAACAGTGATATGTTTAGGATTTTTGTTTTATATTTGGTATGCCTAACATTCTGAGCAGTCGGTGAATATTGAACCTTTGAGAGAAAAGTGAGTTTTAAGACATCTTGGGAGATGGATTAGTGATTAGGCTACTTTGTATGAGTCTGTTGTAAAGTACAGTCAAAGTAGGCCTCTTTCTGCACCTCTGTTGGTTCTTTCTGCACATCTCTTGCTTCTTTCTGAAGCTTTCTTCCTTTTTCTGGACTTCTGTTGCCTCTTTCTGCATTTCTCTTGCTTCTTTCAGCACTTTTCATCCTCTTTCTGCACCTCTATTGCCTCATTATGTACTTCTCTTGCTTCTTGCTGTGCCTTTCTTACTCTTTCTGCACATGTCCTACCTATGTAGGCATAGTTAGAAATTAGCATTTAAAAAACCTTAGAAATTCACTGAAAAAACCAGAGGTTTCAAGGAAGATATAGTTAGGGATTAGCATTTAAAAAACCTTAGAAATTCACTGAAAACACCATAGGTTTCACAGACTTTATAGTTAGAAATTAGCATTTAAAAAACCTTTGAAATTCACTGAAAACACCACAGGTTTCAGGGACGTTATAGTTAGTTGGACATTTCACTTGTACAAAACCAGAGAAATTTGGCCGTTATAGTTAGTTGAGCTAACTATAACTCGGGCCCCCGCAATACAATGCTGATTACGGCACATATTACATTTCTCATGACATGGTCAGTGACATCACTCATAACATCACTGATGACATCTCAAATGACAACACTGATGATATCATCCACATGATCATCTGATGCACCTCCTCACACACTAATAAAACCTTTGATACACCCAGTCTAAAATACAGACTACCAATATCGAAACCATAGACAGACCAATAGCAGTTAGTACATACCCGCTAAGTGATTCATACGTTTACACACACATCCACTCACTAACCCATAGTCACTCATACACGCAGTCATTCATCAATACAGCCACTGATATATTCACTCATACACCCATATAGACACTCACACTGCCACTCACCCAAAGAGTTACTCAAACACCTAGTCAGACACCCAAAGAATTAATTACACTGCCATTTACTCACCTATACAGTTATAAACACACAACCTCACTAATTCATACAGATAGTACCATATATGTACTCTCTTCAACAATTACTGACATAAGTACGCACTTATCCATGCAGTCACTGTCAGAATCACTCACTGTCACATATACTCACTTATATACTCCAACACTCACATATACTGCCTTTCACATATGTAGTTACTTACACATATACCACTGAGACATCCATTCACTCACCAACACAGCTATACGTACACTGACTCACCGACACACGCACTCATAAATCCATACACCCAGTGAATCACCCACTCACACATCTGTGCAGGGAGTCACACACACCCCCACCCACACAGA
>CAWUFW010000266.1:4762500-5004055 GCA_963921515.1 Calotriton arnoldi | reverse complement strand
CCCTGTGCTTCACACAACATAACCCAGGGTGGTGGTTCTTTGTGGGATCTTGTGTTAGGATGGGGGGCATTGCATTCTACCAGGTGGGTTCTGTGGAGTTTGTGTTGGGGTGTGTGTGAGGGGAGGTGCTTGTGACTATGGTCAGTGCTGCAAGTCCTCCTTCCCACCCAGCTAGCCAGATATCCCACCATGGAACGTGCTTGCATTGCAGGGAGTGGAAGTTGTCTCTCAGGATGTCAGTCAGTGGTGTCCTGCTGTTTGTTGGTGCACAGTTGGCAGCAGGGCCTTGTGCTCCCCACAGCAGTAGCCAGTGTCAGCCATCTTGTGAGTCCTTCTCCACTCCCTGTGATGTGAGCATGGTTCAGGGTGGTGTTGATGGGACAGTTGTGGGGGGGGCAATATGTGTGACTGCGACTCCCATGATGCTATTGGCTACACTGACTTGGCCAGCATACACAGAATTCCTTCCTTTGAGTGGTCTTCACTGTGTGTTGGTGTTGTTGTGGTGGCTACATGTCTGGATGTGTTTGTTAGTTCTATTTGTGCCACTGCCTAGCTGTAGTTGTAGTTGTGTTTGTACATGTGTTGGCACAGTTGGATGTGACTTTTTTGATGGCATGTGTTGTGTTTATCTGACTGACATACACATTTTGGGATGATTCTGTTCTGGTTGCTGTGTAATTGCTATGAGTGCATGGTTTGACTCTCCCCTTGACAGTGATGTGTGTGTTTTGTGGCAGTATATTGTGTACATTTGTTGTGTACTCACCAGGCTCTGGGATGTCCTCTAGTCCATATACGCTCACTGGCGGAAGGATGGCCCGCACCTTCTCCTCCCAGGGCCTGAGGTATATTGGCTTGGCAGGAGGGCCACTGCCGGTGTGTTGGCTGTTGATGTAGTCTTTCTTCAGCAGGTCCCGTACCCTCCTGCGCACGTCATACCACCTGTTCTGGATGTCGCTCTTTGTGCGCCGACATGGTGATTGTGTGTTCACCCTGTTGATGATCCTCTCCCACATCTTGGTTTTCTGGGAGATGGGGGTCTGTTGGACCAGTGTGCCAAACAGCTGTGGCTCTACCCTGAGGATCTCGTCTACCATGACTTCCAATTCACAATCTAGGAACTTGGGATTCTTCTTGGGGGGCATGGTGATGGGTGGTGATGGTGAGTGATGTGTGTGTTGGTGTGCAGGTGAGGGTGTGTGAGTGTGTGTTTTGCTGGGTGTATGTGAGGTAGGTATTTGTTGGTGTGCTGCTGGTGTGTGGCTTGTGTGAGGGATGAGCTGTGGGTGTGTGGTTGCTTTCTCTTGGGTGCTGGCAGTGGAATGGCATTTGCAAAGGCTCATGGTTGTGATTTGTGTCCTTTATATAGGTGGAGTTGTGGGTGTGTCTTTGTTCTCTGTCCCCACCCCCCAGTATTTATTGGCTTGGTAATTGCTTGTTTGGCCTTTTTTTGGGTGATTTTTCCTTTGTACTGTCTGTGTATGTTGGAAACGTTCTTGTGACCGAGTCGGACCCTGCATTTGTCTCGTACGGTCTTCTCCGTTTCGTTCACGCTGTGTTTGTGCAGTTTTCTATGCTGCGTATGCGTCGGTCGCGGTGTTTTGTGTTGCTTCGGCTCGGTTTTGTATGCGTGTCGGTCGTGCGGCTTGGCCTCCGTCCGACTCGCTCGTGGTTTTCGCGCCTTGCATCGTACTTTGCGGTTTGGAGTTCGCGTGTACGTTTCGGTCGGATTTGTTCCGGGTGCGTGTCGGTCGGTTGGATTCGCGTGTTTTTCCGGCCGGATTGCTGTTTTCCGTGCGGCTCGGTCGGTCGACTTGGTTTCGGTACGTGTCGGTCGGATTTTGCACGCCTTGCATCGTACTTGGCGTGTCGGGCGCCACAGGTACGTGTCGGTCGGTATTATTTCCGGATCCGAGTCGGTCGGTGCTTTTTCCGGCCCGAATCGGAATCGACCCCTCAGTCTTAGTACAGTACATCGACGACCTTTTGGTCGCCTCAGAGACTGAGGATGCTTGCAGGATTGACACTGTGGCGTTGCTGAATCATTTGGCAGAGAATGGACACAAGGTGTCTCCAAACAAATTGCAATATTGTTTGTCTGAAGTTCAGTACCTAGGTCACCGGATTGAGAAAGGAAAACGAAGGGTGTCACCAGATCGCATAGACGCGATTCTGCTAATGGGAACTCCGAAAACGCAAAAAGAAGTCTGCATGTTTTTGGGAATGGTCGGCTATTGTCGACAGTGGATCCCAAACTTTTCCTTGCAAGCAAAGCCCCTGTTGAAACTGACTCGAAAGGATGTTAGTGATCCGGTACCATGGGATGACGAGTGCTTGAAAGCCTTCCGTGAGCTGAAGGAAAGTATTTGTCGTGCTCCAGCTCTCCGAATGCCGGATTATAACAAAGCGTTTTCGCTCTTTTGCTGTGAAAAGGAGGGATGTGTGTTAGCAGTCCTAGTGCAGACACATGGGGGTGCCCGTAGACCAGTAGCCTACTTCTCAGCTACATTAGATCCTGTAGCTTCTGCGTTGCCCGGATGTCTGAAATCCGTTGCTGCAACTGGTGTCAGCATTGAAAGATGCGAAAGCATCGTGATGGGTTATCCACTCATTGTATATGTGCCCCATTCTGTAGAATTGTTAATGACCCGGATGAAAACACAGTATTTAACTAACAACAGACTTACCAAGTATGAGCAGGTTATCTTGGCTGCTGATAATGTTACCCTGAGACGTTGTACCACTCTGAACCCTGCTACATTGTTACCTATTCCGCAGGAGGAAGGAGATGAGGATTGTGAAGACCATGACTGCCTAGATGTTACTGATCTATCCACCAAACCCAGACCGGACATTGTCGATGAACCGTTGCCCCAATCTGATTTGATCCTTTTTGTTGATGGTTCATGCATAAGAGACAATGAAGGGTATTTGAGAGCAGCGTTTGCTGTGTGCACCATCATGGGGGTAGTGGAAGCTGCCTATTTAAATAGAGTATTCTCTGCTCAGGTGGCCGAAATTGTCGCTTTGACACGTGCCTGTATTATTGCAGCTGATCTGAGAGTGACTGTGTATACTGACAGTCAATATGGATTTGGTGTGGTTCATGATTTTGGGCAGTTCTGGTCACAGAGGGGGTTTCTCACGTCCTCAGGGTCACCTATACGTAATGGCGAGTATGTGCGCCAACTATTGGAAGCTCTGCAAAAGCCCAAAGAGATAGCAGTTGTTAAATGTACAGCTCATGGAAAGGGAGAAGACTTTGTCACTAAGGGCAACAATTACGCAGATGAAGTAGCACGATTTTGTGCTGAACATGTTTGTATTTTCAAAGGAGAATATATAGGCGAGAGCACAGAAGAGACCGAGCTCAGCATGATGTTAGCTATAGCCGATACTTGGGATGAGGTGAAGCGGTTGCAGGATGAGGTCACAGAAGAAGAAGCTGCTTCATGGGTCAGAGCAGGTTGCACAAAAAGAGAAGATGGCATTTGGGTATCCACAGATGAAAGAGCAGTATTACCCAATTGCCTACTGAGCCCAATGGCAAGGCAAATTCATGGAGCAGTTCACTTGGGAAGAGATGCAATGGTGCGAGTGTTTAGGCAGACGTGGTTTAATCCACGCTTCCGTGTGTGGGCTGAAACGGTATGTCACAGGTGTGTTACTTGTCAACAGATGAATGTGGGAAAAAGAACTGTGGTTGGAATGAGTCACATCGGAAAATCTGGGGGTCCTTTCAATAGGATACAGTTAGATTTCATAGAGATGCCGAGGTGCAATAGGTTGAGATATGTTTTGGTGGTGGTGTGCATCTTTTCACGGTGGGTGGAAGCATATCCAACTAGACGATGTGACAGTCTTACAGTACCCAAATTGTTATTAAGAGAACTGATCCCACGGTACGGTTTCCCAACATCAGTGGAGACAGATAGAGGAACTCATTTCCACAGTGAAATAATGAAGTTGCTGTGCTCTGCGTTACATATTGATCAAAGACTGCATTGTAGCTACAGGCCCGAGGCTTCAGGTCTAGTGGAAGAAGTTAATGGCACCATCAAGTCAAGAGTGGCAAAAGTGTGTTCGTCCACTTCATTGAAGTGGCCGGATGCGTTGCCACTGGTGCTAATGAGTCTGCGTAGTACCCCTGATAGGAGAACAGGGCTTTCTCCACATGAGATCCTCACTGGAAGAGCTATGCGTTTGCCTATGGTGCCAGCTACAGCATTGATAAACATCACTGATGATTTAGTGTTGGATTATTGTAAAGGACTGGCTGATGTGGTTACTTCTGTATCCCACCAGGTCGAGGCTGCGACTGCATCCACCTCGAGAGACCTGCTGCATGATCTTAATCCTGGTGACTGGGTGCTTGTGTGCAAACACGTAAGGAAGAGTTGTCTTGATGTTCGCTGGCGAGGACCCTATCAAGTGATACTGGTCACAAGTACCGCTGTGAAGTGTGGAGGATTGCCGAACTGGATCCACGCTTCCCACACCCGCCGAGTTCAAGCGCCTGCAGAAGAAGAGAGTTCCCTGAGTCCGAGGAGTGTATGTGGACCTGATGCAGACAACGACGACGGCACAGACTCAGCTGTAAGAGTTTCAGATGAAATGGAACAGCCAAGTGAGCAAGAAAGAGAAGAGCTGAATGCTCCTGAACTGAGTCCAGATCCTGAAATAGAAGATATTGCAGAAGTGAGCGGTGCCTCAGATCAAAGTGAACTGTCTGTTGCAGAAAGATCAGATCAAGAGGAAGTGGAGAGAACAGATGTCAGAGCAGAAAAGTGGCCAGCAAGAAAAGAAAGGCTGAATATACGGCTTGCATCTGAGAAAGATCTCACTCCGATTCCTGAAACATCTGAATCAGATCAAAGTGACGTTGAAGAAAGACCGGATGGTCTGAGACGTTCCCGAAGAGAAAGAACAGCATCACGAAGATACGCATCTCCTGAGTGGACATACCTGGCTGCAGATGCAGGGCCCAGCGAAGTCCGGGAGGTTGGGACCTGGTACAGTAAGCTACGGAGAGAACACCCTCTCGATTGAAATACGATTACTGGTCCCAGGTGTGGAAGCGTTCGGAATACTAACTCTGCAAGTTCCAAATCCTCCAAGACTAAGTGGATTGCGTTACCTTATCCTTAATGAGGTTGTTTTCCCTGCATTTGGCCGACGACTCACCGCGCTAGAATTGGGAGACATCCGTGCAGAGATTCTGCAACTTGTTCTTGAAATTCTTGGATCAAATGTCATTAATGATGAAGCCTGAACTGTAATCAAAGAAAGCATTAGGCCTTAGAAAGAAGATAACCTAGACCCCAGATTAAGAAGATCTAAATTTAGGGATTTTCCTTGTAGATGGCGGAGTGAGGAGTAGGGTTGTCTACATCTCTTCAATAGGTTTAGTAGCAACCGAAAGAACTCTGACATTAATTGCATAAAGGGAAAGGAAGCAAGAAAGACATTGTTAAACAGAGAACAGAAAGAACTGTGTTTCCCTTTTGTGCTTCGGAACAGACCAAGAGAACCATGGTGTCCGAAAATCAACACGCAAACAGAAGTGGATCATTGGCACCCTCATCATAGTGGTGCTTATTGTTATAACTGTGGTGATTGTTGTATCTCTAGTTGGATATCAAAATGGCGAACAGGACAGGGTACAGACAACACTCACTACACCAAGCCTGAGATAGATGAGGACGCACACGCCCATGACCTAGAAATGATTAAGGAAACCAGCCGTAGACTACATGTTGATCTGTCAAAGGGTGATTTCACTTTGAATGCGTATGCTCGATTATCAGTATGTGGATACCATGGAAGCAAAGGATTGCTATGTGTGCATGCAGTTACCTGCCTCAGTAGAGGAAGGCATTTGATATCACCATTTGCCTGTGACTTATGGCATTACATGTAGTATATTATTGAGCATGTTTTATAGCAAGGCACACTTCGAGTACTATTTCTCTAATTATGATGTGGTACTCTCAGAAGTTCCCGTTCTGAAATACATGAATAAATATGATTATTATAAGGAAGTAGAGCGAATGTCAAAGTATTTTGTGCCTACCTTTATGTTGGATACGTCCTATGCCCATAGAAACAATTTGACCTGCATGTTAACTGACATTGAAAAGAAATTTATAGACCAGATAGAAGATCGGCATAGACAGACACTATTTCGACCAGATCCAAAGCATAAAGTTACCCCATGGACCAAAGAAGAATTAGATCATAAAGCAAAGGGAAGTTTTGGACCCATAGCATTAGATTTCCAACAGAAAGGAAAATTGTGCATTAGACACCCGAACACATATTATGACAAGATATTTGTGGGTGAGAGTGATTGTGAGCATGTTTTCTTGATTGAAGAATCAATCAGAAAAGCGTTACTGGATAAAATAACAGTAGTGCCTAATGTGTATTTTGTGTGTGGAAAGAATGCCTATGTGAAGTTGCCCAAGAACTGGTATGGCACCTGTTATTTGGCTGTGGTATTTCCTAAGATTTTCCATGTGAATGATTTATGGCCTTTAGAGAAAAGGAGACCTCAGAGAGGAGAACGTGGTGCGAGTGCTGGAGAAGTGATTGGAGACAGAGGGGCCGATTCCGATCCGGGACGGAAATCTCTCCGACCGAGCCGGACCCGGAGAGATTTCCGACCGAACCGGACTCCTGCAGTCCGACTGAACGAGTACGATGCGGCCGCATGCTGCCGGACTCGATTCAGTCGGATTCCCATAGAAGTCAATGGGAGCCGGTCGTACGACGCGTACACGGGCTCCCATTGACTGAATGGGTACGTCGCGAACAAGGGTGCCCCCTACAGAGGGTACGCGTCGGTGCAACCCGCACCGTACATGCATGTGTAGGGGGGACCCATGGGTCCCCCCTGTGTGTGACTCGCAAGGCTACGGGTGAAGGGGGGTCCGACACGGACCCCCGAAGTCCGGCTCCGACAGCTCTTTGGAGCCGGACGGTACGAGTCGGTCGGGCTGTTCGAAGCGCGCATCGTACTTGCTCGGTCGGGTAACGTCTCCATTGCGTGGTGCGAGTCGTGTCCGTACGGGTTGGTCGGAGCGGTTCAGACCCGGAAACGAGTCGGTCGGAATCAACGCGTACATTCGCATCATACTAGCTCGTTCGGATAGCTGTACGAGTCGGTCGGTAAAAACGCGCACGGCTCGTATTTTTCCCGGGCGAATCCCGTTCGGTGAGCTTCCGGCCGAGATCGGAATCGGCCCCAGATTTGGAGCTATGATACTGAGTATGGGTGTGATTCTGAATGATTTGAAAATCAGAAAGCTGGCAACATTAGTGGATAAGCTCTCCATAAATACAGCTCAGATTCTACTACTTGTAGATGGGGAGATGGTTTCGATAAGGGCTATGGTTTTGCAAAACCGTCTTGCCCTAGATGTGCTGCTAGCAAAAGCCGGAGGAGTCTGTAAATTGTTGAAAGTTCAACAGTGCTGCACTTATATTCCTGACAACAGTCAGGATATAAGGAAATACATTAACAATATTTCAGATATACACCAAGAGTTACGTGAGATGGCTGCTGAAGGACTCTGGGAGCAAGTGGGAAAAGGATTTAGCAAAATAGGCAGTTGGTTTGGAAGTCTGGGACAAGGAATAATGGGATATATTTTGAAGCCTATTATAATAGCTGTCATTTGTATAATCGTCCTCTTAGGAGCCATCAAGGCTTACAAATGGCAAAGGGCAAGACATCAGGAGACTGTGTTGAAAAAGAGAGAGCAACAACTCGAGCGACTGCAGGACAGTCATTACCAGCACCTTAAAGGGTTAGAACGATTCAGACAGGGACGGCAAGCTACAGCTCCTGTTTAGGTCGGTCTCTTCTACTAGGAGAAACTATAAAAGTAAAGAGAATTGGTGTTATGACACTAGTCATAAGAGGGGGGAACTGATAGAGCGCAATTATCACTCTATTTGTATGAGTGCACTATATTCATGGTTTAAACACACTTTCATACATTCGTATTGTGTGAAATGTTTTTGATTATTAAGAACCATTTAATTGAATCATTTAATGTTGAACTAATGAACGTATTAAGTAGAATATTGTATGTATTATGATTCCTTCATGCATAATGAGCAGGACAATATTATTTTATATATCGTAAACTGTGATTTGTTTAAGTTGCCTGAAACATAGGCCCAAAAGATTCTCCTTGCTCTACAGAAATAATGAATTAATTGATTGTTGTGTTCGAGGTTAGCATGTTCTCACCCTGCAGGTGCAGAAATACACATCGTTATTTTCAGAGTTAAGGAGAGACCCGGAAT
This sequence comes from Calotriton arnoldi, assembly GCA_963921515.1. Taxonomy (NCBI): domain Eukaryota; kingdom Metazoa; phylum Chordata; class Amphibia; order Caudata; family Salamandridae; genus Calotriton; species Calotriton arnoldi. The sequence continues at coordinate 4,995,736 of CAWUFW010000266.1, read as the reverse complement.
GCCTTTGAAGATAACTGGAAGCGAGAAGGGAGGACGCTTTGCATATCGAGTCTGTCTGAAAGCCAAGGCCACTGGAAGAAGATAGCTTTAATTAATTCTGCTTCATGAAAGAGAACCAGCTACTGTATAGAGGTCTAGTGGAAAGTTTTAGAAAAGGTGACGCAATGTTGATTGAATCCTATCTTTTTGTATGATGCGCAGGGACAGAGAGACCAGACTTCTGCTAGCTTTTGGAGAAGAAGGAGCATCTTAGAGCGAGCTCCATAGCCTTAAGCTAAACGACCCATTTGACGTGAGTACTTCTTAGGAAGTCACACGTGCTGACACCATTGGGGAACAATAGCAGAGAGACAGGAAGGGCCCTCATACAGAATAGTGTTGGGGAAGATTTTGATTTTCTTCAATGAGTCGAGAGCTGAATATTGCATCTATTTTGTGTTGCATTGTGATTTTAGAATTTATAATCATTTGTCTTTTGGGCCGCATTACTTATATCAGAAAGATCGGCTCTGTACTAATTTTTCTGTATCTCTATACTTTGCTATTGAGATGTATTTACATCCAATTGTTTTTGGCATTATAATAAATATTCAACCTGCACTTCGGAGTCAGTGATCTTTTCAGGCATGACAACTTTGTTAATATCTATTTAAGTTGTTTTCCTCCCCTCGACCACTTTAGGTAAATAAAAGATCGATCGCTTACGCTATACTTAGGGAATTTAGGGTTGCAAGTTAGCGTAATCAACATCTAACCCTACACTCGACGACTTTTTCCAAAGTATTCTTTGCTCATATTTAATCATTTCAGTAGCATAGTTTTCGTGCCCATTCCTTTCACCTTTAGTGTATTGGCTCCCTCCGGTGGATAAAACTTGTAAATTCAATCTCGTTAAACACCTCATCTAATTCACTATAAACATAGCACTCAGTACATTTCAGACTGAACACCTTGAACTAATAACGTAATATTGCGTCACAGTGCAATGAAATATTTCTTTAATTTCCCTGGATACTTTACATTAGTGAAATGCTTCCATATTTTTATGCGCAATAATTTACCACAGAAAAAAATGCATGTTGCAAAGACTCTCTCGTGGCGGTATGGGTTGTGTTCTGTAGATATGAATACCGAGGTTTCAGTTTCAAATACGTTCTTAGTAAATACAGTTGACAGGATGACTAGCTCCTTAAACCATCGAAAGCCATTGTTTTGTCAGCCTTAACCAATGGGCGTTTTCACCAAAATATGTTAAACTCAGCGTGTGTGAATAATACCTGGTCACGGAGATACTTAAATAAAAAATAAACGTGTAATTTACCCATGCTGACATAAACAGATTTGAGTGAAGGATTTTATTGAAAGAAGCTCGCTTACGCATTGTTCCTACTGTTGAAATCATTTGTTTCTTATTCCCACTTCATATTACGTATTTCATGTTTCTTGTGTGTGAGCTTTTGGGTGTCTCGCGCGGTCTGACGTGCAATAGAAAAGAGCTGCTGATGATGTTTCTTCTTCGTACACATTCCCTGTGATAACCGAGGTGGCCGGGGCACCTTGCCACCAGTGACGTAGCAAGGGTGTTCTAACCCCCAGGACAGGCGGGGGAAATGAGGTCCTCTCCACCCGGGTGCAAGGGGCCCCTCGCTCTCCTGGGCCCTGGTGTGATGGCACCTGCTGCACTTCTGATAGGTTTACCACGTCTGCAGAATGGCACAAACACAACGATCTTCGCTCTGTAGAAGAGAAGAGGCAACACGTATTGTGATGTATATGTGAAGACTTGGCCTAACGACAGATAATGGATTGGCCTGACCTATTCGAGGAGTCAGCTATAAATACTCCTGATTTACGTCTGGAATTCAGCGGTAAGTCAGGAACACTCCTGAGTAAGTCACAGCCAATGTTTGTTACTTCAGACAGTAAAAAATTTTATTCGGCCGGTATGGCCATAAAAAAGAAAAAAAGCAGCAGTAAAAACAAGCATTGGCATAGCCAATAGGTCTCGACTTTGGGGCCTTATAAGTGTTTAGCCAGAGCTATTGACTTTGCCAATGTCTTCAAGCTGTGCTGTAGAGAAGTGTGGCTGCTGTGCGGCATGCTGAAAAGTTATAATAAAAAGTGTCAGAAGCATTTTTGTTACTTTATATATGACCAAGAAGGCATTATGTAAAACTGAACGACCATATTAAAAAGTATTTACAATAAAAAATGTCCTCAGTTTTCTTTTGTTCTTGCAATGCTGGCAATGGTTGTTTGTTAAAGCTTTTTTTTTGAGGGGGCATAAACAATCGGAGGGTGAAGGTTGGGAACTAGTACCTGTATTATAACACTAGCAGCGGCCAGACGCTAGGGAGAATCAACAGATGCCAAATTCCGAGAGCAGGCTGAGGTGGTGCTGAGTGATGCTGAGGTGGTAGTGGTGGTGGTGGTGACTGTTGCGGAGACGATGCTGAGGTGATGCTGAATGATACTCAGGTGTTGCTGAGTGATACTGCTGTGGTGCTGAGTGATGCTGTGGTGGTGCTGAGTGATATTGTCTTGGCGCTGAGTGATGCTGTTGCGGCGCTGAGTGATGCTGTGGCGGCGCTGAGTGATGCTGTGGCAGCGCTGAGTGATGCTGTGGTGGCCCTGAGTGATGCTGTGGTGGTGGTGAGCGATGCAGTGGCGGTGCTGAGCGATGCTGTGGCGGTGCTGAGCGATGCTGTGGCGGTGCTGAGCGATGCTGTGGCGGTGCTGAGCGATGCTGTGGTGGCGCTGAGCGATGCTGTGGTGGCGCTGAGCGATGCTGTGGTGGCGCTGAGCGATGCTGTGGTGGCGCTGAGTGATGCTGTGGTGGCGCTGAGTGATGCTGTGGTGGCGCTGAGTGATGCTGTGGTGGTGCTGAGTGATGCTGTGGTGGCGCAGAGTAATGCTGTGGTTGCGCTGAGTGATGCTGTGGTTGCGTTGAGTGATGCTGTGATGGCGTTGCGTGATGCTGTGATGGCGTTGAGAGATGTTGTGTTGGTGCTGAGTGATGCTGTGCTGGCTCTTATTGATGCTGTGCTGGCTCTGATTGATGCTGTGGTTGCGCTGAGTGATGCTGTGGTGTTGCCGAGTGAGAGATAGAGTGAAGATATAATGCCCAATTAGAGAGGGTGGTGAGAGAGAAAGAGAGAGAAAGGGTGTACATAGAATAAAGAGTGGAGCGGGATAGAGAGAGAGAAAGAAGGGGAGAGAGAGTGAATGAAGGAGTTTGAAAGAGAAACAGATAAAGGGGTGAGAGAGAATGAAAGGCTAAAAAAGATAGAGAGGGAGAGTTAATTAAGTAGAGAGAGAATTAGAGAGGGAGAGAGAGAGAAGGAGAGAGACAATAAGAGTGGGGGTGTGGAGTTTAAATAGAGTGAAGAAGTGACGCGGAAAAAATAACCTTAAATATAGCTTTGTGCTGTGCGCGAATAAATATTTTTTTTTAAAAACAGTGAGAGACAAAAATACTGGTAATTAGGCTGTGACTCCCAATATAAAACAAATAGCGATATAAGGTGAAATCAACCCACCGAAGCAATATTTCTAACTAGACAAAAAAAGCTTGCATTTCAATGCTAATCGCTGTTGTTTTTCATGTGACTGTAGTCCAGGGCCCTGAGTTGGTAATGTGAGCTGCTGCTGCGATTGAAACATCAGAGTCCAGAGAGTTAATGAGCCATGACGAGGAAATGAGGAAGAGATAGGAAACCCAGATGCCAGCTGCGCGTGCACGCCATCGTGAACTCAAGCTGGTCGCCAGCCGAAAGCCAATGTTTGCACTTCCAAAACCCGCTTACTAAAACTCTCGGCCAGACCAGCGCAAGCGCTGGTGCAGGCCGAGACCTAAAAAACAGATACAAACACAATAAGTGCAATAGAAACAATTAATGGCTGTGGATTCGCCCGTATCCTTATAGTTTATGCAAATCAGATAGCAAATTTGATCATCACATTAGCAGCAGTAGACATACAGTTAAAAACAGTTTAAAAGAGAAGAAGATACAATAAGACAGGTGGAGGCTAACAGTGTGTCAATATCCTTGTATCTCTTCTAATCCTAAGAGAGTGACAAATGAAGCCAGTGGTAGCTTGTGACAAACATATTCAGAGGTCAGGCACTACAGGAGTTTGAGGCTTTGGCTAGCCGATCTACAATTTGTAGGACGCAAAATAGGGTGAAGAAAAAGGGTTCTGGGAACAGTGTAAAACCTACAAAAAACAAAGGGGTCTATTACGATGGCGGGCGGACAAAGTCCGCCCGTCACCGCAACGGCAAAAGGGACCGCCTGCCATAGGTGCGGCGGTCCCGCCATTCAAATTAGGATGCGCCCGCCACACTGGCGGGCGCATCCCGCATTGTTTACATTGCGGCGGACGGTGCTGTAAGCAGCACCCGCCGCAATGTAAAAAATGCATGTTGTGCATTTGCATGCACAACGTGACAGGCACCGCGCGGTGCCTGCCACCTCGTGCATGCAAATGCAGGGGGTACCATAGGTACCCCCCCCCCATGTGCACCCCCAAAACATCCTGGGGGCCCGCAACGGGCCCCCAACAGCGAAAACGCATGCCTTTCCATGGCGGCAAAGCCGCCATGGAAAAGCTGCTCTCCGCCTGCATGTTAATATGGATGGCGGTGTCTTGCAGACACCGCCACCATATTAAGCCCCTTTCCGCCCGGTCGACTCGTCGACGGGCGGAAAGCGGCGGACGGTCTTCCTGTCCGCCGCGGACCCCCCAGCCATCCTAATGTGGCGGGGGGTCATTCAGGCGTGGATGGCGGGCGGATCGCCCCCGCCAGGCCGGCGGTGGCTACCGCCCGGTCGGCGGGGGCGATCCGCCCGCCATCCTAATAGGCCCCAAAGTGCATAGTGGATTGCTGACTAGTATTGTCACAAGGACTACAGGGCAAGGAGGAGAACCAGCTGCCCTGCCGTGGAAAAGCAACCAGAAAGTGAACTTCACACAACTTAGAACGTGTTAGATAAAATCTGTGCTCCTGGGTAGAAATCCAGGCTGAAGATGGTTCGACCCGCTCAGGTGAAGTGATCTCCGTGTGGTAACATACAGGGCCATCACCTGGGATTTGTTAGACCTATTTAGGTTGCTATTTGTATAATAGGGGGAGCGGATCAAGGTCTTTGTGCTGTAATTGATCACGCTGGGGGAATGAAGGAACTGTGGGACACCCAGATCTTGGAGGGATTTTCTAACCATGCAGTGCTGTTTCCATGATCTAGATTAATGCAATCGGTTAGAAGGAGGCAGGAGAAGTTAGTGAAAGGGGAGCTCCCGATTTTAACCCATAACAAGAGTGGTGCCCATTTGATTGCATCTTCAATATATGAAAGGCCACCTTCAGCGTGGGTGATGATGTTGGCAGTGCCTTTGGGGACTGCCAGCAATCTGGAGAGACATTTGTTTTAGGCGGTTTGTAAGGGGCCGCAATTCGTGTACCCCCAAACACCCACCCCAAAAGTGCCCAGGGGAAGACTTTTTGCTTTGTAAAGAGAGATAAGGTCCACGAATGGTTTAGTGGCAAATCTAACAAGCATTTGCAATGCAATAGGTCTCGCATTTACGAGAGTTTGAGCTATTGGCATTGTAAATGACAATGCCTTTTATATATGTGTTGTTCTTAAAACAGGTAAATAAAAGGCATTGTCATTTACAATGCCAATAGCTTAAACTCTCACAAATGCGAGACCTATTGTTATTTGAAAAAATGCTTGTTGCTTCTAGTTCTCGAATGGTGACTTTTATTTTGGCGTGTATTTTCTGTCCCTGTCCGACCCTAAATTAAGCATTGACTTTGAGGTATACCTCCTGTCGGAAAGCATTGTGCTTGAGGTATGTCTGTCTGCTCTCTGTGATCAGTAGATTGTTTTACAAATCTATTTCGGCCCTAGAAAATTATTTTGGTGCGCCCCCTCCCCCTTTCCACAACTCGTTATCGCACTCCGTGGAACAGGCAGCCTCCCCGAGGTGTGCATGGAGCAGGCAGCCTCCCCGGGGTGTGCATAGAGCAGGCAGCCTCCCCGGGGTGTGCATAGAGCAGGCACCCTCCCCGGGGTGTGCATGAAGCAGGCAGCCTCCCCGGGGTGTGCATAGAGCAGGCAGCCTCCCCGGGGTATACATGGAGCATGCAGCCTTCCCAGGGCTTGCAGGCGCCAGGCTGTTTGTTAGAAAACACGCAAGTACGAATAGGCATTTCCTTTCCTGTGTGCACATAGAAAGTTATCGAACTGACCTGGGGCAGCATTGTGTATGCACATGTGTGTGTGTGTACACCGGCCCCTTCCATGTGCGCATGCATTACATTCTTGGGTTCAAGCATCCCCCCGCCCCCACCCCAGTTTACCAAGAGGCAATCAATTCGATCTGCTTGGATATTATCTGCTTTTTTGTCCTCATAGTGCCTTTGAATAGCGCCTAGAGGCGGGTGGATCTATTGTCTGCACTAAAGCAAACATAGCCACACCCACATGTGTGGATTAAGGGAACCGGTCTCCCACCTGCACACAACACAGTTAACTCAGTGTGTACACAATCAGCATCGGCTGTGCTCCCACCTGTCCTCTGTGCACAAACATTCACAGAGATCGATGTGCACACATCCGCACACCTCTACGTCCAGTCATCAGTGTTATACAAAGACAAATCCGTCTATGTGCACATAGGTCCCATCCCTTTCATCTGTACTCAGGCAACATGTGCACCTCAAATACCAGCCGGCAATACCGCAGTGGACACGTGCACCACTTTTTGCACACGCAGAGTGACTGCTGTGTTCAAACATGTCACCTCAGTTATGCACACAAGCGGATCTTAAGCAAGTCTCCAGAGACACATGCTACAACATCTATGTGCACAGAATTTCTTGAGCGCGCATCCAGGCACCGCCACCCATACGTACACAGTCATAGCACACCGTTGTGTGTAAACGTGAAGCACCATATGTCCCATAACAAATACGACAGCCTCACCCACGTGTGCGTACCAGCATCGCATGTGTTTAAAACCAGTATCTTCTGTGCACACAGACACAGAGTACACAGTGATAGTCCTTGGAGAGCACACAACTCCAGTACATCAATGTGGGCATACACAACTTTTCGTGTACAAACTGCCAGGTTTCTGTTGTACACAACTAGTGTTCCTAAAGGCGCACACAGTATCTTTGCATGAGCCCCACGTGTGCACATTGACTATCCTCCGTGCTCATACAATCACAGCATCCCCTGTGCGCCTGTGTGCACACTAGTATGCTCAGCTCCTGTGCGGGTGTGTGCACACAGACATCATCCTCCGTGTGCACACTATCACAGAATCCTCTGCGCGCTCCCTAGTGCACACCCGTGTTCTCAGCTCCTGGACGGATGTGTGCACACATACAGCATCCTCGGTGTTCATAAAATCACAGCATCTCCTGCCCGCCTGTGTGCACCCTAGTGTGCTCAGCTCCTGAGCGGGTGTGTGCACACAGACAGCATCCTGCATGGGCACACTATCACAGCATCCTCAGCGCGCCGGTGCACACCATAGTGCACACCTGTGTGCTCAGCTCCAGACGCATGTATGCACACAGACAGCATCCTCCGTGCGCACACTAGTACCTCAGCATCCTTGGTGCGCCCCCTCCCCTTTCCACAACTCGTTATCGCAGGAGCCCATGTTTTGACGTCCCATAGAAGTTCCAACTTCCAAGCACAATGGAGCTGAAATGACAGCACAGATGAGTCGTGTTGGCTTGGTTAAATGCAACCCAAAAATAAAATAACAGTCCCATCTCATTCAAATCTCGCATATGTCTGCGCCAGAAAGCGCAGCTATGACTGCGCTTGTGTACACGTTCGTAACTAACCGCCAGCACTGTAGGAGCGGCGCGCGCTCACTCATCTCTGGGATGCGAACTATTCGAGCTCGCGCCTGCTCTTTTTTAACGACCTCTCACTGAAGACACCTTTAAGCTGCAGGCTCATGATATCACTCATAAACGTTAAGGCTTCTTTGAGCTTGATTGGCATGTCAGCTGCTGGGCACAATTGGGGAGACCTCAACGCCCAGCAGAAAAAGCGCAGCTGTCAATCACTCACTGCGGAGCCCGTAATGCCCTTGGTATGCTAGCATGAGGAAGGAGAGATACACCGACCCTCTTAGAACTATGGTCGACACCTTTTGGGCCTGTAAATCCACTCACCCCTCCAGAAAGTGTTCTTTACGAGTAGGTAGGTGCGATCGTGTTTTGTTCCCCAGGAAGCAGCGGCATGTGGTAGTGCCAGTCCTGCCAAGGATGCCACAAGCCTGTTTACAATAGCTGCTGGTGAGCCCGTCGAGAATGTAAACAGGAAATGCGTTCTCGCTTCAAACGTTCAGAAGAGGAGGAGGAGAGTCTCCAGTTACAGACGCAGGGAGTGAGCTTCAAAGTAAATAAACAAACGCAGCGTGAGAAACAGATGGCACACTGCAATTAATTAAAACAAGTGCCAGCAGAGCGCACGGAAAGTGTACTTAGGCGCCGCTGCTTCGGGACTACACGGAAGTAACTATACGATCAACAGCCAACAGAAAGCACGAAAACAACAGCAATGGCTCAAGTAAACCAATCACAAGCGGAAAAACAAATTAGAGGAAGTTTCAGCCAACATACAGATTACTTTATGTCTCGCTGAGACAGCGCATGCGCTGCCAATGCGAGACCTAAAAATGGCCTCAGCTGTACTATCCATTTTGAGCCCTCTCTGTGCCAGGAGTTTGTCCCATTTAAAGTTAGTGTCCAATACGATCCCTAAGTAGTTCAAATTTGAGACTTTCGTAATGGCAATGTCATCCATAGTGATCCTGCGTGAACAAGTATTTCTAGGACCAAAGGTCATAATAAATAATTTTTTGTAATTGACCCTTAGCTTCAGGTTCGCCATGAAGTCACTGAAGGAATCCAGAATAAGGTGTAGCCTGGTGAAAGTATGCGACAATAGCAGGGCATCGTCAGGCATAGAGGAGTACGAACACAGGCCGATGCCCTACCCTAGGCAAGTCCATCCCCTTAGGCTGGAGGGTAAGATCGAGGGAATGTTTGTTACTTATACTGCCAACTGTGGACATGAACTCATTCAGCAGAGCACTAGTCTAAAAACGTCCCGAGAGGCTGGTGCATTCAATCCTGTCAGACTATGGCTGATTGGTACATAAATTAACAAAATTTCCATTTCTGGTAAAAAATGTGGTGTCTTTGCACGGAGGGTATAGCTGGGCAAACACAGTCCCATGTTATTCAGTTCAGTTCAAATGACTTTATTCGATTCATGTGAATCATAAAAGTGTGCCATACATACATAAAATAGTTAAATAGTCATAAAAGAATTTATACAAGAATTGGCATAAAATACATATATTGATTCACAATTTAAAATGTTTTAATTCAATTTACCTACATTAAAAGAACATTTCTACCTCCATTACTCTTACTCCCCCAGCACAAATTTTAATAACATACAACATCTTCTCGTTCTATCACAGATTTGTGTAACATATATAAAACCTAAAATCACTCGAACCTACTTTCCCTTTCACAGTTCATACCGTTTCCTAATTAATATAGCGGTTCTAATGAAGTTAAGCACAGCGCTGCAAATTGCAGCAGTAGATAAAGATCGTAAATGATTAAAACCTTCTTGATAAGAACAAGGGCGAATTTCCTTCAAAAGAGGCTTAATAAAACGCGCCCTCAGATCTTTATAAAGTGTGCAAAACAGCATAAAGTGCATTGTGCTTTGTTGGGCTGAATTATTACAAGGGCAGGGAGTCAGTCTCTCACACCAACTTGCCTGTTTAGGGAAAGCCACAAGAAAGTGCAATGTGCAAAGGCGAAGCCTAGTCATAAGGAAACGTGATTGTGCATGAATAGTAAAAGGCAAGTAAAATTGCTGATGGCATAAAGACCCATGAGTTAATATGTCATCGTCCTGGTTAGATGTTCTTAATTCATTATAATATGCATTTTTTATAATCAGTTTCATATTAGTTTGTATGCTATCAGGATTATCATAGTAGTGTCCTAAGCCAATCTTATTAAAAGTATCTTTGACATAGCGAAGCCAGGGAATAGACAGAGTCTTTTCCAGATTCATACAATCTCTAAGGATAGCCCTAGAGAATAATAGATCCTCTGAGGTCCAAACTTTTCCCCATAGAATCAGTGGGGCGATATTTACTCTATCTTTTACATAATCCAGCCCCACTTCCGAGTGGCAAAATTTTGTAGGGGAACAATATTTTTAAAAATTTATTTTCCAAAATTTTATCTGGCTGCTTTTATGATGACCTCATACTCCTGCCCCGTAAGTTGCTACTGACAGGCATTTTGATTTGTATAAAGTCAACATTTCTGCCACCGGCTTATGTTCCAGCTTGCAAGCAAAGCGGAACAGTCCCTCTACGATTCTACTGGTATGTTGAACCCTGGCTACGATCAGATGATCCCAATTCAATTTGTTATTAAAAACATTCCCCAAGTATGTAAAATTGGGTACCTTGTCAATGATCTTTTCCTTTACCACAAATTTTCTTGTTTTAGTCTGTTTGGGACCACATACCATAATAAAAGATTTACTGAAATGTACTTTTAGGTCCAATGCCATCATAAAATCAGTAAAAGCACTTAAGGCTTTTTGCAGGCTATTGGCCGTAAGAGCCATCAAAACCGTGTCATCAGCATATGACAATAAGGGAACCGATTTACCTCCTATACTAGGGAAATCCAATTGCTGCTCTAATAAAAATGCCTCCACGCCATTTGTGTATAAGAGAAATAAAAAAGGGGCCAAGATACAGCCCTGTCGAACTCCCTCTGTAGAAGCAATGGGGCTGGTCTTCTCTCCTCCAGGGCCGTAGCGGATAGAGACAGTGGTGGACGCATGCACCCTGCGCAACAGGGTAATAAGGGATTCCTCAAAGCCCATTTTTTCCAAGAGTGTCCACAACTTCCCCCGGCTAACTGTATCAAAAGCACTGGATAAGTCCATGAAAGCCAGGTGGATTGATCCCCCCTTGGCCTTCATGTACTTACCCATGATTAGAGACAGATTGAGACATTGTTCATTTGTTCCCATTCCCCTCCTGAAGCCATATTGTGTGTTAGATATAAGGCCGGAGACGTTGGCCCACGACTCCAGGCGAGCAAGAATTACCCTCCCCAGGGCTTTGCATGTAGTATCAATTAAAGAAATAGGTCTGTAACATACAGGATCATTCCTGCTGCCTTTTTTTATATATCGGTACCACCACTGCCTCTTTCCATGAGCTAGGAATGCGACCCACTATTGCTGCTTTAAAAACATTAACCATCAACGGTGCCCATAATTGGGGATTGCCTTTAAACAAATCCAGGGGCACCCCGTCTGGGCCTGGGGCTTTTGAGGAAATACCCTTTGCCAATGCATCTTCAACCTCGCCAAGAGAAATGGATGAGCAGAGTTGGTTCGCGGTTTGTAAGTTAGTTACTATTTTATCTCTTTGATCTTGGGGAGAAACACCATTCGGATTGAATATATTTGAGAAATGGGATTCCCAAGCTTTCCCTGTTATTGTTGAATCCCTATTCCTTGCGTCATTTGAAAAAAGGGGACGATTTATGACTTCTCAAAAGCCCTTAGAGTCCTTGAGAGCGCTAGCTCTTTCAAGATCTTCCCAGGCTAGTCTTCTCAGTTCATCCTTCCTATGCCCAATTACACGTTTATAAGTTTGTCTCGCATTCCTAATTAATTCCTTATCACGAGGGTCCACACGCAAAGCCTTCTTAAGATCTTTTTGTGCTCTAGAGCACTAAGTGTTAAACCATCTTGTTTCCTGTGGTTCCCTTCTTCTCACTGATCTTGTCAAATTATTGGCCACATCTTTACAGATCGCTTCAAAGCACTGTATGACCACGTCTGGGGTAGAATCATCAGATAAACATGTCATAACTTGACTTAGATTAGATTTAACAATGTCCTCCTCAAATTGTGAAGCCTTTATTTTGCACCATTTTAATCTCACCCCCTGATTAAGGTTATATTTAAGTGGGCATTCGTCACCATTGCCCACTAGTGCCGTTACGTGCAAGGAAGCAATAAGAGGATTGTGATCACTAGCAGGATTAGGTTCAACCGCAAAACCGTCTACAAGATAGGCAAATTTTCTGGATATCAGCATAAAGTCGATAATACTTGCCCTGCCTCCTCCCAGGTATGTTGGGTACTGTATGGGTGGGGTACAAACCAGAGTATCAATCAAACATAGATCATTTACAACAATGATGGTATTTAATGCTTCACTGTTAGAAATGGGGGTCTCTAGTTGGCAATGGCTGGCCACTGTCCAAGTAGGGACCCTTCTTCCTAAGTCAGAGTATAGGGCTACCCTCCTTGATACCCCTGCTCAACCCTGTGGTAACGTAGCACGAGCAGGTAGGCTTATCTCAGAGGCAGGGTGTGAAGCATTTATGACCATACACAGTAACACAGTGAGGAACACTACAAAGGGACACCACACAAGTAATTATAAAAAATAAGTATCTTTATATAAAGGCAGATTTATCACAAGACCAATAACTGTAAAAGCCACAATACTGTCAAAAATAGGATAGCTGTGGAAGGGCTGTCAAAAATAGTTCAAAGGTTGTAAAAATAAGGTTCAAGTTCAAAGCAGTGGTCTCTGCGACCCTTTCTCTCACAAAGTACCTGGGTTTAGTAGCAAAACCAACAAAATGTCGCAAATAAGCTGTAGCGATGATTCTCGGCACCCGAGGCCGGCGATGCGTTGAAATCCTTGCCGCAAGGGAGGATGATGCGCCGATCTGCGGGATGCGTACGGAGACGATGTGACAAACTTCTCCACGCTGGACCGCCGATGCGATGACTTTCTTGCCGTGTGGGAGAAGTCGATGCGGCGATCCTGTTGCGCTGTGCGATCGTGTTGCGATGCGAAGACAAGACGCTCCGTGAGGGAGCGACGAAATTCGGTGCGATGCGATCAAAGTGGCGGACGCACGGCGTCCGCAATGCGATGTCTCGAAGCGACGATTTCTTTAGGGGTTGCGAGTGCGCGGCGACAGCAGCGCGATGATTTTCCCAGCGCGTCTCGGCTGCAGCGGCTCGCAGAGGGGCGTTAGCGATGGTTTCTTGTTGCGAGCCCTCGGCGGCAGCAGCGTGATGATTTTCCCAGCGCTCTCGACTGCAGCGGCTCGCAAAGATGCGTTAGCGTCGATTTCCAACACTCTCTTCTCTGATGCAAACTAGAGGCCCTGGAACTCACAGGAGCCTCATCAGCAGATAGCAGTCCTCGCAGGGAGGAAGCAGGAGGTTGGTGGTGGAGTCTGATGTGCCTGAGACTCCAGCAGGAGGCTAGCTCTTTTCCTAGCCCTTGGGTAATTGCTTGTAACAAAAAATAAAAGTTCTCTCAAGAGTTCCTTTTCCTCTTCTTCAAGGGCAAGTGGTCACTGCTGCAGGCCAGGGCAAGAAACAACACACAAGCACAGGGACAGTCACTTCCTGCAGATTCCTCCAGTGGCACGGACAGAGTTTCCTCTCCAGATCCAAAAGCAATACAAATTGGAGGGGTTTGAGCACAAATATTTATACCCAAAAGTCTTTGTTCTCAGAAGCTACAAGTCACTGAACCTAGCCAGAACCAGTTCTGCTCAGGCCTGGAGCACTTTGTTTACCAGGCTGCATCCTTCCTTTCAGAAAGAGGGGGTCTGCTAGCAGACACACAGTAGGAGGTGGAGCCAGCATTCACCTTGCCAGGCACAGCCCTATTCAGGTCAAGGAGCCACCCCTCCCCACACTCTAAATGCAGATCTCTCTATTCAACCCAGGTCTGACTCAGCCTGCCCTGCCCCTCTAAAACCAGACAGCCAATACACATAACAGCAGAGCACACTGGAAGGCTTAGGCAAGAAAATACCTACTTTCTAAAAGTGGTATTTTCAAACACAGAATATAAAAATAAACTTCACTAAAAGATGTATTTTAATATTCTGAGCTCAGGCATACTAAATTCGTTTTTCTACCATGTTCCTGGGGTCAGTTAGGACTATAGAATGTAATAGTCAAACTGCCCATTCTAGCCTATGAGGAACAGGTAGCCTTACAGTAGTGAAAAACGAAATGGGGCATAATTCACTACCAGGACATGCTACACACACCAAGGTATGGCCTACCTTACACATACAATGCACCCTACCATAGAGGTGACTTACAAGATGCCAAGGGAAGGTTCAGGGGCTGGGAAGTGGGTGCACTTCACAGCCAAAATGGCAGTTCTGGACTGCACACAGACACTGCAGTGGCAGGTCTGAGACACACTTTACAAGCTGCTTCTGTGGGTGGCACACATCAGTGCTGCAGGCCCACCAGCAGCATTTGGTTTACCAGCCCTGGGCACACATAGGCCACACTACTAGGGACTAACAGGTAAACCAAATAAGCCAATCAGGGATATGCCAATTCGCATAGACATATTTACACAGGGAGCATTCGCGCTGTGACACTGAATGGCAGTGTCACAGCGCCCAGAGCATCTAACACCAGCAAAACAGAGGAGACAACAGCGAAAAAATGGAAGGGAGACCCACTCCAATGGTGCCAGGTCTAACATTCACCCTGCGGAGTATGCTTAAAATGGGACAACGGCTGGTTTTCAGTGTCTAGGACCCCACATACTTTATGCGAACTATACTGACATAAAGTGCAATTAAAATCACCCACCCAAATTATGCACAAAGGAAAACATTTAACCGCAACCTTGTCAATTTCCTCTTTAAGAGTATCAATGACCCCACAGTTATTTTGATCAAAAATATTATAGTACCAGTTAATCAGTAATATTTTAACATCAGTCAGATTAGAGATCAAGATAATCTGGTACCAGGGGGAATCAATTATATTCTCTATCTTTATCGACCCATATTTAACAGAGATCAGAGTCACTAATCCTCACTTTGCCCTCCCTGCGTGAGATGATGTTGCCTGGACGTTAAATGAATGGTAACCGTCGATAACAACATCATCCATGCTCCACGTTTCCTGGGTGCAAATAATATCAAATGTCTTAACATATTGTAACCAAACCTCGTCTGATAATCTTGGTCTAATGCCCGCAATATTCAATGAACGAGCATTACAATCATGTGTCGCTGCCACTTCCCCACCAGTACTAATAGTAGCCTGCGCTACTGGCACAGTGTTTATATCCCAACTAAACCTTCCTTCGCTCTCAAAATGCAAATGTAGTGGATGGTGTAGACTATCCTCTTGGACAAACACAGTCCCATGTTATTCACATCTTGGTATGTCACAGAAATTTCCCAATTCTTGACTAACAACCTGCTGTCTATACAAGGATTGTAGAGCTTGGGCTATGCTGGCATTGAACAGCCTCTGCACCAGCAATTCCTGCTCTGAGACAAGGGCCTGTCAGGGAGTTGGCAGGCTTCCCTATGGATCAGTTTACCTCGTCTCTTGTGAAAGTATGTAATGTTCAGGGAAATGCACTGTGCAAGCAGGGCCAAACTGGAGAACCAAAGCAGCCCTGCTATTAATGCTTAAACCAGCTGTCCCTCTTCATCTCCTCATGCAATCTTTCTCTTTCTGTCCATTCATGCTTTCTCTCCTCTACTCGTGCTTTTCGCCCGCTCTGATTGCTTTCTCTCAACCTTCCCCCTCGCTCTCTCTCACTCTCTCTCTCTCTTGAAGCCTCTCATGCCTGCTGCAGTTAACCTCAGAGAGCTGGAAAAAGTGACAGAGGCACCAAGAGCGCCCCCTCTTAGAAAACAACTTCCAGGGGCTCCAGTCCACTGGGGAAAGGCCCAGTGAAATAAAAGGCCTGCTGTCCCTGTGCAAGCACAACCATATACATCTCCACATACAGGGCCGGACTGGGAACCGAAACCGGCCCTGGCAAACTGCCGGCCCCCCAGTGGGAGTAGGGGGGGGTGCGGCCGAGCTGTGTGCTAAGGCCGGTTTCGGCCGATTTTGTTACAAGGGGGCCAATATTGCAACTATGCTGCAAAACTGGCCCCCAGTAACAAAAATGGTCCCCCAGGGGCCCAAAACCGGCCCCCACCCTGGCGGCCCACCGGAGAAATGCCCGGTGCCCGCTACGGCCAGTCCGGCCCTGTCCACATATCTTCAGGATTCCTGTCATAGCACCAACAAACAATTGGCACATTGTTATTTACAGACCTCAGAGAGGTCTGGAAATGTGGCCCAAAGCACCTGCAATCACTCACAATGTGACACAGGGATGCTGTGTGACCTGAGACCTCAGAGAACCTGAGTTGAGGTCAACCATCCAAACAGCATGGCCTCATCATCTGCTCGACTCCAGCCATGGTGGCCACACAGATCCGGAACTGAACAGCTGAAGCAGGGCTACACCAAGCACCTAAATGAAGGCTTGCTGGCAGCCTAGAAGAGGGTGAACAAGCGAGCATCTGAGGAGCCAGGAGTCCATCCAAGAATCGCCAGCCCATTCGCAGACTGAAAGAGACTCATTGGGTGAGAACTAGTGGACTAAGTTAAAAATACTGTGCCCGAACACAAGAGCATGGGGGTAATCTGCACCTGAGCCTAATGACTCTAGAATAGTCCTGTGGAGGGAAGACAGGCCTATCCACAGGGAAGCCAATAACCTCATGGTAATCTATGCCAATTATTCAAAATGAATGTTAAGTGGCTAGTTAAGTTGAAGATGCTAGAAGACAAGCTAAGGGGAATGGAGGAGGCTCTGCTTGTTTAGTTCCACAGAAGGAAAAATAAATATTAATTATTTAAGAAAAAGGGAAAGAAGCCGTGTCATATGGCATGAGGCATGAAAGAAGTCACCGTGTGCGACCTCGCTTCTATGCCCACTTATATTGTATGTCAGTGGGAAGACTGGAATTATTTTAAAACATGAAAGGTGATGGTTAGAATACTTTCAAATAGTCTAAACCACTGGCAATCGCTCTGGGTACCATTCCAACCTATTGTGTTTTAACCACTGTGCCACTTTAGAGAGAGCCCCACTTTATGCAAATAAGTACTGACCCTGTTCCTTATGAATACAGTTCATCTCGAACTGCCAGGTGAGTCTCTGTCCAGAAATAAACACAAGCAACCCCAGACCAGTTTCGGCTTTGTTAGGCCTCATCAGTGAGGTATAGTTTGGATCCTGTGGCACAGTGAGCAAGGGGCCAAGGTCGGCCGTACCTTTGGTCACTTACGGTGTTACATCAAACACACAAAATGTGATGGGATGAATGATTGAAAATATTCTAAATCACTGGCAATAGCTTTCGGTACCATATCAATCCATCGTTTTTCACCCACTGTGCCACTCTAGATAGAGGCCTGCCTTTTTGCAAATCAGTGCTCACCCTGTGTTATAACTTTCGTGTTTTTTTCTTTTCTAGGTATTCCTCCTTTTTAAGGTTCACATTTTAATCATTTACGTATGAATGACAAATATAGAAAGCATGCTTGTTTAATGTTACTCTTCCTTGCAACGTGATAATCAAGTCTGCTCATATATATTCGCAGTATTTAATCTCAGCTTCATTCTTTGTTCTGAAATAATTATTGCTGAGTTGTGAACAAGGTTTCATGAAAATAGATAAATTAATTTCTCGCTTGTTATTATTGTTCAAAGAGCATGATTTCACAGAATGAAAATAAGCGAAAGAACAACAGGCCACTTTCTGCTAATTTTCTACTCTAAAAGATTCAACAAAGGCTTGATAATGTTATATAACTTAGAAACACAGTGCTGAGATCGAGAGAGGAACTTTGAACAGGAGACGGGACAGGCCATGCAGAATCACTTCACCCACTTTTGTTGAAGGATAATGGGATGTGCATTCGGACTTCACCTGCTGGGGACTTATCAGCCTCCAGTGGAGACGAGAATAGCACACTAAGGGGTCCATTACGATAACCGGCGGTAAAAAAACCGCCAACCGCCATAGCCTGAAAATACCGCCCGCCTGCAACATGGAAATACCGAACGAGCAATTATGATGACGCAAAGCAACCACCGCCCGCAGCGGAAAAAAATAACAGAATACCGCCCGTCCATGTCAGAGTCCAAGACAATCCGTCCGCCACAGACGCAATACCGCCCGAAAAAGCCAAATACGACCGCGCGGACGGACTACACACCGGCCGTCAAATTATGATCCCCCGACATGAGGGCGGGAAACCAACACATTTCCCGCCCGCAACGGTGAACAACAGAAATGAATAACTGACAAGGCGGAAGGCCTGGCGGCCACGTCCGTGCACGGAAATCAGTGGCGGCACAAACAAATACACACAACACGGCCAACAAGTCCACACAGCAAACAACGCCAAAATACCCAGACACAGAACCCATCCCAAAGACACATCCCCCTGCCAAAAAATATAATTAGAATAAATCCCAGGACACCACGCCCAACACACCTGAAAACGATAGACCATCATGACACACCCACATAGGTGAGTACAAAAGCAGCCCCCTCACAGACCACAAACCCTTGCACCACGACAAAGCCAACACCACAGCAGAGAACACGGAGAGCCACAGAGGAAAGCAGTATACCACACGCACACACACATCACATCCATCACCACAACCACCACCACCACCTAAACACCGGCACCACAAACCCCCTGCACATCACACACCAAACACACCACACCAGCACCACAAAAACTACACTACGCACCATGGCAACACAACGAATGCCCAAGTTCACTGCCACAGAGTTGACGGTCATGGTCGACGAGGTCATCAAGGTGTACCCACAAATCTATGGGAACCAGGTCCAACAGACACCAGTATCCACCAGAAACAGGACGTGGAAAAGGATCGTAGACCAGGTGAATGCAGTTGGGAACGTGCCACGCAACCGGGGGAAATAACCAAGAGGTGGCAGGACATGAAAAGCGTGGTCAGGAAGAAGGAGGCCAAGAACCGTGAGCTGGCTGACAGGACTGGCAGCGGAACTCCCGCGCCATTCAAGACCTTCAAGGCGTGGGAGGAGAAGGTGCGAGGCATACTACATCCGGAGAGTCTCATCGGAATACCAGGGGGAGTGGAGGCTGGTAAGTACAAACAAATGTATACCAGCACACCGCCATGTACAGACATGCACCAACACAATGCCATAGCTCCGAGGGCCGAACACCCCCATGTCCAGTACACAATTCACAAGACATCCCTCACATATGCAACAGACACTCACACACACTCAGCCCATAGGCACCAACAAAGAAAACCATGGGGGCATGTGTACAGTCAGCCAGCACCACAACTCCCACCCGGCCCCTCTGTACCCCAGATGTGCCGGAAGGAGCACTCCCCACACCCACACCCATGTGTCAGCCATAGCTGCACTAACCAACAAGTAACAGGTGAGCAGCCTTACCACAAGGCCCGTGTATCGGAGGGGGACTGCAGAAGTACCCCCCCAGGCCCCCACTCCTACAG
Source organism: Calotriton arnoldi (assembly GCA_963921515.1). Taxonomy (NCBI): domain Eukaryota; kingdom Metazoa; phylum Chordata; class Amphibia; order Caudata; family Salamandridae; genus Calotriton; species Calotriton arnoldi. The sequence goes on along the minus strand of CAWUFW010000266.1, from coordinate 4,976,236 downwards.
CGCAGCAAGATGGAGCACTCCCCACACCCATGTGTCAGCCATTGCAGTGCACACCTACACCCGACAGGTAGATATGTTACCCTACATGGAGGGCTGTCTGTGGATGGTAAACCATCACCACGACTCACAACACGGCCCCCACACCCACAGACCAGCAAGATGGAGCACCCCTCCCTCTCATAACCCTGTGGTAGCCATTGCATTTCACCCTCAAAACCAACAATTAGGTAGACCACTGTACAGGGCGGGGTGTCCGTAGGCATGATGACTGTACTACGACTAACATGTGGGACATGTCACTTAGCAGAGGAACAGGTAGCACTGCTCCCTGTCACAAACATGTGACCAATGTGCACCCGGACATCAATTACAGAGTCATAGCCCACATGAGCCATCTCAAATGCAGCAACACGTAACGAGTCACGTCAGCATGCACAAGTCTAACTGGAGCACTGACCCACATGGCGTGCACTGTGCCAGTCATCACACACATCAGCAACACCATCCAAGTCTTGTCCATGTAGTCGTGTCTGCTTCTACCCTTGACATAGTACAACATCACCCATGTAAGTCTATCTCGTCCAAATGAAACATAGTGTAACCCCAGTAATGTCACATACACCACTGGACCCATGAACCACACAAATACACAATGCACATTCAAAATCTCATCCATCTCATCATCCAGCCCCAGTGTCATGAAAGGTATATCATCTAAACAGTTGCCCCATAGACAGTAGTACAGCAAAGGGTCCTGCCGATGACCAATAATGAGTCTGCTGTGTCTGAAGCGCACGTCACACTGTGAGTAACAACATACAAAATGTAGTCAACACCCCAAGAGCACTGCATTGCTGCACATGGGTGAGAGTAGCACGCACACCAAGGAATTGTACCATCTGCAATACGTCGTGTGGCATACAACCATTACTCACTCACCACAATGCTTGCTGTGGAATGCCCATTAATGACAACAGTGAGCAGATATGCTGGCTAAGTCAGACATACACACACCTTTGTCTCTGTAGTGTCGTGTGGCCAAAACACATGTCCCCTTCTGCACCCATATGTCACAGTATGTACCACAGTACCATATTTCAACACCAAAGCGTTCATGGGGCAATACCCCGTTCCCACCAAAGCCACAAAATGTAGGGGTACTGCAACACACACCAATTGGCATTACAAATTCGTCCCATGCCAGATGCACCCATCACACTATTCCATTGCCTTGATCACGCACACACATTGTAGAGACATACACACGCATCCGGCAAATCAGTGCACAACTGTGCACAAACTGTGCATGTCAGACATCTAACACAAACCTTGCAAGGTGCAACACAATAACTTTTCGTCTCTGCCCCACAGGTGACGAACAGCATGATGCTGCGGATGGAGACACCAGCCATCACAGCCAGTCCACAACCCCCCCACACGGACTCACGGATGTGGAAAGCCTGGACACCTCTACGGACGAGGACACCCAACCTGGCACATCTGGCGTGGCAGGGCGCAACAGCACCCCAGGACCCCTCCTACCCACCAACCCATCTCACAGGGCTGGTGACCAGTCCCAGGCCCCTGCTGCCACGGTCATTGCGGCCAACACCACCGCCGCAACCACCACCACCACCACCATCACCACCATCACCACCATCACCACCATCACCACCACCACGGCCTCCCTGACCACTCAGCCATCCCAAGAGGTGGCACAAACCTCAACATCTACCCTGGGAGCCAGGAGGAGGCCCCGGGTGACCAATGTGGCGAGTGGGCAGGTCGGTGGAAGCAGTCCAGGTGGGAGGAGCAGGGTCAGGCCAAGGCCAACAGAGCCTGGGAGCCAAGCCCTGCCGCAAATAGCCAGAGTCCTTGGGGCCGATGAAGAGGCCCAGGGACAATGGGCCAGGTCAGCTTCCGACACGAGGGAAGTCCTTGGGGTGTTGAGGTCCATGGACGCCCACATGGGCCAACTTGTGGACCTCATGGGCCAGCTAGTGGTGGAGGTGAGGGCCCACTCAAGGCCAACCACACCACCTACGCCACCACCTGCTGGGGCGCAGGGACGTGCAACATCCAGTTCCCCTGCGTCCACAGCGAGTGGGCAATCCTCAGCCACCACCAGCAGTCCACAAACACAACCCCCTCCTCTCAAACGTGGAAGGGGCCGTCCGAAGAGGAAACAGATGTCCAGGGAGGACTTCGCACGCTCCAAACGCCAGTGAGTCAGACAGCCATGGTGGCCACCCCCTGCATTCACTTGGACTACCATCCTACCCCACACTGCCAGTCGAGTGGCAAATGTCTGTTGGACTGCGGACCCAGGACAACATGGGTACACCTTGACCATCACGCGGACAGGACCGTCAACTCATTGTACAGCATGCACCACCTTCTTGTTCACCTTTCCCACAATCACATGTCACCTTTAAAATAAATACACCTGTATCACATCCTATGTCATCTGCTATGTTTATTATCAATGGTGCACAAACGTCAGCATGTTCAGAAATTCATCTGTAGTGTGTTCTGTCGATAGGCCAGGAGAGGCTGTAGGGACCTAGGGGTGACAAACAGAACAAGAGTCCATTGACTGTGTGTGTCACACACTCATCACACAGTACTTGTCATCAGGCCTAAGCAATGTACACACATCTCACAGAGCAACAGGGCACAATGTCACAGCCACTCTCAGTGGCATACTACCCTGGACATGGACCATTGCCACACAGCACTCAGTGAACAATAGGCCGCCCTGACAATGCACACAAACACATACACAACTACAGCGACATCAGCCGTTGTACATGGTCACTCACCGTCAAGTGAAGTAGCGGGCGATGAGCTGCTGACGCTCATTCACTGCTTCCTCCTCTCCACTGTCCTCGTCACTGGACACGGCTTGGCCTGCAGGCGGGGGCCTGGCTGATCACCGTCATCCACTATCAGGGGGATCCGCCTGCGAATAGCGAGGTTGTGCAGCATGCAGCATGCCACAACAATCTGGCACACCTTCTGTGGGGAGTATGCCAGTGCACCCCCGGTGCGGTCCAGGCACCTGAATCTGGACTTCAGGAGTCCAAATGTCCGCTCCACCACACGTCTGGTCCTCCCATGTGCCTCATTGTACCTGACATCAGCTGGTGTACGAGGATTGCGTAGTGGACTCAACAGCCAAGGCCCATTAGGATATGCAGAGTCACCAACAATCCATGCACGGTCCGGTTGCAGATTGGTCATCAGACGTGGGAGGATGCTGTGGCGCATGATGTGCGAGTCATGGGTGGAACCGGGAAACTTCGCACACACGTGTGTGATTATCATGTCCGCCAGGCACACCACTTGCACATTCAGGGAGTGGAAATGTTTCCGGTTATGGAAGATGTGCTCCATGGCCTGTGGTGCAACAAGGCCAACATGGGTGCAATCAATTGCACCAACAACCTGGGGGATGCGTCCGAGTGCATAGAAAGCACCCTTCACCGCAGGCAAATCACGGGCCCTGGGGAATCTGATGTACCGGTTCCTGTACAGCATCAGAGCTGACAGGACATCCCGTAGCACCTTGCTGAACATGGGCTGGGACATCCCACCTCCACTGCCCACCGTGTGTTGGAATGAACCGGTTGCGAAGAAATGCAGTGCAGCCATCACCTTGGCCGTGGGGGTGAATGCAGTAGGATACACCCTGCGAGGACGAAGGTGGGGTTCCAACATGGCACATAGGCGATGCAGGGTGGGCCGGTCCAGACGGAACTTCCTTATGACCTCCACATCCTCCATGTCTGCCAGCAATTGGTAGGGGCGATGTATGTTTGGTCTCCTCCTAGGACAGATGGAAGTGGACACATGTCAATGCAACACACAACATGGCATTTACACATACACAAAACAAAGATCACTGACAAAGCAATAGTATCAACGAACAGCTGACAAGTAGGGACAGCACAGCAACATTACTCTTACACAGGTCCCCTTACCAATAGCAAGGACCACTGACACATACCATTGCTATGAGCATGCACATGGGGATTAAGGCCATATTAGCTTGATAGGCATGATGATGGATTCAGACTGCATATGTGGGTAGCGGCAACACCACGGCAATATACCTAGCTGCTGTGCCTGACACCGCTTCCGAGGTTGGGTGAGTATGGCACACACCAACAACACAACGTACACAGGCTGAGCGGTACACCAATCGCAGCAGCTTGGACACGCAGAAACAGCCCCAAGGGGGCTATATCAGTGTGGGAGGGTGACAGGCTTTACCACAGCATCCAGGGACTGCTGACTGCCACCCCTCAACAACACCTGCTGCTGCTGCCACCTGTCCACCTTAATGTCGACGACTCAGATGATATGTCCAGGTCCACTCACCGGCGAGGAGCTGCAGTTCCTGGATTCCGAGCTCCACGCACACTGCCCAAGGCGAATACCGGCAAAAGTCATGTGTGTGTAAGACAACTACAGTGTGTGTGGGAGTGCATGTGGGGGACACACATGTCGTTCATCCGCAGCACTATGAGTCTGAGCCTGTGGGGTTCCAACATGCACCGCTTACCATGCTAACAACAGGTGGAAGGGGCATGTAGGCTCTCTGGTGTTTCCCCATGCATGTCCCTCCCGAGTGGTGGTACATGGCATTTTCATGTCAGACACCCAGTGACGCAGACACTTGGCAATGCATGATTCTGGGCAGCTATTGCTTGTGTGAATGGCTGGCTGGCTCCCTGCTGGCCTTCTCAGTCTCGGCAGACCTGGGCTGCACATTGACCGCCCAATCCTAGAAGGAAACTACACTGACTGTACAGTGGGTTACATGTGTCATTATCTCACAACTCTCAGGAAATGCGCTAACTCAGCCCTGTCGATTGAACACTCCAGGCCTTGTGATAGGGATGTGTGTGAGAGATGGTGGCACTGAATGTGACCTCCATTGCGGGGTGAGCCATTCACAGGGCGAGTACGTTGAGGGCTGCGCAGTGTTGGACACAGTGAGTCCACCCACAAAGATGTGTAGCCTTGTGAGCTATGTGTCGGTCTACCTGACAATGGACAGTAGATGTGGGCAGACTACACATTGCTCAAAGTGCTGGCATCCTGAATTGAATGGGATGGACAGGTACTGTGTACACACTCCCACCAGCATGCATTCACGTGTGGTGTACACATGCTGTTATGCCATGTCCCATACCGTCTTGGCTCTGTTACACGTCTCTGCTCATTTAGGATGGGTCAGCATCATGCCACTGTTATTGGTGGATGTGGGTGATGCTGAGAAGAGTATGTGTGATATTCCAACCCTCATGTGTACCATCCCTGCAGTTGGAAGTCCACCATCCCAAGGCCTTGTGATGAGCCATTGCATCCAAGTTGATGCTTCTGTGTATGTGTAACCGACAGTGCAGCCAATCCCACGAAGAGGGTGACGTCATCTGCCGGATGTGTGACCATGTTGCGGCGACTAATCGGGGGATGCTCCCTCGTATTGTCAGGTTGGCACGGCGCTGCATTTCACCACTAATGGTCTGCAATTGACAGTCACACAGCCTGTGGCGGATGCACGTTTGTAGGGGCATCAGCAGCAGGCAGGTGTACAGTACTGTGGGATTGTGTCTTTTGCTGCGAGAGGCAGCATGTGTCCACAGCCTACCCATGTTCTGGGTAATGTGATGTTGGTTGTGTGATGCAGTGGGTTGTGAGTGTACTCTGTGCTGGGTGCATCTTACATGCATATGCGATTCCTGAGGGTCAAGATGTAATTTGGGCACTCTGCATAGTCAATGCGTTCAGAGTCGTAGGCCTCAGGAACAGCCTGTAGTCAGCTGGAGTGGCACTTCACATGTATGTTTGTGGCACTGTGCATACTCTGATTTCGTCCTAAACACATGTGTGCGATGCCTCACCTCATATTCCTGATACTCACACATCCGGCACACTGTGCAACAGTAGTTGTGCTCGTGCGATGGACAGTTGTCTGGCATGGGCTCATAACCATTGTGGACTGTCATGTTGCAGTCAGTGTGTGTGGTGACACATTCTGCTCCATGCAGGTATGTCCTTGGCCTAATTATGTAGTGGTCATCCTTAACACCATCAGGAGAGTGGGTGTGTACACAGCGATGAGTGGCTATGGCCGCAGGGTGACAGTCCGGGTGTTGTTCCATGTGCACAACACATGTGTCACTTATTGGCGGGTTCATTACCTGTACGCCAGCCATTACGTGTTGATTGTGGTTGCTGTATACATTTGCACAGGTATCATGCAACATGTGCACTTGGGAATGTTCTGTGCTGGCTCCCTTGCACATGTCTGTGGATTTGATGCCAAATGAGTGAGGCCACCTCGCTCTCCCTCATGTGTCATCTACCATGTGTGCTGAGGGACAGGGGACGGTCAACAGTGGTGAGGCATCGGATGGTGCAGCTGCACAGGAGCTGGGTGAGACTAATGTGACCGGCGCATTGGAGGGGGCAGACGTGTGCTGGATGAATCACAGGCCCATACGACAATTGCTGCGTCATCTGAGTACAGAGGTCATGTATCCATGTTTGCTAGCACAGGGGACGTGCACTCTAGCTCCTCTGCAGCCACGCGGAGGCCAATGCCCGCCCTCCCAACTACTTCCACTGGTGCAACACGTGTCGGCACAAGGATGACGGATAGAGTGTCTTTCACACCAGGCACAGCTGCCCCTGCGACCCCTGCTGCAGTCAGTGCCGGGTCTGTTGAGCATGTGCGGCATCTGTGCGTGGGTCTGACAGCTCTCCTCAATGACTTCATTGCCCATGCCAACACCTTTCCGCAGTTGACATAGTTCATGGAGGGCCTACATTAACGCGTGGGTGGGCTACACCAGTATGTCCAATAGTTGTCCCCCCGGTCAAGGTGGTCCTTGAACTGGGCCACTGTCAGGCTGACATTCCTGACCTTCCCCCACCCCCGGAAAGTGGCGCATCTGACAACAGCAGGGCACGAGTCCTGACAGAAGAGGTGGTGGCACGCAGACGTCATGACAGGTAGTGACGTCACGGAAGATGGCTTGCACCATCAGACTCATTGCCTCCCCTCGCTCACCCCACTGATGCGATTGCATCATGGGAGCACGCGCGTGTGCAGCAGCTCCAATCTCTCCCCAGAGAGGCCAAATAGTGCATGTGTGGCTCCATTCGCTCCAGTCATCGAGCTCACGGTAAAATAGGTGGGGGGACGCCGTACAGCCGCATGGTACCCCGACTCGTGCCCTGGACAACAGTGACAAAGCATGGCTGTCTCCGGAGTCCGGATACACCACATGCAACACACAGTAGCTGTAGCTGCCCTAGCGGGCCATGCCGCAAACACCATCCCAGACGACATGTCGACACACCCCGGCGCGCAATGTCATAGCATCCGCTGCCATTGGCAAGGGACCCATGGTGTGTGATATGGGCCTCATGGTGAAGAGCCTCCGAGCCATCCACCGCCAACGGGTGTCATGCAACTCACACACTTCGCTAAAACATTAGGTAGCTTTGCCTGCACACCAGGGCTCGAGTCCGGGTACCATGCGGGTGTACGGCGTCCCACCACTTATTTTACCGTGAGCTCGGTGACTGGAGCGAATGGAGCCACACATTCACTCTTTAGCCTCTCTGGGGTGAGATTGGAGCTGCTGCTCACGCGCGTGCTCCTATGATGCAATCGCATCAGTGGGGTGAGCGAGGGGAGGCAATGGGTCTGATGGTGCAAGCCATCTTCCGTGACGTCACTACCTGTCATGACGTCTGCGTCCCCCACGTCTTGTTCGGGACTTGTGCCCTGCTGCACACTGAGAATGTATTGCCTGCGAGATGTGACCAGGAGCAGGGTGCCATGACCTCCCACCCACCAAGCTCCACTGCCATCCCATGCCCTGGGTAGCCTGTGCAGGTGGACGATGTAGGGGGTACACCTGAAGGCCAGGGGTGTAAATGTCTCGGCAAGGGCCTGGCTGACGCACAGCAGTATCCAGCATGTCCCCAGAGGGAGGGCCAACGTCCACACCTGATGCAGCATAGCTTGTGTGCCCGCCTGTTGTGCACACACTAGTCCACATTCATCCCCAGACATCTGGTCTTTCCACATACCCAGAACAGTGGTAATCTACCCCACCGGGTTCGTCCCCACACAGTCTGTATCGACACTGCATGTGTGCACCCACCCGTGCCACAGACCCACCTGTGCCAAGAAGCCCTCCCGCTTCACATGCCACATGTGTGTATTCCACAGTTGTGCTTCTCTCTCAGGGGCGGACATCCAACTGTCCCGTAGCATACAGACTGCACCCAGTCGGACTGGCATCCTGTTTGAATGTTAGGCACCCTCACACAACTACCTGTGCCACAGTGGTGGCTGTGCTGGCTATCGTGACTGCCATGGCAGTGTTGCTGTCCATGGCAGGGTACACTCACACACAATGCATACGTAGCTTTTCGTATCAGTACTCTGCACATCGGACTGGCCACTGTCCCTGGTGTTGTACATTGTTGCCGCCTGTCTATGTATTCTGTGACTGGATGCTGTTGTTCCTGTAGTGGGTTGTGTCTGTGCAGTTGCTGTTTGCAGTTGTTACTGTGTGTGCATAGTTAAGTGAGGCACATGCCGTGAATGGTACCTCAACAATTGCAATGTCTGGTCTCACATTCCTATGTGTATGATACGTGGCTGGGACTTCACTTCTTTCAGACTCTGCTACTTGTGTGTGTGTGATGAAGACGTGTGTCTGTAACACGGATTGTCTGCATGTATTTGGTGGTATTTCTGTGTTAATGTGTACGTGTCATGTTTGCGTGCATGCAAAGCACAGGGTGTGTGTCTAGCCACAGGATGACAGGTAGCATGTGCAGAGTGTGCGGGTATGTGTGAGCTTACTTCCTGGCTGGCCAGCAGTGTAGGTGTATGTGTATCTTGTGATGATCATCGAGCCAGGGCACATGGCTTACTTTCAATGTGTGCATTTGGGAGGTGTAGGTGTGTGTGTGTGGTGTGACTTTGGGGTAGTGTTGGTGTGTGTGTGTGCGCTCTGGCAATGTCGACTACACACGTGTTACCCAGGGGCATGGTGGGTGTTTGTATCCTTGTTCAGGTCTGTGAATGTGAGCACATGTGTGTATTGTCTGTTGCACAGTGTGCAGTGTGTGGGTGTGTCCTTGCAGTTCAGGATGACTTCTACTTGATATGTATTGGCCATTGTGGGTCTGCAGGGTGTGTGAATGTGAAGATTGTGCCTTGTTCAATTGAGCATGTATGTACATTTCGGCGGTTCATACTCACTGTGCAGCCCTGCCCACCCACACTGATATCGTGTGTGTTTTGGCATGCATTGATGTGGCGTGCAACTGGCGTGGCTCCTATATTTGCTTGTTGAGTGTGATGTCAGACTGTGAAGGTGATTGTACACATATGTAGGACTGTGCTTTGTAGTGACCAGGCTGTCAGTGTTGATGTGATGATCTGTTGGGCCACGTCAGACTCTGACATGCCAAGGCCCACGACCTGTGGTATTTTACTGGGTCCACAGTGGCAGCAACTCATGTGCATTGACATCCAATGTCACTTGACTACATGGTAATCTCACGAGTCCCGTGTACTTCACACACTCTCATCCTCTCTCATTCGTACTTGTCTACGATCAATAATTCTCCAGAGTCAGATATTAGCTTTAAGGCATGTATTTGAGCTTACTTCCTCTGTGATGCAGGATGTGGACACTACTGGCAGCGTAATGCATGTGGAGGATATACTTAGCATGATTACACATACAAAAGGGGGTACAGGTAGATGTGATAAGTCGTAAATTGTGGAAATAAGGCTTCAGAGTTAAGAATGCCCTGCCCTTGCTATGCTACAGTACATTAGCTCATTACTGAGGTGCCCTAGGCTGTGACACAGACAGTATTGGTTTACCCTACCAGACAGCTTGACATCATGAGCACAGTACATCTAAGTCCCATGGTACAGGTTTACGACAATAGTGACTCCGACACACCTAGCGTCAGAGGTGACATCAGAGCATGAGCCTACATGCATGCAGCATAGTCTCACATGTTGTTGCGATATGGTGGCTACTGTACATGACTCAATGCCCGGGGACATGTTGTAGGGTGTTGCATTTGTTGTCCATGCAAATGTCCTTGCACGGAAGTTCAGAAGAAGGTGAGATGACAGTTCTCAAGTTATTCAGCAGACAGATAAGCGTGCACTTACAGGAGCATGTGTTCAGGTGCGCGGCATGCATATTGTAGCAATGTGGTTCGTGCAATGTTGGCCATGTGGTCACTGTACACAGGTCCCATTCCTCAGCCTCCCCGTGTTCATGCAGGGACACGGGATATGGTGATGGACAGGGTGCATGTCCCGGAAATGTCAGGTGTCATGACGGTGGAGTTGATGGTAAGGTGTTTGTTTCCGTGTGCATGGTATAGTTGTTGCACAGCTGACTGGCCACTGCGTGCGGACGGCAAGCATGGGTACGGTGTTGCACATGAATGTTCAATTGTGGGTATTGATTTGGGGACCCTTGAATTGACAGGTTGTCAGGTATGCGATACCTTCCTGCAGAGCATCCCTCGCATTGGTGGTATTTGTGGTTGACATCCAGTGAAGCGGATGGTGGGTTGCAACGTGTTCCTCGTAGGTTGTCCCTTGTAGAATCCTGATGGGACATGTCGGGTGACATTCGATGAAACTGTAATCCAGCATACGTTGTGGGGAGGCACACTGGTCCCATTGCAGTGTGTGTCCTATTGCAGCCACAAACGCCATGCCCCCATACACTGAACAGTTCCTGTCGTGGGCGTCCAGGGGTGAGAACAGGTGTACCAGGTCCCCAATTGGACATGCCGGGTTGGAGAGACATAAATCCACAGGCCAGTGGTACGGGCACCTCCGACAGTAGAAGACGGGGATGACGCAGCTGAACATTTCAATGCGGTAAGTTACTCGATAACTTACATTCAGCATAGCCAGATTTGCACAGCCCACTATCTGTAGCAAGCTATTGCTGTACAGCTGCATCTGTCTGGCGTAGGTGTATAGTACTGGTGCACCGTCCATTTTGCTGCAGGGTGCTGTGATGGCGTGCTCCGGCTGCCTGGGCTGTCTGCTGAGTGCAACCTCCGACGGTGCTGGGTGTTCTTGAATGGATGTTAGGCGGCAGGACTTTGTGTATGGCTTGGGAGGCGGACACAGGCCCTCATCCCACATGCTCCTATGAATGGTCAAGGCCAGTGGTGTCTGACTCCTTCCTGATTACTTGCATTTGAGCCACAAGGAGCAGTGGTATAATTGTATTTTGTGGTTTTATCTTTCTTTCATGTTCGGCGTTATCTGCCAGTGGATGGTTGACTCAGCATGGCTATGTTTGGGTTGTGGTTGTTCCAATGGCTCCGTTCTCCTGCAGGATATGTTGCAATGTGATTTGGGTGTGGGAATGGAAGGACATTCACTGCTATCTGCTCTCCCGTGTGTGGGTGGGTCACTTCTTTTCCGCTGTACATTGGGACTTGTGTGTGGGCGTAGTGATTGTGAACACCTGTTCTCAGGCAGCAGGGTTTCTCTGTTTTGTACATTGCATGGCTTGTTATTGCGTGCAGGATGGTATAGGTATTGTTTGTTGTGACTGGCGTGCCTTTTGCGGTCAATGTCCATTGTTTGTGCTGTTCTGTAGCAGCTGCCGTGTGCTTCTCCATGCTTTGCACACAGGTGTGTGTCCTCTTTCGGCGTCACTTTGCTCCCCTGTTCGGCACACTTGTGTGACTACGTTTTGGCAACTGTGAGTTGTCGGTTGTGGGCATGATTTACGCAGGGGGACCACGTGACATGTGCCTTCAGGGTGGGGCTGGTGTGTGTGATGTGTTGTTGTGACCCTGCGGTGTTTGTGTGCAGCCCATGCGTGGCGCTGTCGTTGGCCTCTGCGTTGTGCGCATGTGCGTCATTGCCGGGGCGCTGCGGTGCCGTGCCGGGAACGTCACCTCCTGGTCCGGGGTATTGGGTGCCCAGGATGTTGCGGGTTGATTATATTTTACAGGTGGGATATGTGTGGGTACAGTGTTGGATGTGTCCTGTCCCCACAGGGGTGTCTAGGGGGCCCATGTACAGTTTTTCCGCCCTTGCATTGTGTGCGGTATTTGCATGCCCTTGTTGTGTGTCTGCCTACCTGCGTCGTCGTTGCGCGTTCACTCCTAAGTGCTGCATCAGGTACAGCATTGGGATGGCCTGGAGAGCAGGATTCATGTCGGAGTAGGCCGGGTTGGTGTTTCTGTGGTCGACAATGTGGTTTCCGCCTCCTGTTCTCGTGCGGTGTCTCTTTGCCGGTGAGGCTGTTTGGTTGTGTCATCGTAATTTGTACGCCGGGCGGTACGTCATTTCGTCGGACGGTGTGCCTCCGTTGGCTGGCGCCGCTACGTAAACGGGCGCACTTTGATGGCGGGCGGCGTCGCAGGCTTGCGGGCGGTATTTGCCTGACTTTTCACATCCTAATTTGGCGGGAGGGCGGGCAGTTGCTGGCGGACGGTAACTAGCGGTTTTTACCTCCGACGGCACGGCGGTAGTGTTTCTGCCCGCCATCGTAATGACCCCCTAAGCTATTATTTTAAACAATAACCTCATTCATCGAAACAGGTATGAGAGTGTCAACCATCTTTGAAACTGGAATTATGTTTTTCTTTTTTGGTGCTGCTTTTAGCTTAGTAAGCCAAATTTATCAGAGTGGGATTGAACACACAATATGCTAGAATATTTTTTGCTGTTCATATTTGCCGTAAACATTGCTACTACTATTCAGTTTGTTTTTATTATAGTTACAATTCATATTGTGTGCACTAGGATAGGATTTTAATTTTAACATACATTTTTAAAATGTATCCATTGTTTCCTAGTGTTCTTGACTGTGACTATCTATCATGAAAGAGGGTTTGGGTTCCAGTAATCATCCCTGTGGTATTTCGCAGAATTGATTGTTACCTGAAACACATCTTACTCAAGTACTGCTCAGTGGGTTGCAGGGTGATTACAGTCCAACTGGCTTTCTTTCTCAGGTTGGCACATTGACCAAGGCCTTAGTGCCAGGGGGTCTAAAAAAAAAACTAGTTTTCAGCCCTGCATTCTAGAAAATCTAGAATACACAATACTTTGGCATCTGACTCACTGAAGAAGCCAACCTTTACAGTTGGTGGAGACATCAGTCACAATATTGGATGCCTCCTTCAGCTTAGATAGGTGCTTAACTTATAAAAGGTTATTACACATTTTGATTTCTGTTTTGAATCTGTTTGTATGACAATGGTGCATGCTGCTCCTGTTCCGAGAGGTGTACATTTCAGGGCACCAGTCAAACAGCATCTCCTTGCTATGGGCATCCCTAACATGGGTTGGAGTAACTTTCGATGTAAATGCACATGCAGTATATCTTCTTGAGATATTCTGCTCATGGAAGGAGTCTGATGCTGTAGATCCCAATACTGGGAGCTTTCATACATACAGAGTTGGTGCACTCCCAGCTAATTATTAACCTTATCGTGACTTAGAATTCCCACTAGGGCATTCAGAACATCAAGCATGTTTGGTGGACAGTTCCCCATCTAGTTCAAAACATTAGGATGGGTCCATTATGTAATGAAAGGGCTACCTGTCCTGTATTGGCTGGGCATGCACCATATCTAGACACAGCAAATCTGCCAATTGCAGAAGTAAGATAACTACTAAATCAAGTAGTGACTTTTCATAGGCGACTTTGACAGTATGTCCTACGATCAACTGCAGTGGGAGCATTTGCTCCTGGTCCTGCACAACATGCACATCCTGCAGTGCAGGCAATTAGTCCAAAGACTATTAATGCTATCATGAGAAAGTCGCCTACAAAGCGAGAAAAGTTTCCATTCTGGGTAACAATATTTGTGAGTGTATATACTACTACGCATGGCATGCCCTCATTAGTGGGTTACAAGGCATGTTTAAGCAGATATAGAATGAACATGGAACTTCACCTGCTCTAGATTTAGGGATGAAATGAATGGGCAAATTTGAGACAGTCTCCTTGAAGGTTCTAAGTAACGTTTGCAGAGGAGTTGCAGTTCTGGCAGTATGTTAGCTATGTGCAATGGTTCCCCTTCAGGATCATGAACGGGATCTTCAAAAAATTATTTCAGAATTTTGCCCCTTTATCAGCCATGATACACTAGGTTCACGCATCTCAAAGCAAAAAATGAGAGTGAGTGTTCCAGCAAGGGGAAAAAATGCACCGGAGTCTAAGAAAAAGCAAACAGCAAAAGATAAAACAATGACTGATTCTCCCCTAACACAGGAATCCAGCTAGGCTGGATATAATCTGACAATCCATCTTAAAATAAGAAAGCCAGGTTAGTATCAGTATCCTGATAACCGTTCTGCCATTCTTTACATCGCTCTGGGGACAGTAAAAGGGCAGAAAGAAATGGATGGACTGAGTATCGCAGAAAAGACGAGTGTATGATGCACAAAAGTGAATGAGGATGTGAAGCTGAAGTTAGTATAGAGAAGGAAGAATAAGGACTCTTTTTATGAAAAAAAAGAGGATGGTCTACCAAAAAAGCTTGCCCTGCAAAGTACAGATATTTCTGAGGAACGAGACTTGGGAGGTAGTGCTTCTGGACAGCGCAACAGAAATGACAAAAGTTTGCCAGACTCTCAAGGAGCCTCTGATGGTGACTTCAACTTAAGAAAATATACAGGTTGCGATGCCAGATGTACATGTAAACCCATGTCAACCCTGCATGATGAAGAAATACAGATTGAAGGTAATATAATGCTCAAAATTAAATCTATATTCTGGCCTCTCTTATCGGATGTTTATGACAAACTTTTGCAGAGGATGATTTGCCTCTGGTTTTTGGAAGGGTTGCACTTGAAGGTAAGGAGGTGATATAACAGCAAGCCTGTGCACACGTAAACAGTATCTAGAACTCAATTTCTATGTCGTATTTGGTCGCAAAGGAAATGTAACACAACACATGAATACAGTAACAACAAAACGGGTGATCATAAGTTGTATTTTTCTTTCTTTTATTCCAGAACGGTTGCCGAGCCAACACGTGTTTCGTCTGGGGAGGTACCCCACGACTTCTTCAGGGCTGAAAAGATGTACAATAGAGCATCATATAACCTGAACATACCAAAATGGTCATTGGTTATATGAACATCATAACAACAATTGGAGCAAACCCTGAGTGAAAAACAACATCACCTGCTACAACACCTCGTGGTACAGATCATACAGTACATTGGTGTGTGCTGAACACTATGCAGTTGAGTCATAAGCAGTGGTGAACACAATAGGTATGAAATATGATGAAACCGTTATACCGATAGTAGGTGGGAAAAGGAGAACACAACGACAAATAGGTGAAAAAAGAGAAGGTAAAGGAAAAAGAGAAGGAAAGAAAGAGGAGGGATATGGAGGGAGACCAACGACTGTGCGAAAAGAGAAGCCTTCTTTCCCATAGTACCAGTGTGTATTCGAATCAGTTGGGTCATGCTGATAACGCATCAGAGAAAACATGACAGCCGATACCAGGGAAGATTAGTCCCTGTAGTAATTGGTAGAGATGTGCAAGTTAAGACAAAAAATGATCATGAATGTGCAAGAGGCACACTGTAGGACCATGACCATTGGTGGACTATGATAGCCAACAGAGAAAGATCTCTGGAACGGGTATAATAAGCATGCAAGAGATGATGTATAAGTAAGTGAGACGGTCCTACCTTCTGGTAAAGCAAGATGAATTGGAGATCTGAATAAAATATATATAAAAGAGGGGGGTAAGGAATGTGTCAATGCAGCCAAAAAGGCATATACATGGTGATAAAGGGTCGTGAGAAAGTGAAAAGAGAATCTCACCTCTCTGCCGGTTGTACTTCCGTCCCGGCTGGCGTGAAGACAGTAGATAATCTTAAAGACGCAGTCCTGGTAAGGGACATCGGACTGGAGCTAGGAGTCGTAGCTTCTGAATGAGAACGTTTAAGTCCTGATATAGGAAATCGGAAACCGGACTTGGTATCCGGGATAGTGCTGGAAATGAATGACACTGAGTGAGCAGATACATGACATAGTTTCTCATAGTGTGGGTAGAGATCACCGTGTAAGGTGAAGGTATAATAAATAGGTACAAATGTATGAAAGTAAAGTACCCATTGTCACACCTTGGTGTGACAAAAGTTATGACTAAGATGATAAAGAGATCCCATTCGGGATTCCGTGTCGGGGTAATATACCGGGTGGCCATGCCCCGTAACGAGCACGTATTCTCGGAAAGACAGTGACCAAAAAGGAGCCCAGCGAGTTAAAATGAAGCCTGGCCCCATGTGCGTAAGTACGATGCTTAGCGGGTGCCTCCAATGACATAGATTGCAGAAAACAATTACCTGTATATAATCGATGCGCTGTACAAATTGTAGCGCCAGTGGATTGCCCGGAGAATCAGATATCTAATACGGATATCTGAAAGAAGAGTGCAAAATGGGTTCAGAATCCCCCAAACGGTAATTTGAGAAATAACGCTAATAATTGAGGCTGCACTTACCCGTAACAGCGAGTACGCTGTATACGCCATTCCGCGGTTCCTTGGTAACCGGAAGTGGTGTCCTGATGCTGCGTGGTCTCTAAATAGATGAGACCCAGTCAACTACACCGTCAACTTAACGAAAGAAATACGGAAATACCGGAAGAGTATCTAAATGCAAGTAACTGTGTGTCCCAACGTAATAGGGGACATGGGGCAAGTCAGTCATTCTGATATAAAAGCTGCAGACAATATCGTGTCACCGAAAAAAGACACAATCAATATCTTATCCCTACAAGAAAGAAAGACACTCTGGTAATGATATCTCCTACACAGTACTCCTAAGTACCGACTAAGTATCAAAAGAAATACTTCCAAAACTCCAGAAGTCTGTGAGTCGGTAATGTGACGTACAAGCAAAGTGAAATCCCAGTGGGTCCTAAAATGTAATCAGACCAACCGTTATGCGTCAGGGTAGAGTATCAGAATAGAAGCAAAAGCCTACAAGGTTGGGCAATGGCAGCCCATGTGAGCACAGACTGAGCTGGCTCACGATGCAAGGTTTTGAGGAGATCATGAAGGTAAAAGCTGTGCACCATGAAGAGAAACGTGTTAGAGTGTAAAACGTATAAAGAATAGTAGAAAAGACCACCCAACTCGTGGTCTCTAAGTGTCTCATATAGAAATTCACAGTATGTGGGCATGGTTGAATTCTAAATACAAACATCATAATTCTAACCGAAGGTTTAGTATGTGTTTGGGTCATCACAGCACTGGCAGAATACCGGGAGAGATTCCTGATGGAAGAGACCATACAAGCATGATACATGTAATACGTCTAGATAGTCGCTATAGGCAATATACGACATAAACACAATAAAAATTAGAGAACATTGTCATGGAAGTCAACCATAAATGCATAATACATGTTATGCGTGTAAATGATTGCTATACATAGATAACGGCACATAACTCGCTGTGCTCACAAAGGGGCTACCCTAATGGCCATAGATGAATCCCCACATGTGGATCATAGTACAGACGACAATAAAGATTATGATATTCGTTTATGTCCTCCTTGGAAGGACCACACATGAGGAGGGTTAATCGCCCAAGAAATATTGCATCTCGTGGTCAGTGTTCAAACTACATTCTACCGCTTTAAGTCGCATGATCCAAGTGGCCTCAGTGCGGCGAAGTAACAACTCCCTGTTGCCCCCTCTCTGATTGGGTGAGATTGATTAAATCCCAAAAAACGAGAATTGCTTGTGGGGTCCTTGTGCCTTGCACTCCATGGCATGCACTGCCACTGGATACCTCTCGTCACATTGTTTCAGTGTCCTGGCATGTTCACTGATTCGTTCTTTAAGCATTCTAATGGTGTTGCCCACATATTGTTTATCACATTTACACACAATGATATACACCACATATTTGGAGACACAGTTAATGTTGTGTCTAATCACAAACTCTCGTCCATCCGGTCCAGTGAACACTTTTTTGTTGTGTAACGCCCACCTACACACTCCACACGAGCCACATTTGTGGAAACCCCGTGAGTGTTGTGTAAGCCAATTGCTATCATACCTGGCTGTAGGGACAGTAGGGCTAAGAATGGTTCTTAGTGTCCTCCCTCTTCTATATGTGATTTGTGGTCTCTGGGTAGTGAAACCCTCAAGTGATTGGTCTGCTTTGAGGATACTCCAATGCTTCCTCATGCTCTTCACTAAGCTGCTCGTTAATTCATTATGGTTAGTGATCAGTCTGACTGGTTGGTTGGATGATATCTTACTATTTCTCTCTTTGAGTCTCTCTCTTCTGGATAGTTTCAGGACTCGTTGTTCTGCTTTATTCAGGTGTGACGGGTAATAGCCTCTTGCTCTAAATCTGGTTTTCATGGCGTTTAAACAGGAGAGGAACTCCGTCTCTTCACTGCAGTTCCTCCTTGCTCTGGTAAACTCTCCATGGGGGATGGCCCTGATCTGATGGGGTGGATGCGAGCTTGCTGCGTGCAAGACAGCATTGCATGCCGTAGGCTTGCGATGCAGTTTACTGTGTAATCTCCCATTGTTAATGTACAGTTCCACGTCTAGAAAGATTATGTCTGTCCTACTGTGATGATGTGTAAACTTAACTCCCCATGTGTTGGAATTCATATACTCATAGAACTCCTGCAATCTTTCTTCAGTCCCTGACATTGGAGGAGGCAGTCATTAATGTCCCGCCCCCAATACACGATGTGTTGATTGAATGTACTGCCACTCCGATTCCATATCCAATGTGTCTCTAAAAAACACATAAAGAGGTTGGAAAAGTTCAAGCATTTTCCTCCTTAGTACCTGAAGAACTCAGGGACAAATATCCATTCAAATGGACTCTGAAACAGGCTCCTGCATTATATAGAAACCAAGATGAGTGGGACAAAAAATCTGTTCCACATGTGATTTCCTTAAGAAATGAGGCCCAGGTACAGGCTCCATATCCTTTGAAGCAAGAACCTAATCACGATATAAAAGCTATTTTAGATCAGCTACAGTATCAAGATATATTAGTGCCTTGTCATTCCACTATGAACACTCCTCTTTTTCTGGTACTGAAACCTGATAGTTGTTCCCAGTACTTCAAGCAACCCTTGGTGTACAAAGAAGGTCAGACAACACCCATAGCTTACAAATTACACTTGTATTCCTCTGCAGGTTCGCTTCGTTAAATGCTACTGATGACCGTACATTTTGCATGCAGAAATGTGGCATTACACACAAAATATTCCAGAAACTCCTAATGTTCTACCCATG
The DNA here is from genome assembly GCA_963921515.1 of Calotriton arnoldi. Lineage (NCBI taxonomy): Eukaryota > Metazoa > Chordata > Amphibia > Caudata > Salamandridae > Calotriton > Calotriton arnoldi. The sequence goes on along the minus strand of CAWUFW010000266.1, from coordinate 4,956,878 downwards.
CATGAGTACAAAAACATGTTCTACATGGATGGCTCTACACAGCCTGTGGTTGGCACTAAACAGAAATGCTCGTACTAAACAGAAATGCTCTGCTGCAGTGCAGAGAATTTTTGAGGATGCCAACTTCAAGGTGTTAGACACACAGACTAAAGTTTTGTGCGAGTCCACCGCACAGCTTGCAGCACTACATGCCCTGTTACTTATCCTACAGAAGGCTGATCCATCAGGTCCTACACGTTTTGCGTTGGATTCAGCATTCTGCGTCCAAGGATACCATGTAGATTTGCTGTATTAGTCCATGAACAGGTTCAGAGATTTAAAAGGGAAGTCAGTAAAAAGTAAGCAATTTTGGAGAAAAGTAGCTTTTCTACAGGTCAGGCTTCCTTTGGGCCATGTACGGAACACCACATCCCATAGAAGTTAGGGAATTCATATTAAAGGGAACTGTGCAGCAGACTTGGCTAAAAAAAATAGCTGTAGAAAACATTTATGGTGGCTGCTGTAATTCGATCTCAAACTAAGAATAATGCAGACATTTTATTAGCAATACAAGCAGCGTTAAAAGGGGAAAGACATCTGGATGGTTTTCCCACCAAATATTTCTACACCCATGCTAAAGATAATGTTCCTATGGTTTATTTACCTGGTGTAGGAGATATACATATTCCGAATGAGTAAACTCAATTCGCTCTGTTATAGACCGTTCAAGAACCAGAACTAAATTGTCTTACGTGAGAAACTCTGACTCTGCCACCAACGAAGATACATTTCCTAAAGCTACTGAGGCGTGGCCTCTCAAAGTGGTAGAGATAATCCAGGAAAAAATCCCTGACAAAAAAAGTCTCCAGACCATCCTACAGACCACCTGTTCCAGTTCTTGAGGCTGACTACTTTCACAACAAGATATCCACCATCTACAGCAACTTCAAACCCCAATCCACCAACCTCTACAGCCTCCTCCTGCCAACTGATGCCACCCACAACCATCCACTCACCACATGGACATAGCTCACCACACAGAGCACCACAGCCATCATGAACCCCACGGACCCCTGCCTCCATCTCCTCTACAACCTCGGGAGCAAGGAAATGAGCTGCACCTCCATTCTAAACGCATCCATCACCATAACCACCTTTCCCAGTCAATGGAAACACGCAGAAGTCAGACCCCTCCTCAACAAACCCTCAGCTGACCCCAGCGAACTCAAGAACTATCGCCCCATCTCTCTACTTCACTTCCCCGCCAAACATCTGGAGAGCAACAATCTGCTGGACACCTCCCAAACCGGCTTCCGTGCCAACCACAGCACCGAGACGGCCTTGATCACTGCCACCGACGACTTCAGGTCCATCCAAGACCACAGGGAGACAGTGGCCCTGATCCTCCTTGAGATCTAAGCAGCATTCAAGACCTTATCCCACCATACCCTCATCAATAGACTCTGCCACATCAGGATCCACAGAGACACACTCCTTACAGGATGAACTCAAAAGATCCGCCTACCATCCTTCACTTTGGAACTCAAGAGCATCATCTGCGGCATCCCACAAGGCTCATGCCTAAGCCCCACCCTGTTCAACATGTACATGACGCCCCTGGCCGACATTGTCAGAACACAATGCCTCACCATCATATCCTACATATACGACACCAAGCTCATCCTCTCGCTCTCAGAAGACCCCTCCACCACCAGGACCAACTTCCACAGCTGTATGACGAGTGTCGCCGACTGGATGAAAACCAACTGCCTGAGGCTCACACGGACAAGATGGAAGTGCTGATTTTTGGGAACAACACCTCCCCAAGGAACGACACCTGCTGGCCCTCCACAACCTCAGCATCATCCTGGACAGTAAATTCATCATGAAATACAGATCAATACAGTCTCCTCCACCTGCTTCCACACCCTCAGCATGCTCCGAAAGATCTTCAGATGGCTCCCCGTCAATACCAGGAAAACAGTCACTCAAGCCCTAGTCACCAGCTGGTTGGACTATGGCAACACGCTCTATGCAGGACTCATCACCCAACTCCTAAATAGACTTCAGACGATACAGAACTCAGCCACCAGATTCATCCTCGACCTCCCCAAAAAGACCTACACCATCCCCACCTCAGGAACTTCCACTGGCTCCCCATCCAGAAAAGATGGCAATTCAAGATGTTGGTACAAGCCTACAAGGCCCTCGATGACCAAGGACCAGCATACATCAACCACCGCCTGAACTTCTACCAACCCTCCTGTCACCTGCGCTCTGCCTCCCTCGCTCACACTCCCTGCATCTGCCGAAGCAACAGTGGAGGACACTCCGTCTCCTACCTCACCACCAAGTCCTGGGAACGACCTCCACCTGCACCTCACAACATCATCCTCTCTTCCTAAATTCAGAAAAGGTCTAAAGACCTGGCTCTTCGACAAATCCCAGCAAGAACCCAGCACCAGGATACCCTCACAGGTGATTAGTCACACTCTAGAAAGCACTCAACCAGTAATTTTGCCACCACTGCCTGGTGCAAACAACAACAGGACGGTATCAACTGATCACAACAAAAAGCCTTATGTGGCCGATTCTGTTCAGCAGACCCCTATTGAAATCAAGGTGCCTCCAGAGTACATTAGCCCGTCATACTCTGGAGGAATTACCCCAATAAGAGTACCGACGTGCTGAAATCCCGAGCTCCATTCTAGGGATTGAAGCGTCTGCTGTGCCTCCAGCTTTACACCAAGTGCTAAGTTCAACAAGTGAACCTGATTCTGCACATTCACCAATTGCAAACTCTGCTGTGGTTTACTATAAGCCTCCCACAGAACCATCATCAATTGAAATCATACCACTACAAGAAATGTTGCTATATATAATTGACTGTCATGCAGAATTTGAAAGAGAGAAATAATAATCCCTTTTCCAGTCAATTAACGATTACGTACGGCTTCTTGCTTGCTGTTAGTTTCGTGACAGATACATTTTCCTACCATGGTCATTCATCTGGTTTGGTATTATAGTTCCATTATGTTTACTATCATAATGCTTCTTCTGCATTGGAACTAAATTCCTGATAAGACAGTGTCATTTCCTTTTGGCCTGAAAATTGAAGTTGCATTCTTCTCATAGAGCATGTTTGGATCATCATGCTGTGAACATCACTGCATATTCTGTGCTAGACGGTGTTGCTTGAGAAGAGGTTCCTTACCAGATTATGGGTCCTACAGAAATTATTCAAATCTGCTATGTTTTGAAAATGTCCCTATGTGATATTATAATTCCTGTCCCATTTGCAAATTCATGGGACATAAAAGCTCTAAAAAAATTGATGTGACATCAAACCTCTTATGCCTCCCCAGACAATGAAGATCCTTATTTAAATGCAAAAATAGTCCCACAAGCTTCCCAAAAAGGTTCCCTTATTCCAGTAGTGATGATAGGTCAGGCCCATCTGCTTTTTTTATTCTGAAGAACCATGAGTGAGCCTGGATACAGTGGAGGCGAGCAGAGGCAAAGCGGCAAGCATCAATGGGGCCAAGCATCAGTCAGTGGCGATGACAGATGCGGAGCCCTGGGTGCTTCAAACTGGCAGTGTTCGCCGACTCTGCCCTGCCCCCCCAGGCGTTGAGGGTCTGACTCTGCCTATGTGAAAGGACCATTGAGGACCATCGAGCGGCAGTCCAGCGGATCTGCCGTCCTCTCTCCAGCTCTCTCCTGGGGTGTGACATGTGTGGGCGGGCACGAGCACAGTGTCAGGGGAGGAGTGTGACTTTCTGCTCTGTAAACCATTCCACAGTTTGTTGCTTCACTTGAAGTTCAAGGTAATTAATATTGGATAGAAAATATAAATAAAAAGAGTATTTGGGGTACCAGGTTTTGGCAAATTAAAGGTGCAAAATCCCTGTTTAGAGCAGGCATGATTCCCAGAGCAATCAGCAGACCATATACATGGGTTTTCGATCTACTAGAGACCAGAAGACACCATCCATTGCAAAAAGTAATTCAACATAGTTCCTAGATTAGAAAAGTGAGGAAAGTATTACTGATGCTGACCTGAATGACATTGCGCAAAATGAAATGTATGATTTAACTGTATTTAATTCAAATGGGATTGCTATATGGCCAATAGAAACGTATGTGTGTATCAAGAGGTTCCATTTCAGAGTTACTGGTCCATTAGCAAATAGACGATCCCAGATACAACATGAATTACCTTATGACAGTAACCACATATAGTGTTAAGTTGTGCCAAAGAGATGGTTAACACACTTGAGTTTAAATGCTGTAAAAGAACACCTATCAAAGATTATTGAACATATGGGTTTGAGTGATTTCCTCTTGGTCCATGCCCCATCAAAAATGAATGGTTCAAATCTACTTTAATATCTGCCATTAAAAAAGGACCGGCATATTCAGAAAGGGAAGCTGCAGAAAGAATTAGTGAAATAGACACTGAAATATTACAGACCACATTTAAAGTAATTGACAATGGCTTTCAGACACTCTCAAAACAAGTATACACAATTTTGACTACAGTTTCTTCTACCCTAAATCTTTTAAAAGATCTACCTCTTGTGCAACAAGGACAAGCTCAGACGTGAATTATAACACAATGAAACTGGGCAATACAAACTCCGAAGACCAATAAAGTGCCCTGGCAGCTCATAAATGAAAGTGTCATATTTGACCCTTACAACTGGACTTCAAGACAGATAACGATGGCTGAAAAAGAATCATTGTATACTCTCTTGTTCAAGAGATCGAGAGCAACCCATTTTCTGTGAAAGACGACCCACATGTTATGTTGCTCCTACATGGAGTAATTTCCTTGCCAATAACTGCATTTCATTTTTATGATTCTCAGAAATATATGCCCTTGGATTGGTATGGAAAAATACACAATGCCCTCCTTTATAATGCCTGGACATTTCTATTTTAATTCCATTGCCGGACAGAAATAATCCAGCATTCATGAGCACATCTGTATGCACCAGCCCAAGGACATTCACTCCTCTGTGACTATCACTTTGCACAGGACTTGTAAACCTTTGAATTGCAGGCTTGTCTATAAATTAATCACAGCACTTGCTCCAGTCATTCCCTCTGATCACACACTCCTTGGAAACGGTTCTTATTTAATTAGAACAAATGAAAGCTGTTGTGGGATGACTTCTGGTTTCACTTTTCTGTTAACTGTTCAGAAAACAGTGCAATGTTGTGGTATGACATTGTATACTTCTTAGAGGAAATTGTTTGAAAATGTTTTGGGGAAAAGGATAGACATAGTATCAATCAATTCAATTCTTTCTTTATTCGAATGTCCCAGACAATCATAAAATATAACATATAAAACATATATGCATAAAACAATTGAAAAGCAAGTAAAGATTTCATCAGTGATAAACATTAAAAAGTAAAAAACTTCATAATCTAAAGTTTAAGACTCTTACGGTAAGATTCTTTTATATACAAACTTTATTGAGTTTTGTCTTACAGAGATAAAGGTATGTTGCACATATTGAGGCTTGTACATTTGTAAACATTGTGACGACAACATATATATGTAATAGTAACATGACACTTACGGTAGGATACAGCTGTTTTAAGAAAACTGCCCATTCTAAAACATACTACAGTGCTTGGTAACAATTGTAAAAACCGAAGCGCAACTCTACATTGTTTAAAATTGTAAGCTTTAAAAAGAGGTAATAAATATTGAGCTGTAAAAGATTTGTACAATTTACAAAATATTCCAAAATGCAATAAGAATTGGGAGGATATATTATCACAGATACATTTCCTCTCTTCTAGGTTCCCATAATAACCCCATGGAAAACATAACACAAAACATATAGTGCCGGCTCTAAATTTTAAAAACAAGGCTCTTTCTGGGCACAGGGTCAAGACTGATTTGCATATGGCTGGGTTCAAACTGGAATGGCATGGTGAGCAAAAAAACGATGGATTTAGGCCCAGATCTCTGTACTGGGGTGAATGTATGACATTGTTCTGCATTCTGTCCATCAATTGTTGTTTTTGCATTTGTCACCCCGAGTGGGACGGGTATGCCCAGACGTGGTTCCCGTGCTCTCCATGCCACTGGAATCAAGCTATCCTGGCTGAAGAGGGGTGAAACCCCGAAACCGGTCCTAGGATGCTTGTTTCCAGCCCAGGGAGGACCTGGCCTGGCAGTTCGGGTTGGACTGTTCCCATTGGGCACAGGGTCAAGACTGATTTGCATATGGCTGGGTTCAAACTGGAATGGCATGGTGAGCAAAAAAACGATGGATTTAGGCCCAGATCTCCGTACTGGGGTGAATGTATGACATTGTTCTGCATTCTGTCCATCAATTGTTGTTTTTGCATTTGTCACCCCGAGTGGGACGGGTATGCCCAGACGTGGGTCCCGTGCTCTCCATGCCACTGGAATCAAGCTATCCTGGCTGAAGAGGGGTGAAACCCCGAAACCGGTCCTAGGATGCTTGTTTCCAGTCCAGGGAGGACCTGGCCTGGCAGTTCGGGCTGGACTGTTCCCATTGGGCACAGGGTCAAGACTGATTTGCATATGGCTGGGTTCAAACTGGAATGGCAGGGTGAGCAAAAAAACGATGGATTTAGGCCCAGATCTCTGTACTGGGGTGAATGTATGACATTGTTCTGCATTCTGTCCATCAATTGTTGTTTTTGCCTTTCCCAAATGTTGGGCACATACAATAGATATTGTTCTAAGCCGGAATTAACTTTTTAGGGTTTAGTCCTAACAGTTGGTTTGCTTAATTCCAAGCTTTCCCTCATAGCACCATGACTTTCCATAAATAAACGCTTTACTGAGTGTTTATCAGACTTAGAAATTGAAAGGGGATTGTCAAATAGGGCATATTTACCCAAGGCAGCCAAATTCTGCTTAACATATTTAATCCAGGGAATTTACAAACCCTGATCACATCAGACACAGTCATTGATCATATTGTGGATAAAAGAAGCCCTGGGATCAATTCAAATCAAAACCCATTATAAAAGGGGCCCCAGCTTATTTAAGTTCTCAAGATATGGCAGGGCAAGTTCTTTGTGTTGAAAATAATGGTGTGGAAATAGGGCGTGAGAGGAGACGCCTACCAAAGCGGTTCTGCTCTATCTGCAAAGCTTGACATTCACCATATCCCCATATTCCACTACTATAGCTGGCAACTGGTATGCATTGCTTGGAATATATTTCTAAGAGTGAGGATATCGGCTTACCCCCCCACTGCTTCACAAACACTAAATAAGGAGCAAATAACTTGACCAGGAACCATTGGAATCGAAAACATGACCTAAACAAGGGAATCTAGGGACATTCTTTAAGCTGTTCTCTTTAACACATAGGGTACGCAGTAAATAATGATTGAGCTCACATGCCATAGTATGGGATTTAATTAGTTAGCAGAGAGGTCTAAATCCAATATAAACTCAGAGAAAGCTCTGACCAAGCACCTCAAATGTTAGGGGTAGGTGCTAAAAGTATGGCATCGTCGGCGTACAACAATACCAGTATAGGAACTGAGTTGGCATGAGGGGCATCCTGTGTAACTGCACTTAAAAAAATTGTTGAGTTTATTAATATGTAAAATGAATAATAACAGGGCAAAATCACAGCCTTTCCTAATGCCACAGTGTAAACTAAAAGGATTAGAAAGCTCGCCATTGGGGTCAAGCCTGACCCTAGCAGTCAGGTTTTGATGTAAGTAGGCCAGAAAGTGGACAATTATAATGTCTATCCCTAGCTCCAGTAGAATGCCCCATAGATTATTGTGATTACCTTGTCAAAAGCAGAGGTTCAGTCCATAAAGGCAAGGTACAAAGGATTCCTTTTGGAGATAGTATATTTGCCTATTATTAATTCAAGATTTAGACACTGTTCCATTGTTCCTAAACTTTCTCTAAACCCATATTGAAAGGGTGTTAAAACGTTATTTTCATTGCACCAGTCTTTTAACCTATTAAAAATAACGCTTACCATTATTTTAATGGTGGAGTCAATTAAAGATATGGGTCTATAGCATTTGGAGTCCAAACAACTACCTTTTTTAAAGACTGCTACGATAATGGAACTTGAACATGTGGGAGGAAGGTCTTTTAGATCAAGATTGATAAACACATTTGTGAGCAGAGGGGCCCATAGATCCACTCTACATTTAAAAATGTCAATGGACACTCCATGCGGTCCGGGAGCTTCAGAGGATGAGTTGTTATGAAGAGCAATGGTCACCTCATACACAGAAAAGTGAAGTTTATTGATGCAGTTATTAGTGTCTGCTAAATTAACAGGATCAATACCAACAGGGGTTCTACAATATATGTTGTTAAAATGCGCTACCCATTGGAGCTGCGTATAGTGGCGTGGCATACAGTGGAATAGAGTAGAGTGGCGTCCAATGAAACCGCATACACTGGAGTGACAGAGTGGAGTACCGGACAGTACAGTGGCATACAGTTGAATGCCACTGCACTCTCCAACCATAGTGTTGAGTTTCATTTAATTAACTGTTATTAAGAGCAATATCACAGTCTAGTGATGTAGAGCGGAGTAGAGTGGCGTTGCGTATAGTGAAGTACAGTATTATACAGTGGAGTAGCATGTAATGTCGTGGAGTACCGTGGAGTGGAGTGGCGTGTCATACAGTGGAGTGGTAAGCCGTGTCGTAGAGGTTGGGAAACTGTTGAAGAGTGGAGTGGTATAGAGTGGAGTACAGTGTTGTAAAGTGGAGTGAGGTAGAGTCGACTAGAGTGTGGTAGACTCTAGTACAGTGGAGTGGCATACAGTGTTGTAGAGTATAATGGCATACAGTGGAGTGGCATACAGTGGAATAGTGTAGAGTGGCGTAGAGTGGAGTAGCATCCAATGGAACATCATACAGTGGACTCACTGGAGTGGCATAGAGTGGCTGTACAGTGCAGTGACATACAGTTGAATGGCATAGAGTGGAGTGGCATACAGTGGGATAGTGTATAGTGAAGTGGCGTACACTGGAGTGCGTGGAGTGCAATAGCATAAAGTGAAGTGGCATAGAGAGTAGTTGGGAATAGTGTACACTGGAGTAGGGTAGAGTGGAGTAAAATGGAGTGGAATACAGTGGAGTGGAGTACAGTGAAATAGCGTGGAGTGGAGTTTACTAGAGTATCCTCCAGCCCATGTCACTCACAAGCCAGACATGCAATACACAAACCTAGCAGAGGCACACTGGATGGTTAGGCAAGAAAATACCTACTTTCTAAAAGTGGTATTTTCAAACACAGAATGTAAAAATCACCCACACTAAAAGATGCCATTTAACATTCTGAGTTCAGGCATACTAAACTTTATTTTCCTATCTTGTTCCCAGGGTCAGTTATGTTTATAAGATGTTATAAAACTGCCCATTCTGGCCTATGGGAACAGATAGCCTTGCAATAGTGAAAAACGAAATTGGCAGTATTTCACTATCAGGACATGCCACACACATCAGGGCATGTCCTACCTTTTACATACAATGCACCCTGCCCACAGGGGTACCTTGGGCCTACCTTAGGGGTGACTGACATGTAGAAAAGGGAAGGTTTAGGGACAGGCAAGTGTGTGCACTTGCCAAGTCGACATGGCAGTCCCAGACTGCACACAGGCTCTGCAATGGCAGGCCTGAGTCACATTTTACAAGTTGCTTCTGTGGGTGGCACAATCAGTGCTGCAAGCCCACCAGCAGCATTTGATTTACAGGCCCTGGGCACAGATAGTGCACTGTACTAGGGTCTGACAAGTAAATCAAATATGCCAATCATGGAATCACTAATCCATAAAATCAATTTACAAAGAGAGCATATGCACTTTAGCACTGATCAGCAATGGTAAAGTGCCCAGAGTCATAAAACCACCAACAACAGGTCAGAAAAAATAAATAAATACAGGAGTCAGGCAAAAAGTTCTGGGATGACCCTGCAAAAAGGGCCAAGTCCAACACAACCCCCTTCCAGCCTAAAGCCAGGGTAGACTAATCAATACCTTTATAGGCTTCCCTGCTTGGGACGATAGAACATGGAGCCTGGCCCGCAACTGCAGGGGCATACTCCAGTTCTACGCCAATCTGAACCCATTTGGATCCCTCTGTCCATACTCTCAGGGCCCACTAAGCTAACCCATGGGGAACCCTTCTCCTCACCTGTGGACACCATCTGTGCAGCACCTAACAGCTTGCTCACAGGTGTGTCCCAACAGAGAGACAGTACCCACATGGCCAACACAGAGGTGTGGCCCAGTCCACCCCCGGGGTGTGACTCCTGTCCCCCTCCCAGGGTCAACTCTGTCCACCAGGACAGTAGGCCACAGTGGTCACGGACAGCTGTCAGTGATGAGAACCAGGCGATACAAAAGGGGATGATGGACGGAACGTTTGAGCCAATCAAACACTCACCCCCAGTCAACTGATCTGGGTTTAATCCATCATCATTCTTTAGCTCACTCCACCACCCCAGTTCAGACATGGCCATATGCAAATCAGTCTGACCCTGTGCTTCATGGGAACAGTACAGCCCGAACTGCCAAGCCATGTCTTCCCTGGACCGGAAACAAGCATCCTAGGACCGGTTTCTGGCATTCCAGCCGTCATCAGCCAGGCTTGCTTGAATCCAGTGGCAAAGTGAGCAAGGGACAGTTCGGGCTGGACTGTTCCCATGAGGCACAGGGTCAGACTGATTTGCATATGGCCATGTCTGAACTGGGGTGGTGGAGTGAGCTAAAGAATGATGGATTAAACCCAGATCAGTTGACTGGGGGTGAGTGTTTGATTGGCTCAAACGTTCCGTCCATCATCCCCTTTTGTATCGCTTTGGTCGCCCCTAAGTTGGCGGGGGTATGCCCAGACGTGGGTCCCTTGCTCACTTTGCCACTGGATTCAAGCAAGCCTGGCTGATGATGGCTGAAATGCCAGAAACCGGTCCTAGGATGCTTGTTTCCGGTCCAGGGAAGACATGGCTTGGCAGTTCGGGCTGGACTGTTCCCATGAGGCACAGGGTCAGACTGATTTGCATATGGCCATGTCTGAACTGGGGTGGTGGAGTGAGCTAAAGAATGATGATGGATTAAACCCAGATCAGTTGACTGGGGGTGAGTGTTTGATTGGCTCAAACGTCTCCGTCCATCATCCCCTTTGTATCGCTTTGGTCGCCCTAAGTTGGCGGGGGTATGCCCAGACGTGGGTCCCTTGCTCACTTTGCCACTGGATTCAAGCAAGCCTGGCTGATGACGGCTGAAATGCCAGAAACCGGTCCTAGGATGCTTGTTTCCGGTCCAGGGAAGACATGGCTTGGCAGTTCGGGCTGGACTGTTCCCATGAGGCACAGGGTCAGACTGATTTGCATATGGCCATGTCTGAACTGGGGTGGTGGAGTGAGCTAAAGGATGATGATGGATTAAACCCAGATCAGTTGACTGGGGGTGAGTGTTTGATTGGCTCAAACGTTCCGTCCATCATCCCCTTTTGTATCGCTTTGGTCGCCCTAAGTTGGCGGGGTATGCCCAGACGTGGGTCCCTTGCTCACTTTGCCACTGGATTCAAGCAAGCCTGGCTGATGACGGCTGAAATGCCAGAAACCGGTCCTAGGATGCTTGTTTCCGGTCCAGGGAAGACATGGCTTGGCAGTTCGGGCTGGACTGTTCCCATGAGGCACAGGGTCAGACTGATTTGCATATGGCCATGTCTGAACTGGGGTGGTGGAGTGAGCTAAAGAATGATGATGGATTAAACCCAGATCAGTTGACTGGGGGTGAGTGTTTGATTGGCTCAAACGTTCCGTCCATCATCCCCTTTTGTATCGCAGTGATGAGAACCAGGCCACAGGACTTTCATGGCTCTCTGTGGCATCAGAGAGAGGGGGGGGGGCAGTAGCTCCAGGTGCCTGGCACCCTTGGTCCACTCTCCCTCCTGTCAGTTCAGGTATGATATCCTGACACCGACCCACCAGCCTCGGGCCTGTACCCGGTGGCTGGACAGGAGACTGGGGTGGGCTTTCCCACACAGGTCCTCCTCCTTGGGGCTCTGCACCCTACCACCTGGAGCGGTACCCCTTTCCAGAATTGTCAGGGCACCTGTGGCAGGTGTCCTGCACAATTCGCCCACCAGTTCAGGTGTTCTATCCTGCAACTGGGATCCCAGCTTAGGGTCTGTACCCTTCGACGGGGCAGAGGTCAGGGGTGAGGCTGCCCTCTCCCCGCCCTCCTTACTGGGGCCCTGCACCCTCCCACCTGGAGCTGTGCCCCCAGAAGACAAACCGGTAGGGGCACTGTTAGCAGTTGCCCTTCCCTACAGGTCAGGCAACACCTGACCCTGGCTTCCCAACCTAGGGACTAAACCCTGCGGCTGAGCACCCACCTGGCACACCAGGACTTCCTGGGGAGCACGCATGCCCCCCCCCCCCCCCCAGGGTGACTCATGTGTTGTGTGACAGTCTGCCTGGCACAGATCTCCCGACCCCTGTCGATCTGACAGTGCGCAAAGATCCCCCAGGACAGAAGTGGGGTCACCATGGTCACTCCTAGGAGGCTCAGCCCTTATGGCTGGCCCCTGACCGACTGGTTCTTCCACTGGGGAACGCATCCCCCTCTCACCCCTCCATCTGGACTTCTGCACCCTCCACTTAGGAGTGGCACTGCCAGACCCCAGAACTGATGGAGGTCTGCTTACAGACACTCCAAGTTCTCCTGACACTAGGAGATCCCCCTCAACGGATGGCCTACCGGTACAGCCTAGGCTCCCTACCTGGTGTTCCCTTAAGGAACCCTCCAGGCCCTGAGACTGAGTTTCGGGCACCTTGGGACGCATCCCATTCTCACTCCTTCTCCACGGAGACAGGACGTGAGTCCCTACACCCCTCCCACTACACCGGGACCTAGCTGGGCTACTCTGAACCTCTCCCACCACTCTGGGCTGGGAAATACCTGAGCCACTTCTCTTAGGGTCACTCCCCAATGCCTCTTCAGACCCTCTGGATTCCACCAAAGGTCTGCCTCCAGTGTGAGCTCTCTGGGGTCAGAGAACTCACACTCCACCAGGCGCTGGCATAGCTCTGGAAAACAGGGACCTAAAATATGCTCTCCACGAATTGAATCATAGAACCCCACACAGGTGTTAACCAAGCTATCCTTTGCCTTATCATCCAGTGCCTCACACACGTACCCCACACCACTCTCCTGAGATTGGCAAGACAGTGTCTGACTGTCTCTGTCACTCAACCCACACTCTTCTGGGCGGTCTCCACACTCACACACCAGGACTTCTACCATGGGGGAACCCCTCTCCCTGTACCTCTCATCGAGTCAGTAGAGTGTCCCTCCCACCACTAGGACTATGAACCCCTGTGCCAGTTCCCCAATCCACCTCAAGGACACTGCGTACCACTGGAGCTACCTCATATCCTTGAACCCCCTGGTGTATGTTAACCCCCTCCTTCAAGTCATGCGCCACATCTCTGGGTGTGTGTGTACTGCTCCCTCAGCACTAGATAACACATTGTGGCTGCCACCATCTGAGCTGGACTCCACCTCCAACCCAGCCAAGCTCACTTCCTGAGCTACACACATTTCTTCTTCTTGGGTTAAGGCCCTTTTGGCCTCAGCCCTCTCAAGCTCCTCATCAAGCTCTCTCATCCTCTGCTCACAAACCAGAAGCCATCCATCTTTTTCTGTTTCTCCCTCACTTTCAGGAAAGTCCTCCTCAGACTCTACTGGTGGTAGTGTCCCACAGCAGGGTAACTCATAATGAAATAGGGATGCCTCTAGATCCTCCCTGGACCTTCTCTTCACAGGCAACCCCCTTTCCTTGCAGAACACACGTAGCTCCTTCATTGTGTAGATGAACATGTGCCAGAAGTCAAGTTCCATTTTGCAACAACTAACCAGAGTCCTAGTATCAAAAAAATACTTCCAGGAGGACACCAGAAATCAGAAGAAAAAAATAGTATGTGGTTGCGTAATGGTCTGCACTCACTAGTAGTGTACACCAATCACTGTATGTAAATCACGAATGCAAGTCCAGGATCCTCACCGCTGACCACCAATGTTAGAAATGGGGGTCTCTAGTTGGCAGAGGTAGGTACCTTTGTCCAAATAGGGACCCTTGCTTCTAGTCAGGGTAAGGGGGATACACTCCTAAAATAACCCCTGCTCACCCCCCCTGGTAACTTGGTACGAGCAGGCAGGCTTATCTCAGAGGCAGTGTGTAAAGCATTTGTGAACACATACAGTAACACAGTGAAAACACTACAAATGGACACCACACCAGTTTAGAAAAATAAGTAATCTTTATCTAAACTAACACAAGACCAAACAACAAAAATCCACAATACAGTATCAAAAATAAGGCTCTTAAATGGTAGAAATAGATCAGTTCAATGCAAGTTGTAAATGCGACACTATTCTCACAAAGTATGTTAGATGCGTCACGCAAAAAAAACAAAAGGGTCGCAGGGAAGGTGATGCGTCAGTTCCTTGCTTCGGGGGAGGCGATGAGTCTGTTCCTTACTGCAGGGCAGGGGAGGCGATGCGTCTGTTCCTTACCAGAGAGGAGGGGATGTGTCTGTTTCTTACTGCGTTCCGGTTACGATGCGACAAGATGGCGCCTTGATGCGTGGCGACGATCCGGTGCGATTCGACAAAATGGTGGCGCAATGCGACGGTCCGGTGCGATGCGTCATCTTTTGCAGCCGCACGACAGGTGCTGCGACGGTTTTCTTGGCGCGCTTCTTTCTGGCTGCTCGGCGAGGCGTCAGAACCAAGTGCAGATGCGGCCCGCTTCTTCCCCGTGGCTCGGCGTTGCGTCGGGAATCGGTGAGGATGCGACACGCTTCTTCTCATTGCGTCGATCTTCCAGCTCCCAGCGACAAACAGTCTCTAGACGTCCTAAACAACAGCAGGCACCTCTCTGCAGGTTAGAATTCCCAGCAAGGAAATTCAGGAGAGCTGGTGGTGAAGTCTTTGTGTCCCTGAGACTTCAGAACAGGAGGCAAGCTCAGTTTCAAGCCCTTGGAGATCTTCCTCAAGATGACAAACCAAACAGCAAAGTCCTTTTTCTCCTTTCCTTGGCAGCAAGTAGCCACTGCAGGCCAACCCCAAACAGCACAGGGACAGTAATCTTCCTCAGCTTCTCCGGCTCTTCTCCTTGGCAAAGGTTCCTCTTGATTTCCCAGAAGTGATCTAAACTTCTGGGGTCTGGGTCCCCCTTTTTATAGCAAAACCAAAGGGGATGATGGACGGAGTGTTGAACATTGCAAGCACTCACCCCCAATCAACTGATCTGGGTTTAATCCATCATCATTCTTTAGCTCACTCCGCCACCCCAGTTCAGACATGGCCATATGCAAATCAGTCTGACCCTGTGCCTCATGGGAACAGTCCAGCCCGTACTGCCAAGCCATGTCTTCCCTGGACCGGAAACAAGCATCCTGGGACCGGTTTCTGGCTTACAGTCGTCATCAGCCAGGCTATCTCGAATCTAGTGGCAAAGTGAGCAAGGGACCCACGTCTGGGCATACCCAGCCAACTTAGGGCAAACATAGCAAAACCAAAGGGAATGATGGACGGAGTGTTGAACATTGCAAGCACTTAACCCCAAGTCAACTGATCTGGGTTTAATCCATCATCATTCTTTAGCTCACTCCGCCACCCCAGTTCAGACATGGCCATATGCAAATCAGTCTGACCCTGTGCCTCATGGGAACAGTCCAGCCCGAACTGCCAAGCCATGTCTTCCCTGGACCGGAAACAAGCATCCTGGGACCGGTTTCTGGCTTACAGCCGTCATCAGCCAGGGCTTGATTCCGGTCCAGGGAAGACATGGCTTGGCAGTTCGGTCTGGACTGTTCCCATGAGGCACAGGGTCAAGACTGATTTGCATATAGCTGTGTCTGAACTGGGGTGGCAATGTGAGCTAAAGAATGATGATGGATTCAACCCAGATCTGTGACTGGGGGTGAGTGTTTGAAAAGTTTCAGCACTCCGTCCATCATCTCTTTGTGTTTGCTTTGTTTGCCCTAATTTGGCAGGGTATGCCCAGACGTGGGTCCCTTGCTCACTTTGCCACTGGATTCAAGCTAGCCTGGCTGATGAGGGCTGTTAGCCCGAAACCGGTCGCAGGATGCTTGATTCCGGTCCAGGGAAGACATGGCTTGGCAGTTCGGTCTGGACTGTTCCCATGAGGCACAGGGTCAAGAATGATTTGCATATAGCTGTGTCTGAACTGGGGTGGCAATGTGAGCTAAAGAATGATGATGGATTCAACCCAGATCTGTGACTGGGGGTGAGTGTTTGAAAAGTTTCAGCACTCCGTCCATCATCTCTTTGTGTTTGCTTTGTTTGCCCTAAGTTGGCAGGGTATGCCCAGACGTGGGCCCCTTGCTCACTTTGCCACTGGATTCAAGCTAGCCTGGCTGATGAGGGCTGTTAGCCCAAAACCGGTCCCAGGATGCTGGATTCCGGTCCAGGGAAGACATGGCTTGGCAGTTCGGTCTGGACTGTTCCCATGAGGCACAGGGTCAAGACTGATTTGCATATAGCTGTGTCTGAACTGGGGTGGCAATGTGAGCTAAAGAATGATGGATTCAACCCAGATCTGTGACTGGGGGTGAGTGTTTGAAAAGTTTCAGCACTCCGTCCATCATCTCTGTGTTTGCTTTGTTTGCCCTAATTTGGCAGGGTATGCCCAGACGTGGGTCTCTTGCTCACTTTGCCACTGGATTCAAGCTAGCCTGGCTGATGAGGGCTGTTAGCCCGAAACCGGTCCCGGGATGCTTGATTCCGGTCCAGGGAAGACATGGCTTGGCAGTTCGGTCTGGACTGTTCCCATGAGGCACAGGGTCAAGAATGATTTGCATATAGCTGTGTCTGAACTGGGATGGCAATGTGAGCTAAAGAATGATGATGGATTCAACCCAGATTTGTGACTGGGGGGTGAGTGTTTGAAAAGTTTCAGCACTCCGTCCATCATCTCTTTGTGTTTGCTCCCCCTTTTTATACACACAAATTCTTTGTTCTCTGAAGGCAGAGTGTGTCTGTACCCAGCCAAAACCAGTTCTGTCCTCACTGGTGCAGCTTCCTGGCAGGAGGTGGAGACAGCATTGTTGAAAGCAGACCTGGCCCAGGCAGGTGAAAGGAAATCTCCTCCCCCTACTCTAAATTCAACCCAGGTCCATTCAGCGCAGGCCTGACTCATCAGACTACCGGAGCCGCTGCCCTCCTCCAGCCCCTGTCACTCACAAGCCAGACATGCAATACACAAACGTAGCAGAGGCACACTGGCTGGTTAGGCAAGAAAATACCTACTTTCTAAAAGTGGTATTTTCAAACAAAGAATGTAAAAATCACCCACACTAAAAGATGCACTTTAACATTCTGAGTTCAGGCATACTAAACTTTATTTTCCTATCTTGTTCCCAGGGTCAGTTATGTTTATAAGATGTTATGAACAAACTGCCCTTTCTGGCCTATGGAAACAGATAGCCTTGCAATAGTGAAAAACGAAATTGGCAGTATTTCACTATCAGGACATGCCACACACATCAGGGCATGTCCTACCTTTTAAATACAATGCACCCTGTCCACAGGGGTACCTTGGGCCTACCTTAGGGGTGACTGACATGTAGAAAAGGGAAGATTTAGGGACGGGCAAGTGTGTGCACTTGCCAAGTCGACATGGCAGTCCCAGACTGCACACAGGCTCTGCAATGGCAGGCCTGAGTCACATTTTACAAGGTGCTTCAGTGGGTGGCACAATCAGTGCTGCAAGCCCACCAGCAGCATTTGATTTACAGGCCCTGGGCACACATAGTGCACTGTACTAGGGTCTGACAAGTAAATCAAATATGCCAATCATGGAATCACTAATCCATAACATCAATTTACAAAGAGAGCATATGCACTCTAGCACTGATCAGCAGTGGTAAAGTGCCCAGAGTCATAAAACCACCAACAACAGGTCAGAAAAAATACAGGAGGAAGGCAAAAAGTTCTGGGATGACCCTGCAAAAAGGGCCATGTCCAACAGGAGTGTTGTGGCATGCAGTGGAATAGCACAGAGTGATGTGGCGTACAGTGGCAAGGTGTAGAGTGGAATAGCGCACAGGGGAGTAGTGTACAGTCAAGTGCCAGTGCAGTGGCATATAGTGGGGTAGCCTACACTGAAGTGGCGTACAATAGAGTGGGGTAGAATGGAATAGCATACAGTGGAGTAGCTTATAGTGGAATGGCATACAGTAGGATAGCGTGGAGTGGCGTAAAGTAGACTGGCATAAAGTGGAATAGCGTATAGTGGAGTAGTGTACAGTGGAATGGCGTAAAAGTGGAATATCAGAGGGGAATGGCATAGAGTGGAGTCGAATACAGTGGCACGTGTTAGAGTGGATTGGCGTACAGTGCATTAGTATACAATGGATTGGTGTAGACTGAAGCGGCATATAGTGGAGTGCCGTAAAGTGAAGTGGCATACAGTAGAGAGGCTTAGAGTGTAGTAGCACACAGTGGAGTGGCATGCAGTGAGTGGGGTAGAATACAGTGGAGTGGGGTAGAATGGAATAGCATACAGTGGAGTGTCAGAGTGGAGTAGCGTATAGTGGAATGGCATACAGTAGAATAGCGTAGAGTGGAGTGGCGTAGAGTAGACTGGCATAAAGTGGAATAGCGTATAGTGGAGTAGTGTACAGCGGAATGGCGTAAAGTGGAATATCAGAGGGGAATGGCATAGAGTGGAGTCGAATACAGTGGCACGTGTTAGAGTGGATTGGCGTACAGTGTATTAGTATACAATGGATTGGTGTAGACTGAAGCGGCGTATAGTGGAATGCCATAAAGTGAAGTGGGGTGAGGTACAGTGGAGAGGCTTAGGGTGTAGCAGCATACAGTGAAGTGGCATACAGTGAAATATCGTACAGTAGAGTTGCGTAGAGTGGGGTAGAGTGCAATAGCATACAGTGCAGTGGCATACAGTATAGTTGTGTACAATGGAATAGCGCTCAGTGGAGTGGGGTATAGTGGAGTGGCATGCAATGGAGGAGCATAGTGGAGTGACATACAGTGTAATAGAGTGGAGCGGCATACAGTGGAGTGGCAGCCAGTGAAAAAGAGTGGAGTAGAGTGTAGTGACAGAGTAGAATAGCGTACAGTGGCATGGCATAGAGTGGAAGAGTGTGGTAGACTATGGTACAGCAGAGTGGCAGAGTGTTGCAGTGTCTAGTAGCATAGAGTGGCGCGGAGTGGCGTACAGTGATGTGGCATAGAGTGGAGCAGCGTACAGTCAAGTGGCAGTGCAGTGGCGAATAGTGGAGTGGCCAAGACGAAGACAAAGGAGTAGAATAACATACAGTAGAGTGTCAGAGTGGAGTAGTGTATAGTGGTGTGGCATACAGTGGAATAGCATAGATGGGCATGACGTAGAGTGGACTGGCATAAAGTGGAATATCGTATAGTGGAGTTGCATACAGTGGAGTGGCGTAGAGTGAAATAGCAGAATGGAGTAGCGTACTGTGGATTGGCGTACACTGGAGTGGCATACAGTGTAGTGGGGTAGAGTGGAATAGGGTACAGTGAAACGGCGCAGAGTGGAGTTGAATACAGTGGAATAGCATAGAGTGGATTGGCGTAGACTGGAGTGGCATACAGTGGAGGTACATCGGAGTGGCGTACAGTGGAATGGTGTACAGTGGAGTGCAATACAGTGGAGTGCAATACAGTGGAGTGGAATACAGTGGAGTGGTGTAATGTGTATTAGTGTACAGTAGAGTGGCATACAGTGCAGTGGCGTACAGTATAGTTGCATACTGTGGAATGGCGTGGAGTGGCGTAGAGTGTGGTGGAGTGGCGTAGAGTGGAGTAGCGTGAGTGGAGTGGCACTGAGTGCAGTGGAATAGCAGACAGTAGATTGGAGTGGAGTATACTAGAGTGGAGTGGTACAGAGTGGAGTGTGGAAGAGTGTAGTTGCATACAGTGAAATAGCATTCAGTGGAGCAGATTGGAGTGGTGCAGAGTTGCGTAGTGTGGAATAGCGTAGAGTACAGTTGACCAGAATCAAATGGCGTACAGTGGAGCGGTGTAGAGTGGAATTGCATAGAGCAGAGTGGTGTAGAATGGTGTGTCAGAGTGGAACAGCGTAGTGTAGAGCCGTAGAGTGGACTTGCATAGAGTGGAGGGTTGTACAGTGGAGTGTCATAGAATGAAGTGGCATAGAGTGGAGTGGCCTAGAACGGAATAGCGTAGACTGTAGTGGCACAGAGTGAAGTTACATACAGTAGAGTAGCGTGCAGTAGAGTGGTGAGAATGGAATAACATTGAGTGGAGTGACATACACTGGAGTGCCATATAGTGTAAGAGCACAGAGTGGAGTGTTGTACAGTGAAATAGCTCACAGTGAAATAGCTTACAGTGCAGTAGCGCACAGTGGAGTGGCGTACATTGGAGTGGTGTAGAGTGGAACAACGTTGAGTGTAGTGGCGTGCACTAGAAAGATGTACACTGAAGTGCTATGTAGTGGAATAGCGTAGAGTGGCGTGGAGTGGCCTAGACTGGAGTGGTGTACAGTGGAGTGGGTAGGATGGAATAGCATACAGTGGAGTGTCTTAAAGTGGAGTAGCATATAGTGGAGTGGCATAGAGTGGAGTGGTGTTGAGTAGAGTGGAATAGCGTATAATGGAGTTGCTTACAGTTGAATGGCATAGAGTGGAATATCATAGAGGGGAATGGCGTAGAGTGGGGTTGAATACATTGGAATAGGTTAGCGTAGATTGGCGTACAGAATATTAGAGTACAATGGATTGGCCTAGACTGGAGTGGTGTACAGTAGAGTGACGTATACTGGAGTGGTGTAAATTGGAGTGGCGTATAGTTGAGAGGCATAGTGTGGAAGGATGCAGTGGAGTGGCATACTTTGGAATAGCGTACTCTAGAGTGGCGTGGAGTTAGGTAGAGTGGAATAGCATACAGTGCAGTGGCATACAGTATAGTTGTGTACAATGGAATAGCGCTCAGTGGAGTGGAGTGGCATATAGTGGAGTGGGGACAGTGGAATAGCGTAGAGTGGCGTAGACTAGTTACGGAGGAGTGTCATCCAGTGGAATAGCGTAGAGTGGCGTGGAGTGGGATACAGTGGAGTAGCGTAGACTGGAATAGTGTGGTAGACCGTGTTACAGTGGAGTGGCATAGAGTGTTGTAGAGTCTAGTGGCGTAGAGTGCTGCTGAGCGGAGTGGCATACAGTGGAGTGGCATAGATCGGAGCAGCGTACAGTCAAGAGGCAGTGCAGTGGCATATAGTAAAGTGGCCAAGACTCGAGTGGAGGACAGTGGAACATACATTTTTGAAAGATATCCTTATTTGACTGCACTCAAGGGCCAACTAATGTTTGGTGCCTTGCCCTGGCCTCCCATAAGTCTATCATTTGTCTGACTTCTAATAGACAGGGGCAAGGCACCAAAGCACTCAGAGGAAGGTGCAGACAAGGCAGTTTTAGACTGCTGGTTTGTGCAGCTCTTAGCTTTTTCACATGGCATTCAAGGCTACTGCAGGAACGCTACATATGTTTCCAAGCTACATATGTTTCCAAGCGCATGAATCTCTCGTTGGCTACAGCATCCTGCCTTGCCCCACTGAAAGAAAACAAAAAAGGGGACTAAATATGAATGTATGACTTAGGATTGAGGCAAAGAATCCATCCGATCAGAGAATCCACCCCAACAACTACAAAATCTGACTTTGTCCTGCTCCGAGCTTTAGGTACCAAAACTGAAGGATTCAGCTGGAGCACAACGGCAACATATCGGACTTCAAGGGACCCTCACCAGCTTCAGCTTCTTGGCTTGCCCCACTGAAGCATCTGAGTACCAGAAAAGTAACAATGTTCCAAGATAAAAAGCTTTGACCCATGTGATATTCTAGGTTTATCAGACCCTGCTCCACCATGGTCAGCCTGAAATCACACCAAGGTCCCAGGCTATCACAAACATTGACTTAGATTGGTGCTTTGTGTTTTCCTTGCGCTTTTTGCCATAAACATTTATAAATCTGTATCTCTGTTTCCACCTATCCATTTTAATAATTTTTGCATTTTTGCTCGTTAATATTCACAGTGAATTGTGCAATGACCTAACCTTATAATGTTCATTAAGATGGTAGGGATACTCCTAAATTAATAACCCAATATTTAACATTGACCCCAACACTGGTGTGGCTCTTAGGACCTGTTGAGTTATTTTCTATACTTATCCTCATCACATTCAGATCCTTATGAGTCTTTACTCATGGTCAACTACTAAAACCCAGGCATGTCCCAGCCTTCAGGTGGTTACGACCAGCCATTTTAGGACGGAAGGCCCAATCCTAAAGCTACTGGTAATTCCAACAGGGTCAGGGCAGCACTTTCGCCCTGATCCATGATTTACTTGGGTGTCAGTAGTAAAAGCAATTGCAGTTTCTTTGCTATGCTTAGCATGGAACGCCAACTGAGAAACAACCAGTAAGGAATATTGAGTTATCTGTCTGTTTATTTTTTTCCATCTGTTTCCCTGAAAAAGGGAAAAGGAATACTGGGTGATAATTGTCTGAAACTGAAGGTTTGGCCATAGATTTCTTTAATAAGGGAATAATGAAAGTGTGTTTCCAGCTCTGAGTAACCTCCGCCAAATTGGTTAAGGAATTGAGGCTAGCTGAAAAGGACAAAAAAAAAAAAAAAAGGTAAACAAATCTGCAAATTGAGCAAGAATCCTGGGGTGGGACATGGATCTTCAGGCGAACCAAAACTAACTAATCTCATTATGGCTGTATTGTCAGGTTAGAGACACAGCTTTAAATGTTTTAGAGAGGTCCCATTATCCACTATGGCTAGATTGGTCCATGTTGAAGAGGCTGAATTTGCTGGACCCAAGGTAAAATTCTCATAGGTACTAGTGATTTTGTTGATAAAATGGGCCAAGAGTGTGTGTCGAAATTCACTCGAACCCAGAGTAGATTGTAAGCAAACTTCTGGCTTGGAAAGAAATCTGATCATTTCAAACGTATCTTTTGTTGAGTTGCCACCATTAGATATGGATTGAGTAATATAGTTATGTTGAGCTGTGCGAATTAATTTATAATAATCTCTAATGGCAGATTTATATTGGCATTTAAGAGCATCATCATAACATGAGTGCCATTTGAGCTCCACCTGTTTACAAGCCGTTGTGGCTTTGTGAAGTTTGACATTAAACCAAGGTGCCAATTGTGCTTTTCTTGGTCATTTAGTAATGGAAAGGAGAGCAATATTTTTTAACGGGTCGAATGCCCATCTGTTAAAATTGGATGCTGCTAGATTAATATAATTGCCGACACCAGGTGGAGGTGATAACCTAGATTGTAAGGTTTCTAGCGGGCCATTTCCTGTAAGGTATATTTTGTATATTAGTAGAACCGGATGGACTAGGAGAATGATAATTAGAGGCGTTTAGCGCATAAGGAGCAATAGGATCCACTAAATCCTTGAAGAAGGATGCTTCGATTCCTGGGTGCTTATAAATCAAAGCTCCTGATGGAGTCCAGTGTGAGTGAATGTTAAGTTTAAACATTAGGATCTCAGCATCATAAAGTGCAAGGATAGCTAATATGTTGCAATTAAACCTGGAGCGTAAAATGATTTCTCCTCCGCCTCATCGTTTGGAAATGTGATGCAAGTGGGTGATGTTATAACCTGGGAAAGGGTCAGGGTGTCATCTGGGCGGGGATACAAGTAGTAGGGGTGCTGCGGCAACCCCCCAAAACAACCTTGCTTGAGATCAGAAGGACAATTAGCATTGAAGAGGCCTTTACATTTAGTCACATTTGCTATGAATTACAAGACAGAGGTCACATTTTTGTCTGTCTCGTCTGAGAAACTGCTGCTTATTCTCAAAACATGGAGACTGGTGTTTGCTTTTCCTTTCTCTGCTGCAAGATGAGTGAAATGTACAATGTGAGTCAAGTGACAATCTTGCTGGGGTACAGAGAGCGTGAAAGGAAGGGTTGCAGGATGTAAATTCATATATTCGGGATAGTGTGTTCCCAACTGCACCACTGGACGCACACTGCTTCCCTTCCACTTGGTGAATTGGCGTGGCTCGTGTGCTAAACATGTTTATTGAAAATGCTTGGATTTAACACTGACGAATGACGTCAGAGGCGTAACACTGATGGCAGCACCCCCACTCTGAAAACTTGCAGCAGCACTGCATCTGGGTTGGAAATTGGCTGCAGTCAGGTTTCAAACATAAATAAGACGTCTGGGTGGCAAGAGTTTAACAAGTCCCAAGCCTCTATTTGGGGTTTCGACATGGATTGACATTGCTATAAATAACACTTAACTGCGAGTGGACCGAACCGGTCGGGGCCAGAGATTTGAGAGCACGAGCTCGGCAGGGTAAATTGAGTCAAGTGAATTTGCAGCGGATACAAGAAAACTAACCATTCGATGTGAGGACGTGTTGACTTGTACGAAGCTTACTTTCAAGATATAAGGCACGAATTTGAGTCGTGTGGGGGATTCGAAATGGCGCCGTGTGCAGATCTGGCCGGCCAGGCTCTCGGGCGTGCCTCAGAATCTGAGCTCAGGCGAGCTTGCCTTAGGTGCGCCGCGGACGCGCAAAATCGCCATTTAAATATGGCGCCATAGAATTGAAGAGGTAAGGAAAGGGGCATTTTCCCAGCGAGACTAGGCCATTTCCTGTTGTGAGTAAAACAGCAGGGCAACAGAGAAAGCCTGACAGCCACACCTCTAACGCTCTGCTGATAATAGGCAATGAACACAGACTAAAAACAAATTAACATTCCTGAGGGAGCCTTAAGTCACTCATATATTCAGGCGAAACCGTGTCGACATACTTTTCCTTCACATTAGGATGATAGTGCACTTTTTGACAACATATATAATTTCATATAGATTTGTTTTTATTGGGTTGATGTCTTTGAAAACTTTTTTTTTTTTTTTTAATCAGTCAATATTTGTCTGAATAAATATGAGATTAGATCATTTTCCTCTTTCTCACGGTATATTTAGAATAATAATAGCTGTACACGTTATTATGATATTGGAGGTTGGCTCGTGGCCTTCATGTGTGTATTCCGGACCCAACCACTAGATGGCGGAATAATGCGCAGCATGTGAATCCAGAAAAGATTCAGGCTGCAAAACGGGGCTGTCCTTTCTCTTTACATGAAATGGGGCACTCAGAGGCCATGCCAATGACTGCCTGTCATCCACAAATACATTACATAACAGAAGCCAAGATCCAGGGCGACAGCATGCTGCTAATTGCATGCAGGGCAGTAGTGCAATGCACAGCATTAACACTGATGATGTAGCTCGCAGGCCATGTCCTCCTGAATCGCCCACTGTGATACTGCCAATATCAATGCTCAACTTGTATTTTATCTCACAAACTGTTGTGGGCGAGTGCTTAAGTCAATGTGTGACAGTGACAGAAAGGCCCGCATCCCCCTAACTCCTGAAGTTGCTGTTTCTATTCTTCTTCCGCCTGCATGTCACCAGAAAGCATCATGGGTAGTAGATCGTTCAGTGCAATAAAGTGTGCTGCTGCAATTTCCCTTTTACTGGAAGCTGCACCATTTTAAATCATTTGCTATTTCTTCCAAAAACGTGCAAATCATGCAGGCGAAGTCTGTCAATTTACTTACCTTCGAGGAAAGGAATTATTATATGCTAAAAAAAAAGTGCAATTATTAAAAATGTAGTCCAAATTAGATGATTTTACTATTTCCGTAGTAAGTATTAACACGATCGAGCAGTAATGAGCCTATTGTCCACAAATACAGATGTTCTAAGACACCTTTAGACTACTGCACGAGATATTCCAAAATGTTTCCACAATATCCAGATCCATGGCAGACTTCTCACTTTGTAAGTCATAACCACGCAAACGTTTTAGAAGTATTTGTACCTATGGCAGCTATCCTGAAAATCTAGCATGGCTGCGCCTCTCATGGACATATGCTGGAAATCCTGCCCTATTATCCGTGATTTGCAGAGACAATCAAATTAAACCTTTTGCTTCATCAAATTGTGTTAGGCAGATTTTGTATTTGCTAACTGACCACGAGTTATCGGCTACCTTTAGCGGTCTGGCCTAGATACCAGCCTTAGTTTTTCACCAGTCTCATGTTATCTTAAAAAAAACGGGGCAATGGGTCAGCAAACTACAGCAGTTGCACCTCTTCACGGTGATGGTATTTTGCAGTTGCATGCGTACACATCCACCTAGAAAGTAGTCCATTTCATGCCAAGAGCTGGTAGGCCAATCTCTGCTTTCATTTCATTTTTTTTATTTCATTTTGCGATAGGTAATTTAAAAAAAATGTTATCTAAAAATATACATGCCCATTTAGACATTTTTATTTTTCTACTTTTATTACTTTTACATTTTTATTAATATTACATATGCTCGGGGGGGGGAAACAACACAGGTTTGCCAGGCTTATTAGCTTTGCCAATGCTCGTTGTCAGTATGGTACCCTGTAGTAGAAATTCAAGAGGCCTCTCTAAAAGCGAAAAGCATCGAGGTCTTTTTTCAAATAAAACTGGAAAAAAATGAAAATTCAGAAAAATAATCAACTCACGAGGAGTATTAATGGGTAACCCAGCGTGAAGGTTTATCCTTAGGTGCTGCTCCCTAGCTTTATAAAGAACGAAAAAAATTAAAGAAAGTGGCAAAGAAAGGAAGAACCGCGCACATTGAAGCGGAAAAAACAACGTCACACTCAAATCCAGTCAGTCATATTAGAATACTTTATTGACTACATAACTTCTCATTACTGCACAATACAAGAACATGAAAAGTGGAATTTTTGATCCCTTTCACACGCAGTGACCCCAAATACAAAACCACTTTCTGAAGTAATTTTCCTGAAGAGCTTTCCGCTGCGTTTAGTTGTAGGTCATGTATCTAGGCGTGGCACTGAACTTGGCATACGATTTGATGACTTTATTCACAGCTTCAAGGAAGTCCTTCTCGGTGGCCACTTTTCGACGGGCACGAATAGCGAACATCCCTGCCTCTGTGCACACGCTTCGGATTTCAGCGCCTTTGAAGCAGGAGAAAAAAAATAAAAAACAGAAAACCTTAGTTTAGTTCGATTCCACAAAAATGAAGCGACGGGGAAAATCCATGGATCATAAGCAGGCTTACCAGTGCTGTTGGGGCAGAGTCGTGCCAGCAGCTCAAAGCGAATGTCTCGCTCGACACTCATGGAGCGGGCGTGGATCTTGAAGATGTGAGTCCGACCCTAAGACGCACAAAAACATTGTTTATGGCACAGAATATTCTGTGGTGAAAAATGGTTCATATGGCTCCCAATACCTCAAAAATTCAGTCATGATTTTTTTCTAAAGCAAATATATCAGCTTTGTTTCAGACATCACAGCTCACATGTCAGTGAAAATCTCAACGATATTAGCAAAGCATGCGTTAGTCGGAGTCATTGAATATATTTAACGTTGTCCGACGCACGGATCTCTCAGGAGCAAGAAAAGCACTACAATTTTATCATTAACGAGTACCAACAAACTAGACCGTAAACATCTGGCAAAGCATGCTAATGGAGTTTATTCATTCATATTCGAACACAGTAAAACCGTCACCCACGCCCTCATCAGCAGTAGACTGCACTACGGCAACAAACTCAACGTTGGGATCTACAAGAACCTCACCCGCAAACTCCAGAACGTCGAAGCCAGCCTAATCCTCAATCTACCGCGCCACTGCCACATCACACAACACCTGCGAGCACTACACTGGGTCCCCGTCGAGAAGAGAATAACCTTCAAGCTTCTCACCCACGCACACAAAGCCCTCCACAACACCGGCCCCGCCTACATGAACCACCGCCTCTCACTCCACGCACCCCAAAGATCCCTCCGCTCAGCCCAGCTCTCCCTTGCGACGATGCAGCGCATCAAGAAGACCAGAGCAGGAGGTCGCTCCTTCTCCTTCCTCGCGGCCAAGGCATGGAACACCCTCCCTCTCCACCTCCGCCAGACACCAACACTCTCCAAGTTCCTTAAGGACCTCAAGACCTGGCTCTTCGACAAATCACTGTGAACTCCCAGGAGCTGCGCCCCCTCAGCGCCTGGAGACCTTTTCAGGTGAGTAGTTGCGCTTAACAAACCCCTGATTGATGGACTGATTGATGTAGAGGGGGAAATAAGACTTAGATTTTCAATTATTCTCTTGTGAGTACTTGGATCTTTAAAGGTATCTGCTCTGTGGACTTCCTGTAAGGTTTCTTTAGTGTTTAAAAAGGCTATGAACATCTCTGATAAAACAGATACAAGCGTGCCCACCACACAAGCATTTAACTAGATAACCGGCCCGTGGAGTCACTTTGCCGGTCTGGCAGCAAAGCACCAAATAAAGATGAATAGTTCAGTCACTTGACAACAGAGATGGCTTGAAAGCCTTGTTGTTGGTCAAACAATCACCAATGAGAATGGAATTCCTAGTTTTGCTCATGTACCCTAGGTACGAGAGCAAGTCTATAAAACAAGGTATGCACAATCATCACTGCTGGCAAATCCGTTCAGGATGGGTGAGGGATGCAACAGAAGAGCATGCAGAGAATACAGAAGAGCCATGTTTTACAGACGATATCAAAGAGAGGTCACAGTACAGACATGAAATTAGGCAGGCATGGGAAATTAGTAGGATGCCCCAGGCATCACAAGTTTTAAGCCCTAATGAACACAACCAAGTACACAAAGATTTATTAAAGATCTTTCAATGGTCTTCCACTCTCTTGCTCATATTAATCTCCAAATATATTCGCCCTTTAAACATAATACTCTCATAATTAAACAGTTTCAGTTCCTTGAGCAAGCTATCTGGTATTTTATTCCTTCCTGTGAGCAACAGGGCAGAAAAAGTGAGACAATTAGAGAACCCAGAGAATTAAAGAGGTAGCTCAGAGAAGAACAAGTTACTTACCTTCGGTAACACTCTTTGTGGGAGATACTCTAGGCGGTGGTAGGCGGCGGCATGCAGCTCAGCACTGACACCATTCCGCACTGGAAATTACCTGCAGTGTCAATATAGGTGCCACACCAGTGTGCTGACGTCAGTTGCTATCGAAGCTGTCCATGCCTCTAGACACAGAGCACCAACAGCAAATTGGGCTTTGGCCAGTGTGTAGATTAAAAGACTTTGGATCTTTTTAATGGACAGAGTGGAATTCACAGAACAAAAAAACGAGATCATAGCCCGAATGTCCTGGACGTTCTGGAGGAAAGGCACAAAACCGAACTGTGTCCAGAATGGCTCCAAAAAAGAGGAGCGTCTGAGAAGGCGTCAGGTGTGACTTTGCCACATTTATAGTGCACCCCAAAAATGACAGGAGGTTCGTCATAGTCTGGAGGTAGTGGACGACTGCCTGGAGTGAGCCTGCCTTCAATAGCCAATCGACAAGGTAGGGGGAGACTAGGACCCCTGACCTCTGAAGATGTGCTGCTACCACAGCCATCACTTTATAGAAAAACAGAGGGACACTGGTGAGACCAAAAGGAAGCACAGCAAACTGCTCCTGTCCCACCATGAACAGCAGGTAGCTCCAATGGGCCTGCAGGATAGCTATATGGAAATAGGGATCATGCAAATCCAACGGCACCATCCAGTCTCCAGAGTCATGGGCAGACCAGACCTGGGCCAGGGTGAGCATTCTAATTTGTCCTTCCAGTGGAAGGCGTTGAAAGGGCACAAATCTAAAATAGATGAAGGCCTCCGTCCTTCCTTTGACACTAGAAAGCAACAGGAATAATAGCTCCTACCACTTCTGTCACAGGCACCATCTCCATAGCCCCTTTGGCCAAAAAGGCCTCCATTTCCTGCCTGAAGACGGACAGATGTTCCTCCTTCAGTCGTTCTGGGGACGGTGGAAGGAGCAGCAGAAACCACCACGAAGGGTAGGGGGCACCCCTGCTGGACAATTTGCTGGACCCACCTGTCTGATGTTATGGCCCGCCAACCTGCTCCTTGTCCCTCGCTTCAAGAAATCTTGCATGGGTGGGAAGGCTATTTTCGACCTAGCTCCCATTACTGGAATCGCTCCCAGTTCATCTCCGGAAATGTCCAGAATATCTTTTATTTAGAAAGCTTCTTAAAACTGAGCTTTTCTAAATTGCCCAGATCTGATCTGCTCTGACTGCTGCTCCTCTTCAGCAAGGAGATACCCCTCTGGGGGTGATTCGGGCGCTTTACAAGTAAATAAAATACAAAAATAAAGAATCATTGAATCCTGCCTACAACCAGGCGGCTGTGCCCCACCAAGGACAACCTAAAGGGGCTTGGCAGGTGGGGCCACATTCAGCAGACTGACTCGTATGCTGTCCTGGAACGCAGGGGTTGGTGAGTACCATGGCCTCAGCACTGCAGGGCACCCTGCGGAGGCTGGAGTGGCTGTGGTATGGAGCATCTCTACTGACCTGCGAAAGGTAGTGTGAGGTGGATGCGGCTGGGAAGAAGGGGCAGATAAGCCAAGGGAGCACGTTGTGGCCTTGCTCCCTTTGAAGCACTCCAGAGCGGAATCTGCCTTGTTCCCAAACAGACAAGTCCCATCAAAGGGCAGGTCCTTAAGAGAGGACTGGACAGCACCTGAAAAGCCTGTCGACCTCAACTACATATGGCGACAGATAGTGACACTAGTGCCAATGGCTCGCTCGATGGAAACCAGGCCACAATGGAGTGTGAATTTGGCAGGGTCATGGCTGTCCTGTATGGCTTTGGTTAGGACAGGCTGAAGGTCCTCCGGGACTTGAGCTACCGAATCCCAAAGGGCATGTGTATAGTGGCCCAGCAGGCAACTGGCACTGACGGACCCGCAGGCCAACCTAGTGGTAGAAAATCCCAAAGGTCTCCACTCTTTTAGACTCCCTATATGGGGGAGTAGCCGGAAAAGTATTGGGATTTGTCTGAATGGTGGAAGTCTACACCTCCAAGATCTCAAGAGGGGTGCTGAGACAAAAAGGCGGGGTCACCGGGGGGCAGTGAGCAGCACATTGCAATCTGACGATTTGCTGGGTGGCCACAGCAAGGTTTGGCCCAGCCCCTAGGAGGGGATCAGTGAGCGCCTCATTGAAAGGTAGTTGGGGATCAGTAATGGTTTGCCCCGACTGGAGTACTTAGGTCTGGAAATTGTTTTTGACCTCTAAGGAGGGGTGCTGGAGGCCGAGAGCCTTAGCCGCCCTCCGCATTACCATTGCAAAGGAAACATGTTCTTCAGAGAAAGAACCTCAGGGCGAGACAAGGCAGGAATCAGGAGGGCATCTCTGAGGTCATCACACCAGTTTTCGTATTATTGGCCAATTTCATCTCCTGCATCGTAGTTATTATCTGAATCCGTCCCAAACTAGGAATGTAGAGTGTGAGATCTGCCCTGTGGAGGTGGGACACTATGCAAGTCAGATGGAGATGGTTGCATTTCAACAGAAAAAGAGTGCGGCCTCAGTCGAGGTTGGGGCGGCACGGACTCGAGAGTCAAGAGCACAATGGGCACTTCGTCTTCCGGCGTCAGTGGAGTCCATGGTGATGACACTCCGGGAACTGGCGTGGGGCAGGAGTCGGTACGGGGGTAGGGAGAGGCTGAGTGATGAGTTCACAGGATCCACCTGGCCCCAAAGGCGAACTCACCTGTGGTGTCCCAAATGAAGGGCTTTCCGGATCCTTGGGGCCCACAGGCACACCAGACGGAGTTGGAAGGGATCCAAAGATTAGGAGCATGGTCATGCAGAAATATTTATCTGCCTCAGTGTCACAGAGGGCCGCGGAATCTTGGGTTGTGCCAGAACAAGCTATGGGATGGGCTACAATGTATACCGATTTTGGGAGCGAGATCAAAGCATGGCGATGCCCTTGCTTCTTCTCAGGAGTACGAGAGTGAAGGGGAGCGAGTCCCACTTAGATTTTTTATGTTTTTTTCTTCGAATTACCTGAAAATTTAGGGTGTGACTATGATCGAATTCTGGATCGACTTCTGCAACTTCTGGACTGGAACCGGGACCAAGAGTGACCCTTGGACTTGGATCGGTTGTAAAGTATAGTCTTTCAGTGCTTGGCGACAGTGTTTCACCTCGTTGTCCCGTATGGCCTTTGGGTTTATCGATGTGCATTCACAGAAGGCGTTGGCATCGTAACTCGAACCCAGGCACCACAGGCAAACCTGATGAGGATTTGCCACAGACAATGGCTTGAAACAGTTCTTCCAAGGTTTAAAACCTGTACTTTTCGGATGTGGCATTTCCCTTGCACATAGTAAATTTGGAGGTAAATAGGTCTCGGAGAGATGAGCGGTAGCTCCAGATCCGCATCTGGGGGTGCAGAAAGAAAGGAACTGACTTCAGCATGCGGGAGAGGCACCTATATTGGCCCTGCATGTCATTTCCGGAGCAGAACAGCATCTGTTCAGAGCAACACTGCTACCTAATGGCAAGCAGATGTACTGAAAAAAAGTTTCCGGACCCAGTCTGACACCTGGGGAATATTCAAAAGGTGAGGAATCTACAATTAGAAGTCTCTGTCCCAAATGGCGTTCATTAATCAGAACACTGGTAGGTAAAGCGTCAATGCAAGGGAGTCAGGTATAGACCCTCTACTACAAGATGGCAATATGTTTTCCTTCTCATTAGGAGAATTTGTTAGACAGCTCTACCCTTACAGGGTGAAGTGTTTTATAATATTTATTTGAGCATTATCAGACATTTACACAGCATTACCATATCACCTAGAGTGTATTTCAGAGTGCTCAATTAAACATGGACAATTGTGGTGCGATGGTCCTTTGTGAATAAACAAGTGTTAACAGAATTATAAATTTGAGATGTGATTTGGGTACAGTTCAATAGGTTTCTGACATCCAATAACCTACAAATGGAGGAAAAGTGGTGCATGGCATCTGAAAAAATATGGCTTACCTTAAAGGGATATTGCAGATGGAGTCGCGTCAAGGTACAAAGTGGGTTTTGTGATTGGTTGAGGTATGTGTTATGTTCTCTGCACCACCTCCAATGGCCGCTGTCATCAATTGTCTCAGCTCTTTGAGACCTGGATGTTTGTTGGTGATCTTATGAGATTTAGGATGAGGTCAGATTGTTGACTAGGCATGTCATGCGATGGTCTAATGGCTGTGGTTCCCATGTCTGCATGATGCAGCTGACCTAATTGTTATACGCTGGCTGGATTTTGCAAGGATCAATGAATCCACTTTAGAGCTGTACCAGATATTTTAATACACTCTTTTTAACCTGAAACCAGAAAGACTTGGTTCGCAGGTTCTGAGAGTAGCAGTGTCAAATGACTGCATTCATTTCAGGAAAATAGAGGAGGTCCACTGGATTGTTGTCAATATGGTTTCTGTGCCTCTTTTCAGTCTAATACCGACCACCATCTGTGAAGGAGGTCGAGTGGTAATTTCACCTTCAAGAACTCGGTTTCTAAGGTGGCAGATACCTTTGGTTTGGAAGAGTGTTGGATTTTTTTTTTCAGAAGGGGTGACAATAATTGAATGCTTCAGGGGACAGAGGACTGTTCCCTCAGGTAAGGGAATATTGCCACGGTTTAGGCTACCAGTGGCAAAAGCTGGGAGGTAAAATTAGTATATGCTCTGTGGGAAACACAACTTCGTTGTAAAAAGGGTAGACAATGCACAACTGTACGATGTGCAGCACCTAAAGCAGGAGGACATGGAGGCGTATGTGGCTCAGCCTACTCTTCCTAGTCTGTCTCAGGCTCAGACCGAACACAGAGAGGGAGATCCGCCTGGAAGAAGTTCTCTGCCATCTCTCGTTTAAAACTGGCCAAATCTCCCGGACCGGACGGCTTCTCGGCGGCCTTCTACAAGCAATTTTGTCCCACGCTCGCTCCTCTTCTCACTCACCTTTTGAATTCCTTCGAGGCTTCAGGGGCGATTCCTCCCTCTATGCTGGAGGCGGCTATAGTGGTCATTCATAAGCCTGGCAAGGATAAGACACTCTGCGGGGCATACAGGCCCATTTCCCTTCTAAATATTGACCTCAAGCTCTACACCAGTATCCTGGCGGCTCGCCTGGCCCCCTTTTTGCCTGGTATAATCGACCCTGATCAGGCAGGTTTTATACCCCAAAGACAGACCAGCGATAATACGAAGCGAGTTCTCCACCTCATTGAAAAGGCCTCTCGCATCCCAGGGGAATATATGCTCCTGACCATCGATGCCGAAAAGGCGTTCGATCGTGTGCACTGGCCCTACCTGGAGCAAGTGTTGATCCATTTTGGCCTTCGGGAGAAGATGAGGACCCGCATCCTTAATTGCTACCGCGGCCCTATGGCCGTGGTTCGGGTAAATGGTCATATGTCTATCCCCTTTAGCATTCACAGAGGCACCAGACAGGGGTGCCCACTTTCGCCCCTGCTCTACGCCTTATACATGGAGCCTCTGGCGCAAAGAGTGCGGGAACACCCACGGATTACGGGCATACGTTTTGGCAGTGACATTCATATCATTAGCTTGTATGCAGATGACGTCCTGGTCACCCCGACGGACCCTGCACCTGCTCTGGGCATCTTCCTGGAGGAGCTGGACTCCTTTGGGAGGGCGTCTGGGTTCAAAGACAACATCATGAAGTCCACTGCCCTGAATCTCTCCCTAGCGCCTCAGACGATGGCGGCACTGCAGGCCAGTCATTCTATACAGTGGTCCACTGACACGATCCCCTATTTGGGAATCCGGCTCGCTCCTACACTACCAACAATGAGGTCAGTTAACTATAGCATCTTACACTCCCACATTCGCGCAGACCTGCGGTGCTGGAAACATCACCCTATCTCTTGGTTGGGGCGCATTGCTGCAGTCAAAATGACAATTCTCCCCAAACTCCTTTATCTCTACCAAACACTTCCCCTACCGCCGCCCAACGGCTGGCTCCAGCGGGTACAGTCGGAACTTTCTCACGTCATCTGGCAAGGTCGGAAGCCGAGGATGAAGCGGATGGTCAGTTTCCTCCCTCCTGACGACGGGGGGCTGGGGATTCCGGATCTCGCACTTTATTATAAAGCCGCACAACTGCGTTATTTAGTGGAGTGGAGCCGGGCCGAGTCCGAAAAACATTGGCTCTTCCAAGACCGCGCGATAGGCACCTCCCTGATGAAGATCCCCTTCCTCCGGAAGCCTCATCGTCCTCCCAATCTCTACGCTTCCCATGTGACTCGCCCGACTATGATGGTTTGGGATCAGACGAACAGGAGGCATGGGCTGACGACCTTCCCTTCTCCGCTCACGCCTCTATTTGGCAATCCTGATTTTGGCCCAGGGGTGGGTGAGAACTCCTTCCCTCTTTGGAGGGCCACAGGCTGCCGCGCGTTAGGCACTTTGTACGAGGGGGACAGTGTTGTGCCCTTCGCACAGCTGAGTAGAGAATATGGTCTCCCCGACTCGGAGCGCTTGCACTACTGGCAGCTGCGGCACTGGGCCTCACACCCTGACAATCGGTCGCAGGCCCATAGGCATCTCACCCAGTATGAAAGATGGCTGATCACACGGTCCTCAGACAAGAAGTTAATCTCAGACCTGTACAGAATGCTTCTCTCCCACTACACTCACTCTTTCCATGCCGGTCGGGCCCGTTGGGAAAGGGACTTAGGTCGTGAGCTCACTAGTAAGGAATGGGAAGGGATCTGTTATAGGGCGCGCCACACCGCGTCTCATATAGGCCTCACTGAAACCTTCACCAAGCTTGCGTACTACTGGTATTACACCCCCGAGAGAATGCACCAATTCGATGGCACACAGTCCGGACTGCTGGAGGGGTTGCGGGAAGGTTGGTACGCTGGTCCATCTGCTATGGGAGTGTGAATATCTGACCCCCTATTGGACTCAAGTTCTCGATGAAATTGATCAGTATTTAGACACGGAGCTCCCTCGGCTCCCGAAGTATGTACTGTTGGGGGTTCCCAATCCGCTTACCTACCCTTTGAAATCCAGAAGGGGGAAACAGATTGCGCTGGCGCTCTGCACTGCTACACAAAATATTCTCACGCATTGGAAATCCACACGTGTTCCAAAACACACTGGGTGGCTCCACCGACTGTGGTACATCCTAGGCATGGAAAAGATCTCGCTTGCCATGGCGGGAAAGGGGTCGGACTTTAGCGAACTGTGGCAGCCTTTTCTGGCCTTATTGGCACAAGATTTTAGGGAATTAACATGCCCGCGCTATCTGTGCCTTCTACGTTTGGCAACGCCTCACAATCCCACTTTAGCGGTTAGCCCCCCGTACTAGTGTCTCACATACACGCACATAGGTAGGGATCTGGTGGGGTGGGGGAGAGCTTTATCCTCTTCTTTCTTTTCTTCTTTCCTTTCCTCTTTTGGGTTGGGGTGGGGGGGATGTATTTTTCTTCTTGTCTCCACAGTTGGTTCACTTTTGTAATCTCATACGTCATTTATATGCACTGGGGCCCTGCGTGGCCCGGTTGATTGCACTGCCCTTCTATGTTGGTATTAAATGATTGGCGTTTTTTCCTCTTTTACAATAAAAAGATTTAAACCATAAAAAGGGTAGACAGCTATGTTCTGTACCTCTGCATAGCCGCAGCATGGGCCTGTACGCCTCCATGATATATACTTGATCAGAAATTATAAATCTACATTCTAAATATGCAACCACATGGGCATTACATATAAAAATGTTGTGCCAGTCTATGAGAATGTATTACTACTCTACATGAACTGTAATCTGCCCGAGGGCGTATGCTAAAATACCAATTATTCCTGTTATACCTCGCAGCAAACCAGCATGCTTCGCGAAATAACAGAATGACCGTTTGCCTCAATATCTTCTGCAGTAATGATTAAATCACTGAATTAAGCTATAGACATTAATACCAGACAGCCGAAGTCTAAAACTCTTTTGCGTGCTTCGAGTCATTCTCAAGGTGCGACTAAGTATAGAACACATTACTTAAAGCGTGAGTAAAGAATCACGTTCTGACCTCGAGGTCCGGCAGGCTAAATTCAATCTTCCTGTCCAGCCGTCCAGGTCGCATCAGAGCAGGGTCCAATGTGTCGGGCCTGTTGGTTGCCATAAGCACTTTAATATTGCCTCTAGGATCAAAGCCATCCAGTTGGTTGATCAGCTCCAGCATAGTGCGCTGCACTTCATTGTCACCACCAGCTCCATCATCGAAACGAGCACCTAGATGGGATGACAAATACAAGGATTGTTTCATATCAAAATACTTTGTTGACAAGAGTGTATTCATTTCAGCTCAAAAACGGAAGCACACTGCAGAACGAGAACATTTGCTGTGAACAAGGTAATTTTACCATGTCATTTATAAGACACTGGATACGATGGATGTGAAAATATTAATTTGAAAACATCCTAGAGTTCATCGAAATATATTCCCATTTCCACATGTGGCACAACTTCCCCAAGGACTACAACGTGCGAATATTAAGCTGAACTCAGATTTGCACAGGACACATTCAAAAACACATTGACAGTGACACATCCTAACATGCACTACCACAGGATGGATCCTTAGGTTCAACAAGTTTTGCACGGTCTTAAGAATTCCACTTCTTGACCTCCGATAATACTGCTATGTTTTAATTTGGCCTAAGCACAACCTACTGTCAGAGTGTACACTTTCAGTCCTCTATAGATTGTGGTTCTCACACTCACCACTGGGATAGATAACTGCACCCGTTGTAAGGGGGTCATTTTTAGGTCTCACCTAGGCAGCGCTTGCGCCGTCTCTTCGGGACATGCTGTATTCAGGATATGGGCATTTAGCTCTACCCATGTTCCGCCCATACATTTTATTGGCTCCTTGCAGTGTCCTTTAGAATTGTTTTTATTTCATTGGTTTAGTTGTTTAATAGTCCCTCCTTTTCCCTCTTTAGTACCTCCTTCTCTTCAGTTGTAACCTCCCATAAGGAGAGCCCCTCTTACATGTGGATTTACTCGGTTCCTTTTATTTTTGTTTTCTCAGCACTCTTTTTTTAATGACTTCAAGGTAGCTGGAGATGCAGACGCAACAGCCCCCTCCCCAACACACTTCCCCTACACGCTCTGTTTTCAGCCTGCAGCTTGTTTTTGTTTGCAACGCGCGCTTTGACTTTAATAAATCCCATGCCCAGCTTTCACTTTACCAATGGTGGCCACGCCCCTTTCTTTTGTTCAGCGTGCCTTGCCATATCCAACTTCAAAAATATCATGTGTATATCTTTTGCAGCACGCTAAGACGTGCTTTCACTTAAACAATGTCATGCCCCGCTTTCACTTTAATTCTCATTAAAAATGGCAGCCGCGCATTTCTTTTGCTCTGCACAGCTCGCCATATTGAACTTGTTTGTTGGTTCCGGTCTTGTTGCTTTCTCTTCCTTCTCCCCCTCCCCCCGCTTTCACTTTAATTCTCTTTAAAAATGGCGGCCGCTCATTTCTTTTGTTCTGGCCAGTTCGCCGTATGGAACTTGTTTATTGGTTCTGGTCCTGTTGCTGGTTTCCTCTCTTTACCCCCCTTCCCCCACCCCTTGCTTGTAGCCCCACCCCCTCTATCTAGCATCCTCCCCCCTAAGTGCGATCACCTAACATTCAGCAGTACAAAGGCGCCCCTTTAAACATGAGTTGTCAAATGTTGTTCATCACGAGACAGGAAGTAAGCCCCACGATGGGTGGGTGAGAAACCCTCCTCATACTTTGAGTGTGTTGTCATGTTTGCTTTTAATGATGCACGGGGGGTACCTTAAACGCTGCTAATTACTAATTTACCTTTTATTGGGAAATAGGGACCGTTGCATGTTTTTCATTTAGCCGAAATGGAAAAATCCAAACTGTTTTCTGTGACTTATAATTTAGCGTTTTTTCACTTCTCTAGTGTTTAGAGGTTGGTTGTTCCGTCCACGCAAAAAATAAGCACCGTGAGTTGTAATATAAAACTCGTGAAAAGGTCAGCATGTATAGATATGACGTTTTTAACATACACTGTGTGTTCTTAAATTTCAAACCATTATTTAAGACTGTATTTGGGTATTCTTATTCATTTTTATTGCTTCTCCGGAAACTGTTTTTCACTGCAAAGTCGTCGTTTAAATGCACCTTGCAAGCGACTGAAGGAGATGCTTGTGCTTTTCTGTCAGGTGGGTCCAATGAAATGCTACACGAATGCTCAGTTAGGGGAATGATATAGATTTCTGTGTGAAACCAGTTTAGTAACCAACATCACGCAAAATGGAAACAATAATTGAACAGACAGTGAAGAAATCCTCTTCTCGTGTTGAACATGTTACTAATAAAGTGCGTGTTTCCTGGCCGATTTAATATTTACTATGTTAATTCGCTGAAGAAGCCTTACAAATATGTTAACCTCCTAAAAGTGTAAATTATGCCTATATTTTGCCATAATTTGAAACTACTCCAAATTGAGTACTTTAAATGGTTAATTATTAACCTGTCTCGCTCGTCTATTAAAACGTAAACAGAAGCGGCAGAACGTATATGTGAACGCACAATCTCATCTCTGTGCCTTGTGTAGGTTGGGAACAGATATCAGCTGACAGAGTTTACAGGAATGCTTCAAAGTGAGTGAGTTATCACAGAGTCATTCACACTGCGAATCACACTGACACACTCAGGCACCTGACACATTCACGTTGCTAGACCCATATCCCTACACTGCTGAACACACAGATACACACTGTTAGAAACACTTAGTACACACACACTGCACGTCCGGCACAGCCATATTCACACTATTCGAGATAACTGCTAGACACACGCAGGCATCTGATACATACATATTGCTAGACACAGTTACACTGCTAAACACGCACACGGTGCTAGAAACACTTAGGTACACACTAACACTGCAAGACAGGCACGGCCATATTCACACTATTAGACACACACGCACTGCTAGACACATTCAGGCACCTGACACATTCATGTTCCTAGACACATAGTTGCACACGCTGCTACAAGCACTTAGGTACACACAAAATCTGCAAAACCGGCACAGCCATATTCACACTTTTAGACGCGCGCACACACTGCTAGACACACTCAGGCACTTGCCACATAGGCTTTGCTAAACATACAAAGTTACGCTGCTAAAGACGCAGATACACACTGCTAGAAATACCTAGGTACACACATTGTACTTGCATTATTGTGCGAGGAGATTGTAAAAATGTACTACTATATGTTTGTACATGAAATGTTTTGTAAAACTGGATCGGAAGCAAAACCTTTTCATTGCCAAGAGTTTAAACAGCTATATCTGTGACTCACTGCGAGAACTTAGGTTAGATTTCTGGTCGCTCTGCACGACTTATACTTTGAAAGGCAATAAGTGGCACTTCTTAAAGTGCCTGAAGATGGCAAAATCGACCTACTGCTTACAAAATAAATGCGTTCTAAATGTAAGTAAATCAGCGAGAGGAGACGTAAGAATGTCTGCACAAGAGTGTAGGTAGCTACAAATATATACAAACACATGTACCGATACACTTACACACAATAACAGATGAGGTCTACAGTAAAATAAAATTCAAAGAGGTGCACTATATCCAAAAGACCCAAACTAAAGGCACCTTTCTCTTCGTGTGGCTGTGTTACATGCACCTATTTAGAAGGCATGCACATTAGTAACTGGCAGGAAGGGTTAAGCAGAGCGAAGCCTACCCCCAATGGCATCAATTTCATCGAAGAATATCAGACAGGCTTTCTTTGTTCTGGCCATTTCAAAAAGCTCCCGGACCATCCGCGCTCCCTGTGTGACAAATATTGAAGAGAAAATCAATTAGGGAAGAAAAGTTACATACTGTATTTTAGAGATTACATTACATGGCTCCTTGGTTTACTGAGTTAGAAGAAATGCACTCGGATAAGAATTTCTACAGCAAAATGGAAACAATTCATTTTATAAACAGTTTGGACGACTTGTTTTCAGACCGAACAAAGTATTAATCTGTAGTCTACCCCTGGCCAAATTCTGCTAGAAGCAAACATGGGACTAGTTATCATTGACTGGCATGTAGACTCACACTGATGAGTAGAAAGAGCACAAAAGGCTCTGAGGCAATTTAGCTGAACTGGGGTTTGTTTACTTCTACGATTAAAAATGACATGACTTTACCTCACCAACATATTTCTGCACCAACTCTGAGCCAATTACTCTGATGAAGCAGGCATCTGTTCTGTTGGCTACAGCACGAGCACACAACGTTTTTCCTGTACCTGGTGGACCAAAAAGCAGAACACCTTTTGGAGGTTCAATTCCAAGATTAACAAAGCGCTCAGGCTGTAAAGATACAAGAAATCTAATTAGTCAATAAATAATAACCTACATTTCAACAAATCTGCAGCTGTCCAACTATACCCTGCACATAGCAGTTGTCACAAACGACCTA
Source organism: Calotriton arnoldi (assembly GCA_963921515.1). Lineage (NCBI taxonomy): Eukaryota > Metazoa > Chordata > Amphibia > Caudata > Salamandridae > Calotriton > Calotriton arnoldi. The sequence continues at coordinate 4,915,458 of CAWUFW010000266.1, read as the reverse complement.
GCTCCAACCCAACGACAATGGACCCAGTTTTAATTATCTGTGCCCATGGAATTAAAAGCACATCGCTAATAGACACTGCTCAAACTCCACTTTGTGCCTTTAAATTTTGCTGAGGAGCAACTCTTCCAAGCACAGGAAGATGTGCTTCTCATTCAAAGAACATAGCAAGATGTAAAATTCCTTCTCTATATGGGGCTTTTTATTAAATTACTAATAACAGGTAATGTATTTGAGACTCAAGTATAAGACGATTACGAAGAAGGAAAAACGTTGCGTACCTACAAGATGTTAGCAGCTTCAGGCTAGTCTAGATGCACTTGATGTGCATCCTCCCATCATCTAGCGGCTGGGTTTTGAAAAACTTCTTGTTAACTTGAATACATAATTTTGGTCAGGCACTGATCATGGGTGAAGTCAGTACAAACCATAATGAGGGTGCTGTGTGCGACGCTGTACAAAATGTACAGTGTCGCACACAGCAGACAACATCTTCAAAGTCCATTTTCCTTGGCATTGTGTAATGTGCATAGTTCTTCTGCAGTAATGTCACAGATTTGTTTCTTTAGTCCAGAAAGCAAATATGCTTTTAAACCTACGACTGAAAAATAATCCACTGATGTTGTCCACTATGTAGGACCTTCTTGGTTTCTGATCCATGTCATCATATGTTATGCTGTATCCACTTTTGTCGACATCCAAAACATTGTATTTAAGTAAACCAAAAGCTTTTCCTAGCCCAACCACTAATGGAGGGAATATGGACAGCATGTCAATCTAGAACAGGTTAACAGAGCAAACTCTTAAATATACTGTCTTTTATAAAGCTTCTCAACTAGCGGCTGCAATAAACTCTTCACTACCACTCTGTGCTTCCTTTAAATCTTTTCCATTGTGCACTGAACATGTAACTTACATGAAGAAGAGGTGTTTCCACAACCTCCCTCAGTTTCTCTATCTGTTCTTTGCATCCACCAACATCGCTGTAAGTGACATCAGGTTTCTCCTCCACCTTTGTGAAAAAAGGGGATACATATTTAATCAAATGTGAAACTGAACGAAAGAGTTCCCACCACTGTTCCGACACAAGTACAAGCAACAGGCACTTACTTGCATCATCGTGACTGTTGGGTCAATCTTCGGAGGCAGCGGTATGTGGATCTGATACTTATTTCTATCTACACTAGAATACAAAAGAAAACAAGGTAAAGAAATGATTCACCCTTATTCACCCTTAAGACGAAACTACTTTAGCGTGCTAAAAGCTAATTCCCAAGAGGTACGATTTCCAAATTATTACTGGATGTGGCCTAACGGGATCCAGTATGCAAATCCTGGAAGAAAAACGCAATAGCTGCATGCTCTAAACAAGGCAATCCAATATTAAGAATGTGGAAGTTGCAAGTCGCATAAGTCGTAGGTTTTCAGAACGTGAACTTTGATTTATCAAATCTTTGTTGTTTCCAAAGACCAATGACTTCCCCAGGAATGCAGTTTAGTGAGAGAGTGGTACAGAGGCTCCTCTTTAGAATCAATGAGCGTTGCCCTGGTGGACAGCATACCTGGCAAAGAAAGAGATGGGGAAGACAGGCAGTAATCCTGGTAAGTGTTAAGCCACACAGTAGTAACCCAGGTTCCTCAGCCTGACATGAGGCCTGCAGACACCCCAGTTAAATGTGGCGGTGCAGGTGAAGTGAATGCCAATGTCACAAACCACTTCCCTTCCTCAAACAAGCATAAATCTAGACTGAGCAAGGACAACTGCCCCTTTACAATAATAAATTGTGTTGCATCCTCTAAACGTTTGTTTGTGTGGGCAAGTACTTTTTCCTGGTGCTATTTAGAGGTCTGCAAACCATTCACGGAGTCTGTGTGATTCCGGTAATGCCAAAAATGTCCTACTATTCTCTAGGGCCTAGGGCATCTCATGCACTTGTGTGTGACCTTCGTTAAATGCAGACCACTTTTATTTTGAATGCTTCTATATTGGCATTTATTTAAACACAGAAGTGAATAATTAAAAATGCATACCATGACAGAACAACATTGCAAGAACCCAGATAGTTATAAAACATTTGCCCCCAACTGCTAGACTAGAGGGGCCAGGTATTCCAAAGCCCATTTATAAACTATACGGTTGAAAACAGGAAAATAAGGGAGCATCGTTCAAAGCAGAAGCTCCATGTTTACAACTGCATCAGAGCACCACCACTCTAAAGGAGAGACTTAACGGGGATACCACAATCCGCTAAGTCGCCATTCAGTCTAGAATAGCTATGTATCACCTGCATGTGGACTTCCTCGGCGGTTGTTCACTCCAGTATGTCCCTAATCCAGTCTTTACATTTCCAGCACAAACCCCTTACTAATATCTCATCTTTTGCACATGTCAATTAATTATGTTTGTGAATAGAAGATCTATCCCCGAAGGCTTCGGTTTTTGAGACATGGGAATAAAGATTTACAAGTCTGGTGAACCCATGACCCTTTGCACAACATTGGTAGGAACCTCTCTACCTCCAGCGGTTAATACAATACAAAATTCACCTATAGAAAGCAATTCTTACCCAACTCGCATTCCTTCTTCAATGTCAGTGGGAGCCACCTGATCACTGAGATCCACTACAAACTTGGCAAACTGTTTGACATTGATGATATACTTGGGATCCTCTGAGTCGGCATTGATTATCTTTGTACATCTAAAAGAAGACAAATAAAAATGTTAAACAAATCAATTGGTTGTAACCGAACAGTATCTTTTCACACTGTTAATGTAAAATCGGTTTAGCATTCAAATAGGGGCAGAGACTTCTCAGGGTGGGTGGGGTTAGAGGGGAACTGTCCAGACCGCATTTGACGGTCTCCGCAGCTGCATGGACAGACACACACATCAGGAGATTCGAGGCAGATAAAAGGCGGAAGCTGCAAATCCACCAGGCCTCTGGATGCCAATTAGTTCTACACCGTGCTCTTAACAAGGTAATGGAAAATAAACATGGGGCTAGAGGAAAAGCTGTCTCGGAAGAGGTTAAATAAACAACTAAGAGATGGTTATCAGAGGTGCTTCTAAAGAAAAGAATTCCAAACGAACAGAAAATATCTTTGAGAAATCTAGTTTGAGATAAAGGGAATGTGGCAGAAATTTCGTCAAGCTCCAGACTTAAGGGGTATGAATGTGAATTGGGTATACCCAAGCAAAGGATGTTAAGCCCTTTGGGGGACACAGTGTGACCAACCAAAGTCTGTGCCAGGAGGATAGGCTGGGGGAACACCAAGTTTCCTCGGTTTTATTTTGTTTATTATTTAATTTATGGCAATTTGATCAATAATAAACCTTAGAGGAACAAGCATTGGCATAGCCAATAGGTCTCGCCTTTGGGGCCTTATAAGTGTTTAGCCAGAGCTATTGACTTTGCCAATGTATGTCTTCAAGCTGTGCTGTAGAGAAGTGTGGCTGCTGTGCAGCATGCTGAAAAGTTATAATAAAAAAGTGTCAGAAGCATTTTTGTTACTTTATATATGACCAAGAAGGCATTATGTAAAACTGAACGACCATATTACAAAAAGTATTTACAATAAAACATTTCCTCAGTTTTCTTTTGTTCTTGCAATGCTGGCAACTTGTTTCTGCCTATTGCAATGGTTGTTTGTTAAAGCTTTTTTTTTTGAGGGGGCATAAACAATCGGAGGGTGAAGGTTGGGAACTAGTACCTGTATTATAACACTAGCAGCGGCCAGACGCTAGGGGAGAATCAACAGATGCCAGATTCCGAGAGCAGGCTGAGGTGGTGCTGAGTGATGCTGAGGTGGTAGTGGTGGTGGTGGTGGTGACTGTTGCGGAGACGATGCTGAGGTGATGCTGAATGATACTCAGGTGTTGCTGAGTGATACTGCTGTGGTGCTGAGTGATGCTGCTGTGGTGCTGAGTGATGCTGCTGTGGTGCTGAGTGATGCTGCTGTGGTGCTGAGTGATGCTGCTGTGGTGCTGCCGAGCGATGCTGCTGTGGTGCTGCCGAGCGATGATGCTGTGGCGGCGCCGAGCGATGATGCTGTGGCGGCGCCGAGCGATGATGCTGTGGCGGCGCCGAGCGATGATGCTGTGGCGGCGCCGAGCGATGATGCTGTGGCGGCGCCGAGCGATGATGCTGTGGCGGCGCCGAGCGATGATGCTGTGGCGGCGCCGAGCGATGATGCTGTGGCGGCGCCGAGCGATGATGCTGTGGCGGCGCCGAGCGATGATGCTGTGGCGGCGCCGAGCGATGATGCTGTGGCGGCGCCGAGCGATGATGCTGTGGCGGCGCCAGCGATGATGCTGTGGCGGCGCCGAGCGATGATGCTGTGGCGGCGCCGAGCGATGATGCTGTGGCGGCGCCGAGCGATGATGCTGTGGCGGCGCCGAGCGATGATGCTGTGGCGGCGCCGAGCGATGATGCTGTGGCGGCGCCGAGCGATGCTGTGGCGGCGCCGAGCGATGCTGTGTTGGCGCCGAGCGAAGCTGTGGTGGTGCCGAGCGATGCTGTGGTGGTGCCGAGCGATGCTGTGGTGGTGCCGAGCGATGCTGTGGTCGTGCTGAGTGATGCAGTGTTGGCCCTGAGTGAAGCTATGGTGGTGCTGAGTGATGCTGTGGTGGCGCGGAGTGATGCTGTGGTGGCGCTGAGTGATGCTGTGGTGGCACTGAGTGATGCTGTGGTGGCACTGAGTGATGCTGTGGTTGCACTGAGTGATGCTGTGGTTGCACTGAGTGATGCTGTGGTTGCACTGAGTGATGCTGTGGTTGCACTGAGTGATGCTGTGGTTGCACTGAGTGATGCTGTGGTTGCACTGAGTGATGCTGTGGTTGCACTGAGTGATGCTGTGGTTGCACTGAGTGATGCTGTGGTTGCACTGAGTGATGCTGTGGTTGCACTGAGTGATGCTGTGGTTGCACTGAGTGATGCTATGGTTGCACTGAGTGATGCTGTGGTTGCACTGAGTGATGCTGTGGTTGCACTGAGTGATGCTGTGGTTGCACTGAGTGATGCTGTGGTTGCACTGAGTGATGCTGTGGTTGCACTGAGTGATGCTGTGGTTGCGTTGAGTGATGCTGTGATGGCGTTGAGTGATGCTGTGATGGCGTTGAGTGATGCTGTGATGGCGTTGAGTGATGCTGTGATGGCGTTGAGTGATGCTGTGATGGCGTTGAGTGATGCTGTGATGGCGTTGAGTGATGCTGTGATGGCGTTGAGTGATGCCGTGGTTGCACTGAGTGATGCTGTGATGGCGTTGAGTGATGCTGTGATGGCGTTGAGAGATGTTGTGTTGGTGCTGAGTGATGCTGTGCTGCCTCTGATTGATGCTGTGCTGGCTCTGATTGATGCTGTGCTGGCTCTGATTGATGCTGTGGTTGCGCTGAGTGATGCTGTGGTTGCGCTGAGTGATGCTGTGGTTGCGCTGAGTGATGCTGTGGTTGCGCTGAGTGATGCTGTGGTTGCGCTGAGTGATGCTGTGGTTGCGCTGAGTGATGCTGTGGTTGCGCTGAGTGATGCTGTGATGGCGTTGAGTGATGCTGTGATGGCGTTGAGTGATGCTGTGATGGCGTTGAGTGATGCTGTGATGGCGTTGAGTGATGCTGTGATGGCGTTGAGTGATGCTGTGATGGCGTTGAGTGATGCTGTGATGGCGTTGAGTGATGCCGTGATGGCGTTGAGTGATGCCGTGATGGCGTTGAGTGATGCCGTGGTTGCACTGATTGATGCTGTGATGGCGTTGAGTGATGCTGTGATGGCGTTGAGAGATGTTGTGTTGGTGCTGAGTGATGCTGTGCTGGCTCTGATTGATGCTGTGCTGGCTCTGATTGATGCTGTGCTGGCTCTGATTGATGCTGTGCTGGCTCTGATTGATGCTGTGCTGGCTCTGATTGATGCTGTGGTTGCGCTGAGTGATGCTGTGGTTGCGCTGAGTGATGCTGTGGTTGCGCTGAGTGATGCTGTGGTTGCGCTGAGTGATGCTGTGGTTGCGCTGAGTGATGCTGTGGTTGCGCTGAGTGATGCTGTGGTTGCGCTGAGTGATGCTGTGGTTGCGCTGAGTGATGCTGTGGTTGCGCTGAGTGATGCTGTGGTTGCGCTGAGTGATGCTGTGGTTGCGCTGAGTGATACTGTGGTTGCGCTGAGTGATGCTGTGGTGATGCTGAGTGATGCTGTGGTGTAGCCGAGTGAGAGATAGAGTGAAGATATAATGCCCAATTAGAGAGGGTGGTGAGAGAGAAAGAGAGAGAAAGGGTGTACATAGAATAAAGAGTGGAGCGGGATAGAGAGAGAAAGAAGGGGAGAGAGAGTGAATGAAGGAGTTTGAAAGAGAAACAGATAAAGGGGTGTGAGAAAGTGCCATCTTTCTTGCATGGTATGCCCCCACTTTTTGCTGAAATGCTGATGTGCTTTGACTGAGTGTGCCCTGGGCTCCTGCCAACCAGGTAACCCAGGGCCTGTGTTCCTTCCCTAAAACTGCATTGATACCTACACCCAATTGGCATCCCTGGCCACAGGTCAGCCCCTGGTAAATGGTACCATGGGTACCCAGGGCACTGTGACCAGGGAAGGCCCCTAAGGGCTGCAGCACTTGTTGTGCCACCCTTAGGGACCCTGTACCTTTACACACACACACTGCCTTTGCAGGCTGCGTGTCTTGGTGCAGAACAAAAGCGAAGAGTCGACATGGCACACATCCCTGTGTGCCATGCCTACAAGCCACTGCCCTGGCCTAGGTCAGCCACCCCTCTAGCTGGGTGCACTATGCCAGTGGTGAGGGCATAGAGGCATGAGCCCTGTGCCCCTACAGTGCCCAAGTCCATTCTTGGGCATTGTAAGTGCAGTGCTGCCATTAAGAGTATATGGTGCTGGGAGTCTGTCATTACGAACTCCACAGCACCATAATGGCCCCACTGAAAACTAAGAAGTTTGGTATCAAACTTCTTAGCCCATTAAACCCCCACTGATGCCAGTGTGGGATTTAATGTAAACGCACTCCAGAGGGCATCTTAGAGATGCCCCTGAAACCAACCCGACCCCCAGTGTCCGGACTGAGTGGCTGCCCAGGCTGCCACCACCAGGCATGTTTCTGACCCCTGGGTCGAGAGCCTCTGCTCTCAGGGGCCTGAAAGAATGCGCATCCTGGGGCGAGGTGCAAAGCCTCCTCCCCCAGGATGGGCAGGGGGAGCTTCAAAGGCCTGCCGCCTTTGAGCTTCCCCAGACCACTTGCTGCTTCCAGCAAACTGGTCCCCACTGGTTCTACCCCCACTTCTGGCGGGAGAACCGGCGGGAAAACCAGAGGCAGGAAATGGGTTGTGCCCACCTCTGCCAACTCCACCCCTAAGGTGGGGGAGACGAGGTGAAGCCCAAACTCGAGTCCCCGCCATCTTGAGGATGGGGGACCCAGCCAACCAGGGACAGGCTCCTGCCCCCTCCCACTAGAGAGGAGCAGAATAGGGGTGTACCCACCCCAGGAAGGGACCCATTGGCCCCTGCCCTTACCTACCTGTAACCACCCCTAAATTTAGTATTTAGGGGCTCCCTGAACCTTCCTTCCTCAGTTCCCGAATCCAAAAACAAGAAGAGAAGACGAAGCAAGAAGACCAGCCGTGCAGCTGCTAACAAGGAGGCGACGACAACTGACTTGGCCCCAGCCCTACCGGCCTGTCGACCTCTGAACCTGCTCCTGCGGAAGCCCGGCCTCAGCAACCTCAAAAACACAGGAGGACCTGACTTCTGTGCCACAGCCTTCAACCCAGGGACTCCCACGAGCAGTGGTACTGCTCAAAAGAACAAACTCCAAAAGACCCAGCCCTGGCACGGAACCGCGAAACCTGCACCCTCTGCACCCGCCGAGCCCGGCCTGTGCCTGAGTGAACCAAGACTTTGAGGACGTCCCCCGGCGATTCTGACCTGGAATCCAGTGCCCAAGGACCCTCCTCGACGACCCAGACGACGCCTGCAGCCTCAGGACAAGGGACCCCTCCAACCGCGACCAGCAGGGGGTAAGATTTCCCGACCTCAAAAGACACCCCTGCACCCGGCGCCCCACGGCCCCCTGTGCCCAACTCCTGGGTGTCTACCTATCCTCCAAGACCCCAACTTACCTCCCAAAGTGCTGGTCGCCCCTGAAGAATCACCGTCCCCGAGCCTGCAGCCTTTTTTCACCGTCCAAGATCTCCATTGGTTAACATTGAGCGCCCGACGGCTCAAAAGCACCCTGCACCCAGCCGCCCGAGTGCCCCTGGAAGTGCAACCTCTACCCTAACCTACTTCCCCATTTGCCCTGGGCAAGTGACCAGGAGCCCAGCTCCCACAGCCGCGTGGCCTGCTTGCCAGCTGCCACCAACCCGAGGCCCCCTGCCTGCCATAGGATAACATTGGGCCTACTCACTCTGCACCCGGCCGCCCCTGTGCCGCTGAGGGTGTAACAACTGTACTTACCTGATACTGGGGGACCCCTGAGTATATGCCCAGAACCTTAACTCTGCCAGTCGAGTACTTACCCAAAGACCGATAACTCACTTTTCTTCCATAGGGTAACACTGGCTGGCTCGCACCTGGAATTTCTTCTAAGTGTGGAGTTTTGGAACTTTAAAATATTCACCTAAAATCAACCGAGTCACGAAAACGAAAATACTCACCTGGCATTAGAAGAGGCCCCAGTGCTGGACCGGGGTGCCCAACACTGGCCCTAAAAAGTAATCCCAACGTTACTTACCGCTAACTTTATTTTCTTCCATAGGGATCCATTGACTGGTTTTCTGTGAAAATTCTTCTAAGTGTCTACTTTTGAAATACTAAAATATTGTTTAAAAATCACAACAGTAACGAATTCCGAACTACTCACCTGCTATCAGGAGAGACGTCAGTACTGCCTCTTTTAGACTAGTACCAACCATGAAAAGTAATTTTTACCGTACTTACCAGTAACTCGAAATTCCTCTCATAGGATATCATTGCCTGCTTTTGTTGAAAAAGTTTCTAAGTGTCGATTTCTGCATTTTACAAATATTCTTTAAAAATCGTGCCAACGATACAAAACGTAATTACTTACCTGTTTTAGCTAGATACCCCAGTGCTGAACCCGAGAACCCAGCACTGGATTACAAAAGTAACGTAAACCTGCTTTGCTTGCAAACTGCATTTCCTTCCATAGGATAACATTGGTAATTTTACCCAGAAAAGTTTCTAAGTGTCGACTTTTGAAATACAGTAATATTCCTCAAAAATCACTACAATAACCAAAACGCTTTTTCTTACCTGTTTCCAGGAAGTGTCCCAGGACTGAATCCAGGATCCAGTCCTGTGGTTAGAAAAGTAACCTACAAAGTCATTAATTGTAATTAATCACAATTTTCCATTAAGCTCAATGTTGCATTGTATTTGACCCCGTGTTGCCTCTTGCACCAACTGTGATTATTACCACCAACAAGTCTATTGCCTATTTGTAAGGTGGCTAACCAGAACATCTCATACTGAGAAAGTATATTTTGACCCTATTGTTGGTTCTAAAATAAAACAAGCATATATATTTTTTTATATATACAAACCATTGGCCTAGAGTTCAGTTCTTGAGTGTGTGGCTTCATTTACTGACTGAGTGTGTACAACAAATGCTTTACACTGTCCTCTGATACTGCCTTACTGCTCGACCAAGCTACCACTTTGGAGAGTAAGGTTATATCTAACTTTAGCCTCTGCCAAACCTCTGGGGACTGGGGACTCTGTGCACACTGAACCTTACTTGGGTGCAGTATATACAGAGCCACTTTCCTACAAGGGGTGAGAGAGAATGAAAGGCTAAAAAAGATAGAGAGGGGAGAGTTAATTAAGTAGAGAGAGAATTAGAGAGGGGAGAGAGAGAGAAGGAGAGAGACAATAAGAGTGGTTGGTGTGGAGTTTAAATAGAGTGAAGAAGTGACGCGGTAAAAGTAACCTTAAATATAGCTTTGTGCTTTGCGCGAATAAGTATAAAAAAAAAAAAAACACAGTGAGACAAAAATACTGGTAATTAGGCTGTGACTCCCAATATAAAACAAATAGCGATATAAGGTGAAATCAACCCACCGAAGCAATATTTCTAACTAGACAAAATAAAGCTTGCATTTCAATGCTAATCGCTGTTGTTTTTCATGTGACTGTAGTCCAGGGCCGTCAGTTGGTAATTTGAGCTGCTGCTGCGATTGAAACATCAGAGTCCAGAGAGTTAATGAGCCATGACGAGGAAATGAGGAAGAGATAGGAAACCCAGATGGCAACTGCGCGCGTGCACGCCATCGTGAACGCAAGCTGGTCGCCAGCCGAAAGCAGTGGGTTTGCACTTCCAAAACCCGCTTACTAAAACTCTCGGCCAGACCAGCGCAAGCGCTGGTGCAGGCCGAGACCTAAAAACCTAAGCAGGTTGAAAAAGACCCACCAGCAATGACAGAGGACATAATAGATAATATCCTCCTTTATATTAGCAAATTAATGGCTAATAATTGCGACTGCTATTTGTGACAGTCTGCCCATGAGGGCACTCACTGACCTCGGACTGTTAGTCAGCCCTCATCTCTCACACACGTTGCATGAGGGATTCATCCTACCTTCCTATAGGTGTGTCGGGGGAGCCAGCCAGAATGGTTGTGGTTCAAAGGAAGGTATGTAGTGGAGACCAAATCTCTTTGGATCAGCTGGTACGAGGTAGCATGGAACAAAAGCAGTCCAACTGCTCATAACAGTAGATTAGATCCAACAGCCAACCTTGGATTGTGGGTGAGCGGTTTCTTTCCCATACACATGCCACCCTCCTCTTAGCGAATAAGAAGCCCACAAATGCCAGACGACGCACACCCCTAGGGAGAAGGGCAGTGTACCCAAGAAGGGCAGTAAATGGGGAAAGGGGTACATCTAGGTCCAACATGGAGGACATCTGCTTGAATATTTAAAAAAAAGTCTGCCTATATCAAGGGACAGAGCCAAGCAAAGTGTAGAAAGTCAGCATGCAGATCATGACATCTCACACAGGTGGAGTCCTCCGCCAACCTTCTTCTATGTATAAGTACAGGAGTGCTGTATAACTGATGCAAAAATCTGAAGTAGAGTAAACGTAACCTATTTTCTTTTTGGGAGTTTTAACTCGACCCGAAGGTATCAGAGCACTTTACATGAGCACATGTTGCGTTACAGACAGACCCATTTATTTTGTTAGGCACGGGGAGATTAAGTGATTTGCCCAGAATCACAGGATGTTGAGCGTCCCGCCAGACTCGAACCCAGCTTCGAGGTCAACCGCTCTAGCCGTTAGGCCACATCCTCTCCTATTGTTGGGAGAGATTGCTCCTGTTTGAGCACAACAGTAAGGTCTTATCTGTTAGCTAAGTTTGGCTATCATGTTCCCACTTTTCATTTGCGCAGGATGTCACAAGCAGGGTCCTCTGTCTGCATTGACCTGTAGAGCTTAGTGATAACCTGTTTATGTGAAGTAAGGCTAGGGAAAAAAGAAAGTGTCTTGCATGGCTTCGGTTCCTGAGGGGAAGGCTGTCTGCATGTCGCCCATAATCTAGTATAGATGAAGCAGTCCATGGACTTGGTAGTGTGTCTGTTCTCAATGTCAGGAAATGTGATGAACGAACCCTGTTTGGGATTAGATCAGTCATTGTTAACAGGCCACATTGCACGAGTCCATCATGGACCCCCCTCCCGTCTGTAGTAAGTGGGTGCAGGGGGAAACGTGACAAAGACTGCTCCGCAGTTTAGAGTATTAAGCATGCTGCTCTCTTATGGAGTCCGTCCCATGTCAGTTGAGTTAGGGGGTAGAAATACATTTCGTAGCGACTCTGCAAAGAACAGTGAATTTTCAAATAACTGGCACCAGATAATGATCCGGTTTACAAAGATATAGTGTGATGTCATCAGCATATAAGGAAATGACCAAGTTTTGGGAATTGAAGTTGAGACGTCTATGTGCATGGCACTGCCTAGTAACACAGGCTAGTGGCTCTGTCAGTGCAAACAATAAGGGTTAAAGCAGGCACCCTTGACAGATGCCTCTATGGATCGGAATCAGGGATGACAGGAGTCCAATCAAACAGACTCTGGTTTGTGGCTCATTCAGAGTAATCAGACCCAGGCAGAAAAGAGGTCGGGATCCCCCGTTCTAGTTAAAATATCATAAAGGAAATTCTACTCCAGGTAATCAAAGGCTTTAGTAGCATCCAGCAGGACTGCTACGGTCCTCAAAGTCGGGTTTAGTTGATGCATGAGAGCAAAAATGCATTTCAGTTTGTGTGAGGTTGAGCTACCCGGAATAAAAGCAACTTGATCAGGACGCACCATGTCAGGTAATAGGTGTAACAGACTATTGGCAAAAACCTTTGGCCATGTTTCTGGCATCTGTATTTATGAGACAGTCTCTATCGGATTCACTCAAATCAGGTGATTTGCCCAGTTTTAAAAGAGTGATGAGCACTGCTTCCTTGAACAAGCATTTGCAATGCAATAGTTCTCGCATTTGTGAGATTTAGAGTTATTGGCCTTTTAAATGATAATGTTTTTTACATATGTGTTTTGTTTTGTAGTGTAGTGAATGCATGTGGTGTGTAGTGTATTATGTATGTTGTATTGGAATTGTTAGTTGATCTTTTGTGTGGTGTGGAAATGTGTGTTTTTTAGTGTATTTGTGTTGTAGAATTATGTGGCATGGTAAATAGATAGTGGTGAGAGCTGTAGCGAATAGGTAGAAAGGAAGAATTACAGGGATAGGTAGCTTGTGCAGGTAGTGATTATTGATACTGAGACAGAGGAACATAAACAGTGTGTGAGACGAGAGAAAGAAGGGGTGAGCAGGCCACAGACGCATAAAGACGGAGCTTTTGTGTATGCATTTGACATCCTAAGAAGAGGAGGATAGCATGTGTTTGAGGGAAGTAAACTTTGAAAAGGAACGTAAAAGAAACTGTGGGTGAAGACCTGAAGTTAATTTTATTAGTGAGGCAGGAATAGTGCATAAGAGAGCGATAGATGGGTGAGAGAGAGTACAACAGAGAGAGAGATAGATGGAGAAGTGGAGGGGGACATGGAGGGAGTGGGGATGGAAGAGGTGAAGCAGTGCACAGTGTCAGAAGGTATAGTAAGGTAACCTCACATTATGAAGCAAAGAATTCTAACCAATTGGCCACACACTGTGCTGCAACTCCCAACACTGAAATCTGCGCCCAAAACTATTTATACCCTCTGGAAAAGTCCGCACTTCTTGTAGCCAGATATTTACAGTGCAGTGATGTGGAAGTGGGAACAGCAAGCCTGAGTTCTTTTCATAGCAAAGAAGAACTAACTTGAAAAGGGCTGTGTAGGAAAGTGGGTTTCTGTTGCAGTAACCCCCCCACTTTTTGCCTGATAACTGATGCACTTTTCCTTGGTGTGCCCTGGGTCCCTGCCAATCAGGTACCCAGGGCCTGTGTTCCTTCCCTAAAAACTGTACTAAAGCCTAAACCCAATTGGCATCTCTGGCCACAGGTAAGCCCCTGGTAAATGGTACCCTAGGTACCCAGGGCACTGTGACCAGAGAAGGCCCCTAAGGGCTGCAGCACTTATTGTGCCACCCTTAGAGGCCCTGTACCCTGACACACACACCCTGCCTTTGCAGGCTGAGTGTCTTGGTGCAGAACAATACAGAGTCGACATGGCACACATCCCTGTGTGCCATGCCCACAAATACACTGCCCTGGCATACCTCAGTCACCCCACTAGCTGGGTGCACTATGCCAGTGGTGTGGGCACAGGTGCATGAGCCCTGTGCCCCTACAGTACCCAGGGCCATTCTTGGGCACTGTAAGTGCAGTGATGCCATTAAGAGTATATGGTGCTGGGAGGTTGTCATTACGAACTCCACAGCACCATAATGGCTACACTGAAGACTGAGAAGTTTGGTATCAAACTTCTCAGCACATTAAACCCACACTGATGCCAGTGTGGAATTTAATGCAAAATGCACGACAGAGGGCAACTTAGAGTTGCCCCCTGAACCTAACCTACAATCCACGTCCTGCCTGAGAGGCTGCCTAGGCTGCCACCCAGCAGACATGTTGCTGGACCCCTGGGTAGAGAGCCATCTGCTCTCCCGGGCCTGCAACAATGCACGTCCTGGGCGAGGTGCTAGGCCTCCTCCCCCAGGATGGGCAGGGGGAAGCTTCAAAGGCATTCCGCCTTTGTGAGCTTCCCCAGACCACTTGCTGTACTCAGCAACTGGTCCCCACTGGTTCTAGCCCCCACTCTGGCGGGAAGACTGGCGGGAAACACCAAGGGAGGAAAGGGGGTGTGCCAGCCTCTGCCAACCCCACCCCTCAGGTGGGGGAGGGGAGGAGAAGCACATCTCCGGGCTCTCGCCAACTTGAAGATGGGGAGCCCTACCCAATCAGGACTAGGCTCCTGCCCCCCTCCCTCTGGAGAGTGGCAGGATAGGGGGTGTACCCACCCCAGGGAAGGGACCCATTGGTCCCTGCCCCTTACCTACCTGTAACGCCCCTAAATCTAGTATTTAGGGGCAACCTGAACCTTCCTTCCTTAGATCCCGAAACCGAAACAAGCAAGAAGAACAAGAAACAAGAAGACCTGCCGTGCAGCTGCTAACAAGAGGAAGACACCAACTGATTTGGCCCCAGCCCTACCGGCCTGTCGACCCTCGAACCTGCTCCTGCTAAACCCCGGCGTCTCCAGTGGTCAGCAACCTCAAAAACCCCGGAGGACCTGACTGCCTTGTGACTAAGAAGACTGGGACTCCCACGAGCAGTGGTACTGCTCAAAAGCAAGTAACAAGCCCCTGGCATCAGCCAGGAACCGCGAACCCTGCACACTCTGCACCCGCCAAGCCTGGCCTGTGCTGGAGTGAACAAAGACCTCGAGGACGTCCCCCCGGCGACTGTGACCCCAAATCCAGCACCCAAGGACCCACCTCGACGCTCGGCCTCAGAACCAGGGACCCCTCCAACCGCGACCAGCCGAGGGTAAGATTTCCGACGCCTAAAGACACCTCTGCACATGGCGCCCCACGGCCTCCTGTGCCCAACTCCTGGGTGCCTACCCTTCCTACAGATTCCCAACTTACCTCTCGAAGTGGTGGTCGCACCTGAAGAATCTTCGTCCCCGAGCTTGCAGCCTTTGTTCGTTCTTGAGCTCCTCCATTGAATAACATTGAGCGCCCGACGGCTCAAAAGCACCCTGCACCCAGCCGTCCGAGTGCCCCTGGCAGTGCAACCTCTACTCTAATCTACTTCCCCATTTGCCCTGAGCAAGTGACCAGGAGCCCAGCTCCCACAGCCGCGTGGCCTGCTTGCCAGCAGCCACCAACCAAAGGCCCCCTGCCTTCCATAGGATAACATTGGGCCTACTCACTCTGCACCCGGCCGCCCATGTGCCGCTGAGGGTGTAACAACTGTACCTACCTGACCCTGGGAGACCCCTGAGTCTGTGCCCAGAACCTTAACTCTGCCAGTCGAGTACTTACCCAAAAGCCGATAACTCACTTTTCTTCCATAGGGTAACATTGACTGGTTTCACTTGGAAATTCTTCTAAGTGTGGAGTTTTGAAACTTTAAAATATTCATCTAAAATCAGCCGAATCACGAAAACACTCACCTGTTATCAGGAGAGATCCCAGTGCTGGGTCTTGGTGCCCAGCACTGACCCTGAAAAGTAATTGTAACTGTACTTAACGGTAACTTGAATTTCCTTCCATAGGATAACATTGCCTGGTTTTTGCTGAAAAAGTTTCTAAGTGTCAATTTTTGAAACTTACAAATATTTGCTAAAAATCGCCTGTGTGACAAACGTATTCTTTCAATTGTTTACAGGAGATGTACCAGTGCTGGATCCAGGATCCAACACGGAGTAAGAAAAAGTAACGATAACATTACTTACCTGCTAAGTGAATTTCCTCCCATAGGATAACATTGGTGATTCTATGTGAAAAAGTTTCTAAGTGTCCACTTTTAAAATACAATAATATTCCTTAAAAATCACAACTGTAACCAAAACGTTTTTACTCAATTGTTTACAGGACATGTCCCAGGACTGAACCTAGGATCCAGTCCTGTGGTAAGAAAAAGTAATCCCAAAAGTAATCTATTGCATTTAACTAGAAATTCCCATTGAGCTCAATGTATTATTGTGTTTGAAATTGTGTTGCCTAATGCAACAACTGTAACTACTGTGTTCAAAAGTCTATTGCCTATTGAAAGTATTCAACTACAGCATTTGATTCTGAGAAAGTATTTTGATACCTATTGTTGGTTCTAAAAATAAAACTATATATTTTTATATACAAAACAATTGGCCTAGAGTTCAGTTCTTGAGTGTGTGAGACCATTTGCTGACTGAGTGTGTACAACAAATGCTTTACACTGTCCTCCGATACTGCCTTACTGCTCGACCAAGCTACCACTTTAGAGAGTAAGGTTATATCTAACTTTAGCCTCTGCCAAACCTCTGGGGACTGTGGACTCTGTGCACACTGAACCTTACTTTGGTGCAGTATATACAGAGCCACTTTCTTACAGGCTGCTTCAAGATTCCATGTTACAACCAATGGACAAAAGATCTTGAGGGATCCCATGATCACAAGGCCTATCTAATGAGGTCTGGTCTCTCCACACAGGCTTAACCCCTTGTGCTCCGGTGAAACACCTTCACAACTCACACAGACAACAGCATTCCTTGACCATCCCATGCCCATCCCTGGAGAGGCTCTGCCTCTTGATAAACACGGCCCCTCACACTCTAAAACCAAACTATTCTGACTGTCTCTGGCTATATACTATATAATGGAAGTTGTGGATAGGGGAGTCGGGCGAGGTTGGGGAAATAGTCAAAGTAGCCCTTTAGCTTGTGAATTTCATGGTTATTTTGTTTTTGTTAGGAGGGTGAACACCCTGAGGGAGGGCAAGAGACAGTAAAAAGGTAGGGAGGAAGAGAGGGAGAGAGCGAGAGAGAAAGAAAAATAGATGAACAGAGATAGAGAAAGAGAGAGTAAGTTTTGGGGGTTAAGTGATCACCTTGACATCTAAGCCATGTGCTATAATTACAGGTAAAGAAGGCAGCCTGAGACACAAAAACGGGGCATAGCTGGTGCCACTAAAGGAACACCCTATTTTACAGACTGTTGTTTCGCTGGCTCCCTGACTTGTGAAGGAAGTCGCCAAAAATGTGTTGCCTGGTCGGTGTGTGCACATGTGGCTGTGGTGTGAGAGATGCACCCGTTTTCTGCCCTCGTCCAGAGAAAGTCTGCATGTAACATAGATCGTGACCAAAGGAGGCTATCCCAGGCATTAAATCACCCCAGCTCCACCCCCTCCCAGAAGCACCTCCATCTCTAGACAGGACCTCCACTCAGTCTGTTTAATTGCATTAATGTCATGTGTCGGTAATTTTTTATCATAAACGTTTTTGCTTCTTGTATTAAAATGAAGGCCTCCCAGCCACCTTCGGGCTGTCCCCTCAGTAAGCACTAGAGAAGGTTCTGGGCTAACCTGCACAGGAAGACGACGGGTCGTGGCCGGCCGCCTCTCCCGGTGCCCAAGTGCTCCGATTGTCTGACAAATTACCCTTTCCTGCCCTGTTTTAGGAGGTGCCCAGATTTTGTGGTTTGTCTCTGTATCAACATTGCATTAATAAACAAGGAGAAGTAGGCATAAAACATGTACTGGTGAATGTTGCACGCCAGCTATAAAATGGACCCTTGTCAGGTCGAGAAAAAGGCTGTAAAGGTAATGTAAAGGATCACAGGAAAGACGGGGCGCTAGGTGGCGCACGACTAAGATGGCCGCACATCAGTGAGGCTCCAGCTCAGCCGAGCAGGAAAACATACATCAAACCCATCCTGAATCGCTAATGGGTTTCACTGACACCACCACGCGAAACCGGAACCACGGCTGAAGCCGTGGATGCCAAAACCGGATGATCTGACCGAGCCTTGCCCCGCATCCTTAGGTACGGACGATATCGCTGGAAACATCCGAGGCCGCAAAGGCGCGTAATCTGCGAGGCCGGAGAGTGGACGGCGGCGCGGTGTGTGGAGTGCTACTCCCCCCCCTCTGGATTGACCGCTGAAGAGGATACACATGTGAGTGGTGAGGAGGGAGGACACACGCACTGTGTCCGAGCTGTCTGCGCCGCCTGCGGGGTATTGCGTGCAGCCGCACCGGCCTGGGACGCCCGACATCACGGAGCGGGCTGGTGCTGGTATGGGGCACTGAGGGAAGCGGAGCGCAGATAACAGCCATCCGTGACTGGGGGAGCTCGAGACGGCGCGCTTCCGGACGCGCCGACCCTGCCTGGTCCACCTTAGCCCATCTGCTGTCTGGGATTGCCGTCTCGCTGTTGCTGCCGAGGGTGGCGGCCGCCATCTTAGACCATCGCGACGGCACCGCTGTGGAGGGGTCCTGCGAACAGATCGCGGCGGGGAGCTGCGCGCCACCTCTACTACTCGTGTGGTGCTTGCACTGGGCTGGGACACCGGCGATCGCCTTGCGGTAGTGGAGGGGGCGGCTGTGGAGGGCTGCGGGGAGCAGTGGACACCATCATCTAGTTCCTCCCGTACTGGGCCGTGGGGGGCCTGGCTTGCACCCCCCACCCCCCCCCACCTGCTGTGGTCTCGGCGCCCTCCCCTCCCGGTCACCACTACCCATAAAGAAGCCCATACTGCTGCAGTGCATCTCCTAACCCAGAAGCCCGAACCAGCTGGTGCGCACGGATAGCCCGGAAGGGCCGCCTCGCAGCGAGGTGCAGCAGCAGCCGCTCACCAAGACCCTCACGCGGGTGGGGGCGGAGGGCACCACCGGAGATCCCACTCCGCGCCTTCGCGCTGACTGCAGATCTCTACAATGGGGCGCACGGACACAAAACAGTCCAAAATTCCATTCGAAGCGCGCAAGACCCCCAGATCGCAGTCGCTCGAGAATGCGGATTCCGATGCAACAGGCACATCTGGGGAAGACTGGAAGGCTCTCCTGTTGAGCATGAAGCAAAGCCTCACCTCTATAGACGCCAAGATGGACACTATGAATATGAGAATGGAAGCTGTGGTCAACAAGTTGGACCAACATGACCAATGCTTGAAAGAGGCCGAAACTAGAGTCTCGGAGCTAGAGGACGGCGCCACAACCAACAAGGAGCAGATCACACAAATGAATAAACTGCTTAAGGTAATCGCGGATAAAAACGAGGATTTGGAGGCCCGCTCTAGAAGAAATAACGTCCGCATACTTGGCCTGGCGGAAACTACCAACGTGGGGCGCATGGAGGACTTCATCGAAAGCTTGGTGGTGAGCCTATTCGGCCGGGATTCTTTTTCGGCGCACCTCACGGTGGAGCGGGCGCACAGGCCCGCTTCTTAAACTACCGCGACAGGGATGCGGTCCTACGAATGGCCCGTGAAAAGAAGCAGGTCCACTACGAGAAAACTACACTAGCGTTCTTCCCGGACTTCACGCAGTCAGTACAGGATGCTAGGCGTAAGTTCACAGCTGTAAAGAAAAAACTTCAACTACAAGAAATCCCTTGCGCCATGCTATACCCGGCGAAATTGAAGATCACCCATCATGGGAAACAGCACTACTTTCTGAATCCGCAGCAGGCTGAAGAATACCTTAAAAGTCACCGCCGGGCGGCATCCACGGAGTCGGGGGCGAATGGTCGATCTAGATCCCACTCTCCTCTATCGGAGCCAGGCTGAGCTGCGTATGGAACATTGATTTTTCTGGAGCGCTCATAGCTTTGGAACTGTTGACGATCTGACTCTAGCTGGTGATGTACTCATAATTTTTCTGCTTATTTTTTTGTGATAGCTATCCTGCTCGGCAACTCACCCCCCGTCCCGCCGAAGCTGCACGCCTTACAGCGGTGTAGCAGGTGGGTGCGAGCAAGGAGGGGAGTGAGCAAGTCGTGGGCCCCTAGCGTGTTCCCCAAGAGGGCGTACCCCTGAATTTACTTTACGGATAGTAAAGTGGTTGTTTACTTTTGATGTTTACTTGGGTGGGGATAACTCATGTGCCCGGCAAGTTGGGGAAGCCGGGGTGGGAGGAGGGGGGAATGTTCATGTTCGCAAGGTCTCGATCCACCCAATTGCCGAAGGTTTTCACGATCTGGTTAAATATGATTCCTCATAACAGCAACAATGGCAGACAGCGCGCGAAATTTAAATAATCTCAGGATCGCGTCGTGGATTGTGCGGGGGCTCAACAACCCCAGAAAGAAAAGGCAAATACTTGGGTATTTAGACAGGCATCACATCACAGTCGCAATGCTACAGGAAACGCATCTAAACACTGGAACCGTCCCCCTGTTTGCCTCGAGATGGGCCTCGCATCGCTGCTTCGCCTCTTACTCTAGTTATGCCCGAGGAGTAGCTATCTTGATCAAAAGAGGAGTGCCGTTCGTGCCCTGTGGCACGGTAGCGGATGTGGGAGGTAGATTCTGCCTGCTCTGGGGGAGGCTACATTCGTCTAATGTAATGTTCGCAAATTACTATGGCCCCAATACTGATGACCCTCGGGCTCTCCTCCAGCTCTGGAGTAAAATCCAGGAGATTGGTACCACCTATGTCATATGTGGGGGGGATTTTAATACTGCACTACAGCCCAGAATGGATAGGTCCCGTGCAACCCCGGCCCATTACACAAACACACAAAGAACCTTGCAGGACATAGTAGCAGACAATCGACTACTGGATTCCTGGAGGTACAAACACCCAATGGTACAGGAGGGTACACACTATTCTACAATTCACTCATCTTGGGCCAGGTTGGACTACATGTTCATTTCGATAGGTATGGCGCACTGGCTGAGCCATGCGTCCCATCTGGCCCGCACGTATTCCGACCACTCCCCAGTTGTGGTGGAGCTACATCCCCCCATACGACACTCCCCATATAGCAATTGGCGCCTTAACCCCTTACACTTGCAGGACACAGTATTCAGGGCTGAATTAGAGCAAGAAATACAGGATTTTTTTGCGCGTAATATCTCATCAGTTCCCAGTGTCATCACGGTCTGGGAGGCGTTCAAGGTCACGGCCCGAGGCTGGTGCATGGCTAAGGGAGGGGGAATCCTGAAAGCGCTGCGTAACGACCTCACCAAATTGGAGATGGAACTCAAAAAAATAGAGAAGGATACCAGCTCAGATAACCTTACATTCAAAGTCACCATGCGCAATAAGCTTACCGAATATGGGAAACTTGCGGACAGGGAGTGTAACTTTCGGGGGAAATCTTATAAGGCGAGAATATATGGTGAGGGAGACCGGCCAGGAAGGGCACTAGCAGGCGCGTCCAGACCCCCCAGGTTCTCCAACTATGTCACAGAGATACAGGATGCGCAGGGTGTCACGCACAGAAACCTTCCTGATCAATTAAAAACATTTAGAGACTTCTACAGCGTCTGTACTCTTCCCAGAGAGGCGCCCCGCTTGACTTGTCGAGCTACCTCGACGATACGGCGCTGGCATGGCTGGGAGACGCCCAGCGGGGATTTCTAAGTCTGGAATTAGAGCTCGACGAAATCACAGAGGCCATTAGGAGTATGCAATCCGGGCGGGCCCCGGGGTCTGACGGCCTACCCATAGAGTTCTACAACTTTTGCCCCGATTCTGGCTCCTATCCTGCAGGAAGTGTACTATGAGGCACTGGAGGTGGGCTGCTTGCCTGGTACTATGCGTGAGGCCCTTATAACCTCGCTTTTGAAACCTGGGAAGTCCCCCCTCCAATGTGACTCGTATCGGCCTCTGTCCCTTTTGAACTGCGACACTAAAATTCTTGCTAAAGTACTGGCGACCAGACTCAATCTACTGATGCACCGCCTGGTGCTTCCGGATCAGGCGGGGTTCATACCTGGTAGAGCCACATCACATAATCTAAGAACCCTTGCTGCAGTCCTACAGGACATTGATCCGAACTGCTCAGCGGTGGCGGTGTTCCTGGACGCCACTAAGGCATTCGATTCCCTGGAGTGGGACTACCTGCTGGGTGTCCTGAGCCGCATGGGAATGCCCGCTCCTTTTCTCCAGTGGGTGCAACAGCTTTATAGTCAGCCGGTGGCATCGGTGCTTCTAAATGGAGCCCGGTCCCCCCCTTTAACATCGCCAGAGGCACGCGGCAGGGCTGCCCCCTATCCCCCATCCTCTTTGCCCTAGCCATAGAACCCCTAGCCGCAAAGCTCCGACAACACCATAATGATGAAGCGCTGATCTACCCTAATAGGCAGTTGCTACTCTCTCTCTATGCAGACGATATGACGTTGTATGTAAAAAAAAAACAGGACAATCTCAATCCAATATTGCGGGAGATAACTAAATTCGGTGTCATATCTGGGGTACATATAAACTGGTCAAAATCCGCGGTTTTCCCTCTGACAGATAATACCCCGCAGCACCTACTGGACTATCCTCTAACGTGGGAAACTGAGGAACTAAAATACTTGGGCATCCACATTACTAGAGACAGAAACGCGTTAATGAGAATTAACTATGACACAGCCATGGACAAAATAACAGATACTATCACTAAGTGGCTACGACTTCCCCTCTCTATGGCAGGGAGAATCTCCTTAATCAAGATGGTAATTCTGCCAAAACTTTTGTACCTTTTCATTAACATACCATACCATCCCGGAAGCTTCTTCTTCAAGACACTTAGATCTCAACTCATTAGGCTCATATGGGGAGGGAAACAGGCACGACTTAATTTAAACACGTTAATGCTCCCATACCACCAGGGAGGATATGATGTCCCAAATTTTGAATTTTACTATTACTGTGCACAGGCCCATTTTGCAACATACTGGTTTCACCCACCACCTTTCATGCCTCATCTGGCAATCGAGGAGGGCTACATGGCTCCGACACCCACCTCCGGTTTCCTATTCACAACAGTGAGGGAACGCGGACGAGACCCGTCCACAGTTGACTGCACGATACTAGCATGGCACCGGATAGCGCACAAATTGGAGAGCCCTATGCTTTACTCCCCTAAAATGCCCTTGATACGGAACCCTTTGTTGCAAGTCACGTGCGAAGGGATATGCCGAAAGATGCTAGGAAACCTCAAGTACCATACCTGGGGAGACCTGTATGTCGAGGGGCATTTTCGCACCCAGCCACAGTTCTTCGGAACTCACCCCCAACGATAATGGACATATTCATGTACATTCGCCTTGAGCAGAGTCTAAAGGCCGTAACCCCTTCCTTTCCGGAAGAACCGAACACACTAGCGCCGTTACACGCTTTCCTTCAGACAGCGCCCCTGTACATGCTGTATCTCTCCTATATAGGCACACTCAAAGCGCACCACCAACTCACCCTATCCGTGCCCGTAACGAGTGGGACCGGGATCTGGATGTCCCTCTGACGGATGACCAATGGGAACTTAGCTGTTCACAAACAAAGTCCATCACTAGCAATAGCAGACTACGCCTTATACATTTTAAATTCCTGCACCGGATATATCACACCCCGGCTAAACTTCACAGATTCCGGCTAAGAGATAATGATAAATGCGAGAGGTGTGGCCGGGAGGGAGCGGACTTCATCCACCTGGCGTGGAGCTGCCCTGGGGTGGCGGAATTTTGGGAACAGACGTTTGCTGGTCTCTCGGACATGCTAGGTGTACAGATGGTGTCCAGTCCTCTTGTGGCCCTCTTGGGGCTGATTCAGGGTGTCAACACACAACAAAAAAAGTTCCTAGCAATGGGGTTGCTATTAGCAAAAAGACAAGTTGCATGCCGATGGGGGAGAGGCCGTGCCCCCAAGTTCAAGGACTGGGTCCACACGATGACCACCTGGCAAGAAAATATGCATCACTATGCAGACTTACTTCCCATCAAATCACGCCCGAAGGATATTTGGGGCCCACTGACCGCCTACCTATTAGCACGGGAGGCAGAGCGCGAGTCAGATGAGAGTGAAATTGCTGTGGGGGGGGGAACGTTGGGACTGAGCCTGCGGCTCGAGTCTCACCCACACAGGAGGGGTCACCAGGGGCGCAGCCTCGCCCGGAGTCGCAGCCGTGTGTATAGGCTCAGTAGATTAATGAAAGCGCGACACTCCGCTTGGTTGTCTGGCGCGAGCGCAGTGACAACGAGAAAACAGCCTCTGCACCACTGGGATATGTAAATACCCGGAGTTCTCTTACTATTGTAAACGCCACTGCACTTTCCTGTCTGTATGTTGTATGAATATACTGTACCGATCGCTTAGGGATTGTAATCACCGGAGGATTGACCTGCACTTTTGTTTGGGGGGTAGAATAGACTATGTTACACTGTTACTGAAATGGGAAGGTGCTGCTAATATGCTTTATTAAATGTTATTTAATATGCAACTTTCTATTACACTGATGTACTGTACAATCCTTCAATAAAGGTTTTTGAAAATCAAAAAAAAAAAATGGATCACAGGAAAAAATAAATAAACGTGAACATAGTTCACGCAGTTTATTGTGAAAGACAAATAATCTGTTTAAAACAATTCAACATATAACACATTAAAAGAGAAGCACATTAAAATAAAAACGCTAGTGAAAGTGCACAAACAGCACGCGATACATAAGGCGACGTTCACTAGCAATAAGAAACGAAACTATCGCAATTAAAACAAAACAAGCAAGAACGGAGGGGTGGAGGCGAAGGGGACAGCGACATTGAGATGGGAGAGAAAAGCCGCACCACGTGTAAAACGAGGTCTACGTGAAAGAGGGATACATGAACGCCGCCCCCTCCCAACTCATCTCACAATACCCGTGTGCCCTGGCAAGTATCCACAGTACGCTCACAGAACAACAGCCTTTGAAATCAGGAAGATACTCCGTATGCTTAGTACACAATGCTTCCTACAATGGAGACAGCGTGATGCCGATTTCACATATAGAACAAGTTAACAAGTTAAAAATGAAAGTGCCGTCAGCCGGCCACGCTCTCAGTGCAGTCTCGTGAGGTAAGGATTCAACGCACGCATGCATGACAAGCAACAGACGACGGGTGAGCGGGGCCTAAGGGAGACAGGGCGGACACCAACCCCACTTCCAAAGAAGCCCGACACAAAACCAACGACAATAGATCTCGAAGCGAGCAGCGCATGCGCTGCAACGCAGGCGAGACCTAAAACCTGAGGGAGGGAACCCGTGCTGTGCGCCTCTTTAAAGACTTGCAGAAGTCATGGGCTAGGACAGCGATTGCCTTAGAAACTTTTGCTAGGAAACCAATCTCCTCCTGGCGCCTTGCAGGTAGGTAGCCCAGAAATTACTCCTTTACTCTCCTCTAGGGTCAGGGGGCGTCAAGGTGCTGACGTGTAGCGCAGTCTAGCAATATAGCGAGTCTGTCCAAGAATTTGGTGAGCACTTTGGGTGGAGGGAACTCCTGTGATGCATAGAGATCAGTGTAACAGGCACTGAACTCACCTAATATTTATACAGGGTTATAAAGCATAACCCAATTATCATTCTGATTCTGGATTACATTGTTGGAAATACCAGCTGGTCGCAGTGTTGCTGCTAATGCTCTGCCGGTCTCTCTCTCTCACCATAAACTCTGGCCCTGGCGTGGTGACTTAAGTGCTTAATCTCCCTGTCTGCCACCTCCATGAACTGAGTGAGTTTTGCTTTAACATCTCCTAGTGTCTCTGAGTTGTGGGAATCTGTTACCAATCTGTTCAGGTGATCCATAAAGCGTTCTATGAATGCCGTGCTGTTGGAAATACATACCCCACATGTAACTGCTCTAAATGCATCCCAGAGTAAGCCTGCATTATCCGTTGAGTGTTCTTGGAGCGTAAAGTAGTTAGTTATCTCAGTCCTGATCTAAAGTAGTTAGTTATCTCAGTCCTGATCTCATCTCGGAATACTGCATCATGTAGGGCCTGGGGTGACAAGCGCCAGGTAAATGCACGGTGTTGAGGTCCAGGCAATATAATGGTAGGGAGTACCGGAGCGTGATCAGAAAACATGCGGGGAAGGTGGTTTACCTTGATCATCCATGCACATGTATATAAAGACCCAAGTCACACGTCCAGGCTGGACCAGGAGCCTGTGGCTGATGACATGTATGTACCCGACTGAAGTGTGGAGTTCCTCCATTTACATATGTTCACCGAGTTTAATTTTTTTTTATTTTTTTTGCAGTTTTATATAAGACGAACTCGACCCGTAGGTATCAGAGCGCTTTACATGAGCACCAGTTGCATTACAGACAGACACATTCATTTTTTTATATTTTTTAGGCACGGGAAGATTAAGTGATTTGCCCAGAATCACAGGATGTTTGGGCCTCCCACCAGACTCGAACCTGGTTCCACTGCTTCAAAGTCAGCCTCCCTGGCTGTTAAACCACATCCTCTCCCAGTTTGTGATTGGATATGATAGAGCGTAATACAGCAGTCGGGTGGGAGTGAGTTGAAAGGTGCAATCTGTTTAGGGCGGGCTCTAAAATCAAGTTAACTCCCCCAACACCCACAAGATGGATTGCTGTGATAGTTGTGAACCGGTGTTCCATAAGTGCTATATGAAATCTGGGTCATTCATGTTGGGGCCATAAACATTCACAAATATAATATGTTTATCATGTATTGTGCCTTGAACAACTGAGTAACGCCTTAAAGGGTAATTAACTTGTTAAAGCAAGCAAAAGGGCACCCCACACGGAACGAGAATGGCTGTGCCTCTTGTATAGGAGGTGTAGGTAGCGAGTGTCCAGGTGGCCCACCGATCCAGAAAAGGTTCCCCAGATATCCTAAGTCCAAGCCCAGCATTAGCGGACTCCTCCTGGATTCCACAACGACGCCTGCAGTGTGAATCCAGAGGATTTGCGCGCCCCCCGCGCGCGCGACCAGCCCGATAAGTAGAATCCAACGTCAAAGGACAACCCTGCAGCCGAAGCCACTGGGCCTAGGGGAGCTCGACCGAAGGTGTCCCTGCGACCCCCAATAGCTCACTTTACCTCTGCTGTCGCTGGTCTCCCTCCTCCAGCCTCTGGTGCAGCGCCTGCAGCCTCCGGTGCGGAGCATGCAGCCTGTTTGTCCAACCGACTTTCTCCATTAAAAAGCATAGGGGCGCCAGACGCTGTATTTGCACCCTAAACCGTCCGCCCCTGTGCCGCTGGTGGTTTAAGTTTGGTGCTGTCTTGTTGGCCCCCCTGTGCTTGCTCTAACCCCCAAAGCTTGGCCCCTGCAACTGATTTACCTACCTACAAACAGCGTGGCTTCAAGCACCCCTAGTCTCTGTTGAAACGCATTGGACTCATCTTCAAATTTGACCTCTGCACCCGGCCGCCCCTGTGCCTCTGGTGGTGCAGACTCTGTGCTTACCTGATGTGAGAAAGTGCCATCTTTCTTACATGGTATGCCCCCACTTTTTGCTGAATGGCTGATGTACTTCGACTGAGTGTGCCCTGGGCTCCTGCCAACCAGGTACCCAGGGCCTGTGTTCCTTCCCTAAAATTGCATTGATACCTACACCCAATTGACATCCCTGGCCACAGGTCAGCCCCTGGTAAATGGTACCATGGGTACCCAGGGCACTGTGACCAGGGAAGGCCCTAAGGGCTGCAGCACTTATTGTGCCACCCTTAGGGACCCTGCACCTTCACACACACACACTGCCTTTGCAGGCTGCGTGTCTTGGTGCAGAACAAAAGTGAAGAGTCGACATGGCTCACATCCCTGTGTGCCATGCCTACAAGCCACTGCCCTGGCCTAGGTCAGCCACCCCTCTAGCTGGGTGCACTATGCCAGTGGTGAGGGCATAGAGGCATGAGCCCTGTGCCCTACAGTGCCCAAGTCCATTCTTGGGCATTGTAAGTGCAGTGCTGCCATTAAGAGTATATGGTGCTGGGAGTCTGTCATTACGAACTCCACAGCACCATAATGGCCCCACTGAAGACTAAGAAGTTTGGTATCAAACTTCTCAGCACGATAAACCCCCACTGATGCCAGTGTGGGATTTAATGTAAACGCACTCCAGAGGGCATCTTAGAGATGCCCCCTGAAACCAACCCGACCTCCAGTGTCCGGACTGAGTGGCTGCCCAGGCTGCCACCACCAGACATGTTTCTGGACCCCTGGGTCGAGAGCCTCTGCTCTCAGGGGCCTGAAACAATGCACATCCTGGGACGAGGTGCCAAGCCTCCTCCCCAGGATGGGCAGGGGAAGCTTCAAAGGCCTGCCACCTTTGGAGTTTCCCCAGACCATTTGCTGCTTCCAGCAAACTGGTCCCCCACTGGTTCTACCCCCACTCCTGGCGGGAGAACCGGCGGGAAAACCAGAGGCAGGAAATGGGTTGTGCCCACCTCTGCCAACTCCACCCCTAAGGTGGGGGAGGGCGAGGTGAAGCACAAACTCGAGTCCCCGCCATCTTGAGGATGGGGGACCTGGCCAACCAGGGACAGGCTCCTGCCCCCTCCCACTGGAGAGGAACAGAATAGGGGGTGTACCCACCCCAGGGAAGGGACCCATTGGTCCCTGCCCTTACCTACCTGTAACCACCCCTAAATTTAGTATTTAGGGGCTCCCTGAACCTTCCTTCCGGAGTTCCCAAATCCGAAAACAAGAAGAGAAGACGAAGCAAGAAGACCAGCCGTGCAGCTGCTAAAAGGAGGCGACAACAACTGACTTGGCCCCAGCCCTACCGGCCTGTCGACCTCTGAACCTGCTCCTGCGGAATCCCGGCCTCAGCAACCTCACAAACCCCGGAGGACCTGACTTCTGTGCTACAGCCTTCGACCCAGGGACTCCCACGAGCAGTGGTACTGCTCAAAGAAAACCTACCACAGACCCGGCCCTGGCACGAGCCGCGAAACCTGCACACTCTGCACCCGCCGAGTCCAGCCTGTGCCTGAGTGACCAAAGACCTCGAGGACGTCCCCCGGCGATTCTGACCTGGAATCCAGTGGCCAAGGACCCTCCTCGACGACCCAGACGACTCCTGCAGCCTCAGGACAAGGGACCCCTCCAACCGCGACCAGCAGGGGGTAAGATTTCCCGACCTCAAAGACACCCCTGCACCCGGCGCCCCACGGCCCCCTGTGCCCAACTCCTGGGTGTCTACCTATCCTCCAAGACCCCAACTTACCTCCTGAAGTGTTGGTCGTCCCTGAAGAATCACCGTCCCGAGCCTGCAGCCTTTCTTCACCTTTCCACGACCTCTATTGTTTAACATTGAGCGCCCGACGGCTCAAAAGCACCCTGCACCCAGCCGCCCGAGTGCCCCTGGAAGTGCAACCTCTATCCTAACCTACTTCCCTACTTGCCCTGAGCAAGTGACCAGGAGCCCAGCTCCCACAGTCGCGTGGCCTGCTTGCCAGCAGCCACCAACCCGGGAGCCCCCCGCCTGCCATAGGATAACATTGGGCCTTCTCACTCTGCACCCGGCCGCCCCTGTGCCGCTGAGGGTGTAAAAACTGTACTTACCTGATCCTGGGGGACCCCTGAGTCTATACCCAGAACCTTAACCCTGCCAGTCGAGTACTTACCCGAAATCCGATAACTCACTTTCCTTCCATAGGGTTCCATTGACTGGTTTTCTGCGAAATTTCTTCTAAGTGTGGAGTTCTGAAACTTTAGAATATTCACCAAAAATCAACCGAGTCACGAAAACGAAAATACTCACCTAGTATTAGAAGGGGCCTCAGTGCTGGACCCGAGTGCCCAACACTGGCCCTAAAAAGTAATCGCAACGGTACTTACCGCTAACTCACTTTTCTTTCATAGGGATCCATTGACTGGTTTTCTGTGAAATTTCTTCTAAGTGTCGATTTCTGTATTTTACAAATATTCTTTAAAAATCGTACAAACTACAAAAACGTAATTACTTACCTGTTTTAAGTAAATGTCCCAGTGCTGAACCTAGGAGTCCAGCACTGGATTACAAAAGTAACGTAAACATACTTTGCTTGCACACTGTATTTCCTTTCATAGGATAACATTGGTAATTTTACCCAGAAAAGTTTCTAAGTGTCAGCTTTTGAAATATAGTAATATTCTTCAAAAATCACTACAATAACCAAAACGCTTTTTCTTACCTGTTTACAGGAAGTGTCCCAGGACTGAATCCAGGATCCAGTCCTGTGG
Source organism: Calotriton arnoldi (assembly GCA_963921515.1). Taxonomy (NCBI): domain Eukaryota; kingdom Metazoa; phylum Chordata; class Amphibia; order Caudata; family Salamandridae; genus Calotriton; species Calotriton arnoldi. Next base: position 4,885,374 of record CAWUFW010000266.1, on the reverse strand, counting down.
TTAGAAAAAGTGCTCTGCAAAGTAATCAATTGTAATTAAGCATAATTTTCCATTGAGCTCAATGTTGCATTGTATTTGACCCTGTGTTGCCTCTTGCACCAACTGTGATAACCACTATCAAAAAAGTCTACTGCCTATCTGTAAGGTGAATAACCAAAGCATCTCATACTGAGAAAGTATATTTTGATCCTATTGTTGGTTCTAAAATAAAACAAGCATATATTTTTTATATACAAACCATTGGCCTAGAGTTCAGTTCTTGAGTGTGTGGCTTCATTTGCTGACTGAGTGTGTACAACAAATGCTTTACACTGTCCTCTGATACTGCCTTACTGCTCGACCAAGCTACCACTTTGGAGAGTAAGGTTATATCTAACTTTAGCCTCTGTCAACCCTCTGGGGACTGTGGACTCTGTACACCCTGAACCTTACTTGGGTACAGTATATACAGAGCCACTTTCCTACATTGGTGGATCAGCGGTGGGATACAAACTTGCATTTGTTGGACTACTTGGTTACCATCTGATCACACGACAGAACTCTTAAATTGCCTTTAAAATTCTGATTTTTTTAATTGGCATTTTTTTTACCAAATTACTAAAAGTCTTGTTAGGGCCTTGCTTAAGTCCCTGTAGCATCTTAGAAAATAAAAAGTCACTACAGCCAAGGTTAGAGGGGTTAGAATTTTTTTTTTTAAATGTCTCAAGACAAGAACCCAGCTATTAGTGAAGATAATAATGACATACAGGAACTGGTTGAGGAGCTCGACCTCACCCCTTATCTTCATTTGTCTTTCAAAGAGATAAGGTCCTTATGCAAACTTAAAGATATACCAATGGGCCAGCATCCAACCAAACAAGGGCTCCAGGAGCTCCTGGCTGAGTATGCTAAAGCCCACCCCTCTGAGCATGGTGATGACCCAACAGAGGAGGAAAGGAATGAGGAGGATGGGGATGGTAACCCACCTCCATCACTTCCTAGGGAAGATAGGGTCCCTGCACCCTTAACTCCAAGAATAGACCTCTGGGGACCTAGGGGCCACCTAGGTGGTCCTGGTCCCAGAGAGGACACTGAGGATAGCCTCAGTGAGGAGGACAACTTGTTAGCAAGGTTGGCCAAGCGACTGGACCTAGAGACCAGACTCCTGGCTCTAGAGAAGGAAAGACAGGAGATGGGTTTAGCACCCATCAATGGTGGCAACAATACTAAAAATAAGGATAGGGAGGAAACTTCTGAACCTAAAATCCCCAAAGGGATTGTCCCTAAGTTTGAGGAAGGTGATGACATCACCAAATGGTTCACAGCCTTTGAGAGGGCTTGTGAAATAAGAAGAGTAAAGAAACCTCTGTGGGGGGCACTCCTGTGGGAACTGTTCTCTGGTAACTGCAGAGACAGGCTTCTGACCCTCTCTGGGCCAGATGCAGGGTCCTATGACCTCATGAAGAGTACTCTGATTGAGGGATTTGGGCTCACTACTGAGGAGTATAGAATTAGATTCAGGGGGCTCACAAAACCCAGACCCAGTCCTGGATTGACTTCGTGGACTACTCAGTAAAGACACTGGATGGCTGGTTAGCTGGACATAATGTGCATGATTTTTCTGGACTTTACAATTTGTTTATGAAGGAACACATACTAAGTAATTGCACAAATGAAAAGTTGCATCAGCATTTGGTAGACCTAGGTCTAATTTCTCCCCAAGAATTGGGAAAGAAGGCAGACCACTGGGTCAAGACTAGGGTGACAAGGACAACCACTGGGGGTGACCAAAAGAAGGTGGTCACCAAACCCCCCAGGGGAAAGGTGGTGAGAATCCCCAAGATAAAAGTCTGAGTCTTCCAAAGGGCCCCAAAAACCTGTTCAGGGGGTGGGTCCCAAACTACTCCCTATGTGCCTCAACCCTATAGGGGAAGAACTTTGATCCCTTGAAGGCCTGGTGTAATAACTGTAAGAAGTCAGGACACCTCACTGTAGACAAAACTTGCCCCCACAACAAAGCCCCTAAGGCACCCAGTACAGCTACTCCTGGGGCAGCAAGTTTACAGATGGGATCAGAAGTGTACCCTGAGCAAATCTGGGAACACACTGAGGCAAGTCTGGTCTCCCTAGGGAAGTGGAATTTGCCACTGTAGCTATGTGGCCACCCAACTTAAAGAAGTATTTGCAATACCCCTGGGTGAATGGAACTAGAGTAGAGGCTCTGAGGGATACAGGTGCCAGTGTCACTATGGTGAGAGACACACTGGTTTCCCCTGAGCAATACTTGATTGGGAAAACTTACCCAGTCACCAATGCTGACAGTGTCACCACTAGTCATCCCATGGCCATGGTGACATTAGGCTGGGGGGGTTACTGGCCTGAAGCAGGTAGTGGTCTCTCCGAAGTTACCAGCTGCATGTCTGCTAGGAAATGATCTGGAAACCTCAGCCTGGGCAGAGGTGGAGCTAAAGGCCCATGCAGCCATGCTGGGCATCCCTGAATTGGTGTGTGTAAAAACAAGAGCACAGAGCAAAGGCAGGGTGAAGAAATAGTGTTGGAGCCTGAAATGATGGCCCAGCCTACCAAGAGAAAAGGAAAGAAGACTGGCGGACCAGCTTCTACACAGTCACAAGAGCAGGACCCCTCTCCTCAGGAGAGAACCTGGAAGCCCCAGAGGGAACTGAGCCCCTAGAGCTTGACCCTTACCAGGTTGAACTCTTGGGCCCAGGGGGACCCTCTAGGGAAGAGCTGTGCCAGGGACAGCAAGACTGTCCCACTCTTGAAAGCCTGAGGCAGCAAGCTGTTTCAGAAGCCAAGGGAGATGTCAGTGGTACCCACAGAGTCTATTGGGAAGAGGGATTACTGTACACTGAGGCAAAAGACCCCAACCCTGGAACCACCAGGAGAGTGGTAGTGCCCCAGAAGTACAGGGAGTTCCTCCTAACTTTGGCTCATGACATCCCCTAGCTGGACATCTGGGCCAAACCAAAACTTGGGAAAGGCTAGTTAGCCACTTTTACTGGCCCCAGATGCACCAAAGGTGAAGGAGTTTGTCAGCTCCTGTGTTACCTGTCAAGCCAGTGGCAAGACAGGTGGCCATCCAAAGGCCCCCTGATACCACTACCTGTGGTGGGGGTTCCCTTTGAAAGGGTAGGTGTGGACATAGTGGGTCCACTGGAACCTCTCACAGCCTCAGGGAACAAATTCATACTGGTGGTAGTGGATCATGCCACTAGGTATCCTAAGGCTATTCCCCTTAGGACTACTACAGCTCCTGCAGTAGCCAAAGCCCTCATTGGTGTCTTCACCAGGGTAGGGTTTCCTAAGGAGGTGGTTTCAGACAGAGGTTCCAACTTCATGTCTGCTTACCTGACCCACATGTGGAAGGAGTGTGGGGTGCAGTACAAGTTTACTACACCCTACCATCCACAAACCAATGGCCTTGTTGAGAGGTTCAACAAGACATTGAAAGGCATGATCATGGGGCTCCCTGAAAAACTCAAAAGGAGATGGGATGTCCTACTACCATGCCTGCTTTTCAGCTTACAGAGAAGTGCCACAGAAGGGGTAGGTTTCTCACCCTTTGAACTTCTGTTTGGCCATCCTGTGAGGGGACCACTCTGTCTTGTAAAGGAGGGCTGGGAGAGACCTCTCCAAGAACCCAAACAAGATATAGTGGACTATGTGCTTGGCCTAAGGTCCAGAATGGCTGAGTACATGGAAAAGGCATCCAAGAACCTTGAGGCCAGCCAGGAGCTTCAGAAGCACTGGTATGACCAAAAAGCTGCACTGGTTGAATTCCAACCTGGGCAACAGGTATGGGTTTTGGAGCCAGTGGCACCAAGGGCCCTCCAGGACAGATGGAGTGGCCCTTACCCTATCCTAGAGAAAAAGAGTGAGGTCACCTACCTGGTTGACCTGGGCACCAACAGGACACCCAAAGGGTTATCCATGTGAACCGCCTAAAACTCTACAATGACAGGGCTGACATCACCATGCTGATGGTGACAGATGAGGAACAGGAAGCTGAGAGTGAACCTCTCCCTGATCTCCTCTCCCACAGCCCAAAAGATGGGTCAGTAGATGGAGTTGTCTTTTCAGACACCCTCACTGCCCAACAGCAGACTGACTGCAAGCAAGTCTTGCAGCAGTATGCTGGGCTCTTTCCTTGACCCCTGGTCTGACAAACTGGTGTACCCATGATGTGGACACTGGTGACAGTGCACCTGTCAAAAACAAGATCTATCGTCAGTCAGACCAAGTTAAGGAAAGCATCAGAGCTGAAGTCAGCAAGATGCTGGAGCTAGGGGTTATTGAGCCCTCTGAGAGCCCCTGGGCTAGCCCAGTGGTTCTGGTCCCCAAACCTCATCAAAAGGGTGAAAGAGAGAGATGAGGTTTTGTGTGGACTATAGGGGTCTCAACTCTGTCACCAAGACAGATGCACACCCTATCCCAAGAGCTGATGAACTGATAGACAGATTGGGTGCAGCCAAATACCTGAGTACCTTTGACTTAACTGCAGGGTACTGGCAGATTGGCATGGCCCCAGGAGCCAAACAGAAAACAGCATTCTCCACACCTGATGGGCATTTTCAGTTCACTGTTATGCCCTTTGGTTTAAAGAATGCCCCTGCCACCTTCCAGAGGTTGGTGAATCAAGTCCTTGCTGGGTTGGAGTCCTTTAGTGCAGCTTATCTTGATGATATTGCTGTCTTCAGTTCCACCTGGCAGGATCACCTGGTCCACCTTGGGAAGGTTTTAAAGGCCCTGCAAACTGCAGGCCTAACTATCAAGGCATCCAAATTCCAGATAGGGCAGGGCACTGTGGTGTACTTGGGCCACCTGGTTGGTGGAGGCCAGGTACAACCCTTACAGCCCAAGATCCAGGCTATCCTGGACTGGGTAGCTCCAACAACTCAGACCCAAGTCAGGGCATTCCTTGGCTTGACTGGGTACTACAGGAGGTTTGTGAAGGGATATGGGTCCATTGTGACTCCCCTCACAGAACTCACCTCCAAGAAGATGCCAAAGAAAGTAAACTGGACAGTCTGTTGCCAAAAGGCTTTTGACACTCTGAAAGAAGCAATGTGCTCAGCACCAATTCTAAAAGCACCAGATTATGCCAAGCAGTTCATTGTGCAGACTGATGCCTCTGAGCTAGGGATAGGAGCGGTCCTATCCCAGACCAATGATGAAGGCCAAGACCAACCTGTTGCTTTTATAAGCAGAAGGCTTCTCCCCAGGGAGCAGCGTTGGAGTGCCATTGAGAGGGAGGCCTTTGCTGTGGTCTGGTCCCTGAAGAAGCTGAGGCCCTACCTGTTTGGAACTCACTTCCTAGTTCAAACTGACCACAGACCTCTCAGGTGGCTAATGCAAATGAAAGGAGAAAACCCAAAACTGTTGAGGTGGTCCATCTCCCTACAGGGAATGGACTTTGAAGTGGAACACAGACCTGGCACTGCCCATGCCAATGCAGATGGCCTTTCCAGGTTCTTCCACTTAGACAATGAAGACTCCATAGGGCAAGGTTAGTCTCATCATCTTTCGTTTGGGGGAGTTGTGTGAGAAAGTGCCATCTTTCTTACATGGTATGCCCCCACTTTTTGCTGAATGGCTGATGTACTTCGACTGAGTGTGCCCTGGGCTCCTGCCAACCAGGTACCCAGGGCCTGTGTTCCTTCCCTAAAATTGCATTGATACCTACACCCAATTGACATCCCTGGCCACAGGTCAGCCCCTGGTAAATGGTACCATGAGTACCCAGGGCACTGTGACCAGGGAAGGCCCTAAGGGCTGCAGCACTTATTGTGCCACCCTTAGGGACCCTGCACCTTTACACACACACACTGCCTTTGCAGGCTGCGTGTCTTGGTGCAGAACAAAAGTGAAGAGTCGACATGGCTCACATCCCTGTGTGCCATGCCTACAAGCCACTGCCCTGGCCTAGGTCAGCCACCCCTCTAGCTGGGTGCACTATGCCAGTGGTGAGGGCATAGAGGCATGAGCCCTGTGCCCCTACAGTGCCCAAGTCCATTCTTGGGCATTGTAAGTGCAGTGCTGCCATTAAGAGTATATGGTGCTGGGAGTCTGTCATTACGAACTCCACAGCACCATAATGGCCCCACTGAAGACTAAGAAGTTTGGTATCAAACTTCTCAGCACGATAAACCCCCACTGATGCCAGTGTGGGATTTAATGTAAACGCACTCAGAGGGCATCTTAGAGATGCCCCCTGAAACCAACCCGACCTCCAGTGTCCGGACTGAGTGGCTGCCCAGGCTGCCACCACCAGACATGTTTCTGGACCCCTGGGTCGAGAGCCTCTGCTCTCAGGGGCCTGAAACAATGCACATCCTGGGACGAGGTGCCAAAGCCTCCTCCCCCAGGATGGGCAGGGGGAGCTTCAAAGGCCTGCCGCGGTTGGAGTTTCCCCAGACCATTTGCTGCTTCCAGCAAACTGGTCCCCACTGGTTCTACCCCCACTCCTGGCGGGAGAACCGGCGGGAAAACCAGAGGCAGGAAATGGGTTGTGCCCACCTCTGCCAACTCCACCCCTAAGGTGGGGGAGGCAAGGTGAAGCACAAACTCGAGTCCCCGCCATCTTGAGGATGGGGGACCTGGCCAACCAGGGACAGGCTCCTGCCCCCTCCCACTGGAGAGGAACAGAATAGGGGGTGTACCCACCCCAGGGAAGGGACCCATTGGTCCCTGCCCTTACCTACCTGTAACCACCCCTAAATTTAGTATTTAGGGGCTCCCTGAACCTTCCTTCCGGAGTTCCCAAATCCGAAAACAAGAAGAGAAGACGAAGCAAGAAGACCAGCCGTGCAGCTGCTAAAAGGAGGCGACAACAACTGACTTGGCCCCAGCCCTACCGGCCTGTCGACCTCTGAACCTGCTCCTGCGGAATCCCGGCCTCAGCAACCTCACAAACCCGGAGGACCTGACTTCTGTGCTACAGCCTTCGACCCAGGGACTCCCACGAGCAGTGGTACTGCTCAAAAGAAAACCTACCAAAGACCCGGCCCTGGCACGGAGCCGCGAAACCTGCACATTCTGCACCCGCCGAGTCCAGCCTGTGCCTGAGTGACCAAAGACCTCGAGGACGTCCCCCGGCGATTCTGACCTGGAATCCAGTGGCCAAGGACCCTCCTCGACGACCCAGACGGCGCCTGCAGCCTCAGGACAAGGGACCCCTCCAACCGCGACCAGCAGGGGTAAGATTTCCCGACCTCAAAGACACCCCTGCACCCGGCGCCCCACGGCCCCCTGTGCCCAACTCCTGGGTGTCTACCTATCCTCCAAGACCCCAACTTACCTCCTGAAGTGTTGGTCGTCCCTGAAGAATCACCGTCCCCGAGCCTGCAGCCTTTCTTCACCTTTCACGACCTCTATTGTTTAACATTGAGCGCCCGACGGCTCAAAAGCACCCTGCACCCAGCCGCCCGAGTGCCCCTGGAAGTGCAACCTCTATCCTAACCTACTTCCCTACTTGCCTGAGCAAGTGACCAGGAGCCCAGCTCCCACAGTCGCGTGGCCTGCTTGCCAGCAGCCACCAACCGGGAGCCCCCCGCCTGCCATAGGATAACATTGGGCCTTCTCACTCTGCACCCGGCCGCCCCTGTGCCGCTGAGGGTGTAAAAACTGTACTTACCTGATCCTGGGGGACCCCTGAGTCTATACCCAGAACCTTAACCCTGCCAGTCGAGTACTTACCCGAAATCCGATAACTCACTTTCCTTCCATAGGGTTCCATTGACTGGTTTTCTGCGAAATTTCTTCTAAGTGTGGAGTTCTGAAACTTTAGAATATTCACCAAAAATCAACCGAGTCACGAAAACGAAAATACTCACCTAGTATTAGAAGGGGCCTCAGTGCTGGACCCGAGTGCCCAACACTGGCCCTAAAAAGTAATCGCAACGGTACTTACCGCTAACTCACTTTTCTTTCATAGGGATCCATTGACTGGTTTTCTGTGAAATTTCTTCTAAGTGTCGATTTCTGTATTTTACAAATATTCTTTAAAAATCGTACAAACTACAAAAACGTAATTACTTACCTGTTTTAAGTAAATGTCCCAGTGCTGAACCTAGGAGTCCAGCACTGGATTACAAAAATAACGTAAACATACTTTGCTTGCACACTGTATTTCCTTTCATAGGATAACATTGGTAATTTTACCCAGAAAAGTTTCTAAGTGTCAGCTTTTGAAATATAGTAATATTCTTCAAAAATCACTACAATAACCAAAACGCTTTTTCTTACCTGTTTACAGGAAGTGTCCCAGGACTGAATCCAGGATCCAGTCCTGTGGTTAGAAAAGTGCTCTGCAAAGTAATCAATTGTAATTAAGCATAATTTTCCATTGAGCTCAATGTTGCATTGTATTTGACCCTGTGTTGCCTCTTGCACCAACTGTGATAACCACTATCAAAAAGTCTACTGCCTATCTGTAAGGTGAATAACCAAAGCATCTCATACTGAGAAAGTATATTTTGATCCTATTGTTGGTTCTAAAATAAAACAAGCATATATTTTTTTATATACAAACCATTGGCCTAGAGTTCAGTTCTTGAGTGTGTGGCTTCATTTGCTGACTGAGTGTGTACAACAAATGCTTTACACTGTCCTCTGATACTGCCTTACTGCTCGACCAAGCTACCACTTTGGAGAGTAAGGTTATATCTAACTTTAGCCTCTGTCAACCCTCTGGGGACTGTGGACTCTGTACACCCTGAACCTTACTTGGGTACAGTATATACAGAGCCACTTTCCTACACCTGACCCTTGCCCTCTGCTGAGGCTAAACCCCAAAGACTGGAACTGTAAGTTGGGTACTTACCAGTGAAACCGCATGGTCGTTTTCCTCCATAGGATAACATTGAACTGCTTGAAAATTGCACTAAGTGTCGACTTTTAAAAGACTAAAATATTTTTCCTGAAAATGTACTCATCTTTTTGCGAAGATCTTGGTCTTAAAATAAAACTGAAACAAAGCTTTTTTTTTTAAATTGGTGTGGATCTCCTTTTTGAGTCGTGTGTCAGTTATTGGTCAATGTGTGTGCAGTAAATGTCTTACACTCCTCTGTGTTAGGCCTAAGACTGCTCACCCAGACTACCTCTAATAGAGCACTTTGGGTTTACATTGAGCCATGTACACTTCTGGGGAAATCTCTGGACTTGGTGCACGGTATAACCACCAAGTGGTATACCATATACAGAGCCAGCTTCCTACAGCATGCTATATAGGTGACGGGCCTAAGCAGTCCCTACAGTCATGTGGAAACTGTGTCTACCAGGAAAACATACAGTGTGTATTAAGGATGTGCGTCACGACTGGAGGCAATATGCAACCTGCAAAAACAGTAACACTCCCACCCACTTCAACCATCCCAACATGCCAATGAAATTAACCACCGATAGCCCACCTACCCAACCAAAACCAGTCTGTTAGAAACCGGGTCTCTAGTTGGCAAAGGTATGCACCCTGTCCAAGTAGGTACCACAATCAGAGTCAGAGTAAGCTAGACACACTAAAAGATAACCTGTGCTCACCTCTGGTAGCTTGGCACAGAGCAGTCAGGCTGATCTAAAGATGCAATGTGTAAAGTATTTGTGCAAAACACACACACACACACACAAACACAATGAAAACACCACAAAGAGACTCCACACAGGTTTAGAAAATAGACAATAATTTTATGAGTAAAACAAGACCAAAATGACAACAATATAGCAAGCGGAGCCGGAGTATGATTATTAAAGAATACAATAGCACCAAAGGGTTACTTGAGGTCGCGCTAGACCGGGGTAAATCCAATGTTCAGGCCGAACACTATGAGGGGCAGGTTGGCTACAGGACGCAGGCAGGTCCCGCTTACAAGGGCCTTGGATGGAGCAAGCATCAAAGTCGAAAGCTCGATGCGAGGAATTGAGGAGGTCCTGCGTCTTCACCGATCCCGTGGATGGAGGCGAAGCGTCAGCGCACATCCATACCATTGAGGAAGGCTTTGGCGCCAAGCCCCTTTACGATGCAGGTGTTGCATCAATGTCGAGCCAAGCTGTCCACCGGCAGCGGGCCACACAGTCGGTCAAGGCGATGTCGTCGATTGGCTCCTGCATCGAAGGACAATGCATCTGTTCCGTTCGGCGCAAAATAGGCACTGCGTCGATTTTGAAGCAAAACAGCTGCGGAACCCACTTGTGAGGCCCAGGACTGGTTCAGCACCTCAGGCAAGAGAGGACTCCCAGATGACAGAGTCCAGCTGAAGCAGCAGGGTTGCAGGAAGTCTTTGATGGCCCTAAACCTTCAGAACACAGGGCAAGCCAGCAAGTCCTGGGAGTCACTCTGGGTTCAAGTGAGATGGGTCCAGTCCTTGTCCTAAACAGGGCAGAGATCAGCAGGCACCAGGACAGCAGAGAAGCAGTTCCTCAGTCAAACAGAGTGACAATCCTTGTAGCACATCAGTCTTTACTCCTGGCAGAGATCTTCACAGGTCCAGTAGCGTACCGTCTCGGTAGGATCAGAGCACCAGTACTTACACCGAAAAGTGCCTTTGAAGTGGGGGTGACTTCAAAGCAGGCCCTTGAAGTGCACAGTTCCCCTTTCATCCCAGCCCTGTCTGCCAGGATATCTGTGTGTGTGTGTGGGGGGGGGGGGGGGGGGGGGTAATCAGCCCTTTGTGTGGGAACAGGACACGGTCTATTCAGGTGTGTCATTTCCCCCTCACTTTTCCTGCTCAGGAAGAGCTATGAGAATGTAGATGAATGCAGATGAGTTCTCGGTCACACCCACCCTTCTTGCGTTTGTGGCTGTCTAGAGGGGATGCACAAAGTGTAGCTGTCACCCATCCCAGACATGTATTGGAGACAGGCTGCAAGGCACACAGAGCAGTAAGAACAGAGAAAAGTCCACTTTCTAAAAGTGGCATTTCAAAAACAGTAAGGTTAAATACAACTTTACCAGTAAAGAGGATTTATCATTACCATTCCAGTCGGTCTCACAGTAGTGCAAAATGAATTTAGCTGTTTGTCACTACCAGGACATGTAAAAAGTAAAAGTACATGTCCAACCTTTTAGTTACACAGCACCCTGCCCTTAGGGCTACCCAGGGCCTATCTTAGGGGTGACATATGTAATAAAAGGGTGTTTTAAGGATTAGCAAGTGGTTTTAAATGCCAAGTTGAAGCGGCAGCAAACTGCACACGCAGGCCTTGCAATGGCAGGCCTGAGACAGGTTTGAAAGGCTACTTGTGTCGGTGGCACAACTAGTGCTGCAGGCCCACTATTAACATTTACATTACAGGCCCAGGCTATATGGTATACCACTTTACAAGAGTCTTATTAGTAAACTAGATATGCCAATCATGTATACAGCTGGAGAAGCACATGCACTTTAGCAGTGGTAAAGTGCTCAGAGTCCTATGGTCAACAAAAAGGTACAGCAAAAAGTGGAGGTAATCAGGCAAGAAGTCGGGGGGAAGACCACTCTAAGGATGACAGGTCTAACATAGTCATAGTGAACCTTGTAACATAACAGGCTAGCAAACATGAAATGGGGCTCTCCCGGTATTTGGGGGGATGGGGATGGTGTCCATAAGCGCTAGCTAAACAACACCTCCAGAATGGAAGTGCCAGCCAGGGCAAACTTATGAAAATTGAACAACTTAGGATGACGATGAATCCACATGTCATCATTTCATTGTGCGGGGAATTCCCCCAACAGACTCGATGTCCAGTAGGCTACAGGACATGACAGGTTGACCTTTAGATTGCAACAAATTTACAGAGGTGAATTGGCATCTGGTGATAAGTGATATCAACCAGGACAGAGGTAATATAACAGAGGCATCCATGGTTAGGCACGGTCACTCATATGTGAATCCGCTGAGTGGGGTGATGCTGGAGTGAGGATCGTATCCACCTTTAGAATCTTTTTTTATGAAGGGGTTAGCACTCTGCGGAGACATGAAGACGTAAGGCTTATCGTGATGGATGATGTTTAGTCGAGCTGGGTACAACATACTATAAGTGATGCCCGCCTGGTGCAATTTCCATGTTACCGGCAAGTACTCTCATCAAGTCTCTTGTACTGCCATCGTGAAATCCAGGTCGATTGATGATAAGAATCCCTTGTGGGTCAGGGATTGTACTAGATCTTGATCTCTAAAGTTCAGTAGCCATGCCATAATGCAGCACCGGGAAGTGGTCAGGTCCCAGGAAGCGGTGCGGTCGTTCAACAGCAAACAGGTGCAAGAACTGATCAGCCCCAAATAATGCAATGAGGAGTTTTTTCAACGTGGATCATGAGAATGCCTCTATTTGTCAACTCCGGAGTACTAATCATACGTAAATTGTTGCAGCAAGATTGAGCCTCCAAGGCCTTAATTTTTACCCTGACTACAATATGACATTCTCCATATTAAGTAGCTTCTCTGTTGTGTGGCAGGACTCATCTTCGATTTTTGAGTTAAGCGTTTCAACTACTGTCAGGCATCCCTCTTACTTGTACAGGGCATGTTTCATTTGGTTCAACCTTTCTGTTAGCGAGTCCAGTTTGGTATCAATAGAAAGGAGGCTCTTTTGCATGGTGACGAGCAGAGTCTTAACATCTGAATCCTCTGTGGGCACCACTTCCGATTGTGTCGCCTTGCTCTCTGACCGAGACTATGGTCTTAAGGCATGATTTGCCTCAGATGCAATTTTGGACTGCCTTTTTGGGTCTGTGGAGACACTCTCAGTGCTCCTCCCTCCAATGTAGAGATGGAACCAATAAGGACGTAAAAGAGGGTCCACGAATGCTAGTTACCACGATGTATAATGCGCTGAAGCCTATGCCATCTGGGTGAGGTGTGTCACAATTGGGCTGTGCCCTGTTTTATGGAGACCAGACAGGTCGACCCAGCCTCGCCCCCAGCATCCAGTCCACACACAGTGGAGTGTAGCTGGAGGGGCTCACAGGTAACAAACAGAGCCTGGGAATGCATCGGCCAGTGCCCCCAACATAAGCAACAGGACCGGGGTGTAGATATAAGGCATCACCACCAATGCAAAGTCATTCTTGATGCTCCCCTCCCCAATATAGAGCCTGAGTTGCCAAGGATGTATAAGAAAGCCCACAGCAGGAAGCCATCAGGGTGTCGAATGTGTAACCATCTATGCTATCTGGGTGGGATGCACAGCAGGGAAACGCTATCAAACAGTGCACTGTCCAATGGGCCCTGCAACTGTCAGCCCGGTTTCACCCCTGAGTGTCTCACCAGCACAAGGCAGGCTGCAACTGAATGGCCCACCGTCAATAATCAGGGATTAAGGGGGTCAGCGGCCTCTGTGCCTATAATCAGTTCAAGGTGCAGATACAGGGCCTCACCACCGGCGTGTCTCAGTATTATCAAGAGGGGAGGAGCATCCCGCAGGCTCAATCTCCTCACCGTCCGTGTGCCTCATATCTCGCCAACAGTGGGGCATCAAGGACAACGTTGCCAAGATCGCCATTTCAGGTTTTACTCATGGCATAAGCAGCTCCAGGGATGTGGCTGCAGAGGTCCGCCACACTGCTCCCTATGTCTGTCAGGGCTGGCTCACGAAGGCTCCAGGCAGTTGAAAGACTGAGGTTCACCACAGCATGCAGCCCAACCAGCCAGTGAGGAGTCACCTCTACGAGCAGAGCAGGGGGGAACGGGGTTCTCTGCGGCGGGCCTTTCACTGCTGGTCCAGCATGCCAATAAGGCAGCTCTGTAGGCCTCCTCGCCCTCCAGTCGCTACTGCCCCCTGGCCCGGATGATGGTGGATCTGGGAGAAGCGGGTATTCCTGGAATGCTGCCGGGGCCACCCACACACGCACCGGTATCAGCCTGTCAGATAGGCCCATCTGAGGTGGATGATGGAGAATTTTGAGCCCCGGCACAAGGTACCACACAGATGTACACCCATCTTGGAGCCAGGCACGCTGGCACCCCCACCAAGCTTCCCGTTTGTGTGCGTCTCATATCTTTGATTCTCCATTGCCTACCATGTGAGCTCCGTTTGTCTCAGACCAGCTTATCCTGATTGGCAGTGTGAGTTTCCCTTACAACAAGAGAGTGTTGTTATCAAATGGATTTCCCCATCTTAAGTAATGAGATTTGACTACATCCGATTAGATGCATTTTGTTAAATGAAGTAATGTGCCCTAAAAATCTACGCATTCATACCTTCTGTCTTTTCATACATTCACTGGCAACTGGAGTAAGAACAATGTGGGCTAAATACTCTGGAGTACAAAGCTCTACGGACACTGGTATACCCAAGATTTTAACAATCTTTCTCTTGAAGTTTTACTATGTTGTTTGTCTCCAAACCCCACATGACCAGCACACCAATAACAGGATACTGAATATGGCACAGCTCCAGGGCACCGGTTGCAATAATTCTATGTCCGGACCGGAAGCAAGGATTATGCTTTACTCTCTTCGCTTTATTAAATAGCAGCCTTTTTAAACAAACATATCTTCAAGCTTCCACATAAAGTGAAGAAAAATAAAATAACAGTCCCAGGAGTCTCTGGGAATTACATCACAACATAACCAATGAGAGTCCAACAGTAGTTTCCCTTCATGGCCAATCAGGATCCACATGAGGTTGTAACAGTACTCTCTCTGCTCGGATTCCCCCTTTTTCTTCGCTGCTCGCTGCCCCAGTTAAGTGCCGCTATAATTACTTTCCTTAATTGGGCTTTGCGAGTGTGTATGTGCAGCCGTGAATGTATTTTCTACTTGGCAAACACAAGGAGATGATGGACGGAGCGCTGAAACATTCAGACATTCACCCCCCGTCACAGATCTGGGATGAATCCATCATCATTCTTTAGCTCACTTCGCCACCTCAGTTCAGACCCAGCCATATGCAAATCAGTCTTGATTTCTACTTGGTTTTGAATTGCCAGATAATACGAGCATTTTCCGTTCGTTTATGTTTAGGTCGCGGGAGCGTCTCTCGCTCCTTCGCAACAGTTCTTTTGGTGCTGCGCCGCGGTGACGGTCCTCCGCCCGCTAGGTGGCGCTATACTCTGGCGGTTTCTCGGCTCCTCTGACGCGCGAATCCTGTCAGTTTCAACTGACAGGAACGAGCGCGCGTATGGAGCCGAAACCGCCGCGTGCCTTGCCTGGGAGACGGACGCCCCTTCGAAGGGGTCTGTATATGTTGAAAATCTGAACGCCCTGTTAACCGGGTCGGTACTACTAGTTTTGCCCAACTGGGCCGTTTTTTGACTAATTCAGTGACCGCGAGGGTCAATAAGGGAGCACAGGTCCTCAGGCTCATTTTCCCCAATTAACAGTGGCACCAAGGGGAGCAGTGTTCCCGGGGTTAATACCCAGATTGTGCGGCTCAGCCCACATTAATTGTGAACTGGAACTCAGTTCTGAAATACCAGCCTGTGGAAGCCACATAAATCTCCCCTTGTGTGATGGAGTGCTACACTGGAGGCATTGACAGGGTGGTTAAATACTTACCTGCTCACCTTCCCCGAGATACATAACGCCAAATAATCATGGAAGCCTCACAAGAGGGTTATGGAAACCCCTTGGACAATCTTCCATGGGATGACGACTTCTACGTGCGGTAGATGCCTCCATTTACTGCGCAGTAGACAAAGCCATAGCCCCCATGGAGGAGCGTCTGGCCCAGTTAATCGCCCGGGAGTGCGCAAAGAGATGCCAGTCAGCACCTTGCGCGCCTAGTCCTACTCTTGCCCCACCAGACCCAGTTAACACTGACACTACACCAGCGAAACGCCCTAGAGAGGACGGGGTGGATGTGGACGCTTTTGAGCGCCTAAGGCAAGCCTTTATGGCTAAGACCCTGCCTACTGTACCACCCGCAGATTCAGAACCCCAGGCAGTGGACCCTTCTCCTCCCCATCCCCAGACCTCCAGGAAGACGACCCCTCGGATGAGGAAGCAGGCTCATACAGATCTTGGCGACCGACCTCCACCCATACTGAGGTACCAGTTGAGGCCACTCATTCTGATATGCTGGACCCTGACCAGATTTTACACCCCCGATCGGCAGAATGGGTCCCATGTGACAAAGGTTGCGCAATATGTGGCCAACCAACTGCGTAAACCACTTGAGAAAGAGGCACATAGTTGCCTCAAGGCGGAATGCCCCAAACCTTCATTGGAGGAAAAAGAGGCGCAAACGCCCGATATTGACCCAAAGATGGCCACTTTTCTGGCAAAGTTCGTCAAGGATCCGAAAAGAGGAATTGATCGGTCCTGGCGGGCTTGCCAGGATAAGCTTCTAGATGCGGTGGGCCCCCTGACTAAGATCCTTGACATGGCTGAGGATGCAAAGTCTTCGGGCGCCTTGAATTCTCCGGAAGCTCTCTTGGGGTGGGCGCAGAGGGCAATTATCTTTTTAGGTAATGCCAACTTCGCACTGTACACGGAGCGAAGACGGTCGCTACTTATCGAGGTGGACCCGAAGCTTGGAGACCTAGCCGCCTCAGAGGTAGGGGCAGTGGCCCAGGGAGGACTGTTTGGAGAACCTTTTATCAAGGAGCTTGGCAAGTTCGTTAATACATTTACCTCCCTTGATAAGGCCC
Organism: Calotriton arnoldi; assembly: GCA_963921515.1. Taxonomy (NCBI): domain Eukaryota; kingdom Metazoa; phylum Chordata; class Amphibia; order Caudata; family Salamandridae; genus Calotriton; species Calotriton arnoldi. Next base: position 4,868,809 of record CAWUFW010000266.1, on the reverse strand, counting down.
AGACCTCTATAAAAAAGGTTTTCTGCCCACGGGTTTTCAAAGGGGCCGGCTGCAGCAGGGGCCGCTCAGTAGGTCGGGGTACCCCCAACCCTACTCCAGAGGGCAAGGCTCCAGGCGTGGTAACGGTTACCAGGACCAAACGCACTTTGCAAACGTCTACCCTACCAGGGGGCAGCGCTTCCGAGGAAGAGGCCAGAAGGAACAATCCGCCAACCATAATGCCGGTGAGTGTGCAACCTTCTTCCGGGGTTCAAGTGGGGGGCGATTAGCTTGCTTCGCCAGGGAATGGCGCAATTTAACGTCAGATGCCTGGGTCTTGCAAACCATGCAAGGATTCCAGATAGAATTTTATGGAACTCCATACCAGAGGGCCAGGCCACGTCCAATCCAATTCTCTGCGGAGGAAACTAATTTAATAGACGCAGAGATACAGGACTTACTATCCAAACGCGCAATTCGGCGCAGTGCCATTCATCCCCGGGGGTTTATCAGCAATATTTTCCTAGTGGACTAAGCTTACGGCGGTCGACGTCCTGTGATAAATTTAAAGGAATTCAACGAATGGCTGGTATATCGCCATTTCAAAATGGAGGGAATCCACCTCCTGCAAGATGTCTTACGCCCCTCCGATTGGATGGCCCGCCTCGATCTCAAGGATGCGTATCTGGTGATACCCATTTTTCCGCCACATCGACGTTTCCTGCAGTTCTTGTGGCGCCAGCAGGAGTTCGAATTTTTGAGTCTTCCCTTCGGATTGTCCTCAGCTCCCTGGTGCTTCACCAAGGTTCTCAAACCCGTGGTGGAACACCTTCGAGTGCGAGGCATCCGCCTTATCATTTATCTGGACGACATGCTGATCATGGCACACTCCCCTACTCAGCTGTCGTGCCACCTGCAGACCGCAGTGGACCTCTTAGAGAGCTTGGGGTTTGTAATAAACGAAAGGAACTCCCTTCTGGTCCCGTCCCAATCAGCAACCTTCTTGGGGTTCACGATCAACTCCGCAACTTCCACCCTCAGTCTACCTTCTTGGAAAGTGACAAAAATAAGACACGAGCTACGCCGCACGTTGGCCAAACCTCGCCCTTCACTGCGGCAGATTGCTCACCTCGTAGGCCTCCTATCCTCTTCTATCCAGGCCATATTTCCGGGGCCCTTACACTATCGAGCCCTGCAACGACTCAAGGCGACCCATCTCCGGAAGGGTCTTACGTATTCCCAGATAGTAGAGCTCACGGATGACGCGAGAGAAGTGATTTCATGGTGGCTCGCCCACATGGAAGCATGGAATGGAAGAGCGATCTTCGGTTCCGCCCCGGACCTTGTCATAGAATCGAACGCCAGCAGATCTGGTTGGGGGTGCTCGATGTGGCGATTTTTCCACAGGAGGATCATAGTCTCCTCAAGAACAATTGTTACACATCAACTGTTTGGAGCTTCTAGCGGGTTCCTTTGCGGTCCGATGTTGGACGAGGGACAGAGAGCAGTCTTGCGTGTTACTCAAGATGGACAATGTGTCAGCGGTCAGATACATCAACCATCTCGGGGGTACACGCTCCAAAGTCCTCTCAGACCTCGCGACCGGGTTTTGGCAATGTTGCCTAGAGCATCAGATTTCCGTGACAGCGGAATACCTTCCGGGTCAGAAGAACCAAATGGCGGACTGGCACTCCCGCCACCTGAGGGACTTCAGCTTGTGGAGGTTGGACCCAGAAGTGTTTGCGAGGCTACATGCAAGGTGGGGTCCGTTCTCAGTGGACCAGTTTGCATCCCGCCTGGACCATCAGCTGCCCCGGTTCTTCAGCTGGAGACTGGATTCGCTGGCGGCCGCAACTGATGCCTTTCTGCAGGATTGGGCTCAGGAACAGGGATATGTCTTCCCACCCTTCGCCATGATTACCCGGACAACGGCTCACATCAGGCGCCAGCGGGCGGAGGTGGTTTTGATCACCCCGATTTGGAGATTTCAAGTGTGGTTTCTGGTTCTACTGGAACTCTCCTGGGATTCTCCAATCCAACTCCCCCGGTTTCCTCATCTCCTTCTCAATCCGGACAGGGCTCCCCACTAGTTAGTCCTCGACGGCGCCCTCACCCTGATGGCGTGGCGGATTACAGGGGACGATGGTCGGTCCCAGGACTTTCGAGCTCGGCTCAGAACCTCCTTGTCAAGGCCTGGGTAGACAACACAGTCAGGAGATACAGGTCAGCGTGGACCCGATGGACACGTTGGTGTCTGCGACGGGGTTTCGATCCCTTGGGCGTCAAAGTAGTCCAGGTAGCCAACTTCTTGGCAGAGCTAGCAACGGAAGGACTGGCCTATCGATCCGTAAATACCTTCCGCTCAGCAATATCTGCTGGACATAATCCAGTCGACGGAGTTCCGGTGGGGGAACATGTTCTTGTGTGTAGGCTCCTTCTGGGAATTAGGCTCTCACTGCCGCCAGCACCGAGGTAGTCGGCGCTTTGGGATGTTAACAGAGTACTAAACCTCTTCCTTTCTTGGCAACCGAATAGATTCTTATCGCGTAAGGAGTTGTCTGCCAAATTGGCAATGTTACTGTGTTTTATCTCCTGCAGGAGAGTCTCTGACATTCGGCCCCTGGATATAACGGGCAGAATTGTTTCACCCACTGAGGTATCTTTCACAGTGACTAGAAGTACCAAAACTAATACAAGGGTTATAGAATACCCAGCCTTCCCTGACTCCCCAAAACTCTGTGCAGTCCAGTGTCTCAAGGAATATTAATTAATGTCGGAAGAATACCATCCTCCGGGCGAGAGGCAACTTCTAATTGCACTAAAGAAACCACATTTGGCGGTCTCCTCACCCACAAATGCAAGATGGGTTAGATTGGCCATGCAGGAGGCAGGCATTGACTTGACCATGTTTGGAGCCCATTCTACCAGTGGAGCGATGGTATCTAAAGTCTTGTCCTTGGGGCAATATTAGAGGACATTATGAATGCCGCGGATTGGTCGGCAGGCTCAACTTTTAAGAGGTTCTACTTCAAGCCGGTGCTTGAACCAGCATAATCCTCGCCTCCGGTCCTGACATAGAATGAAAATTGTTCCCAACTCTTGTGTAGGAAAGTTTCAATTCTATTAAGGACGCGGAGGCAAGGATTATCCCACCCGGCGAGAGGTCATTCTTCTCCAATGAAGGCCCACCCTAAAAAGTAAGAAAGGCGTTTAGAATGAATTTTATGGGTCTAAATGGACAAGTGACATTAATGTTATTCTGAACCTTATTGTTTGAGACATATTTCCGTTCAAAGAGTATCCCTGATCAGTCTCTTGTATTCTCAGGTTCGGATGGATCCAAGTCGGACCAGTAAGAAAATCACTGTGGCATGACTTGTGCGAAGAAAGAGGGGGATCAGAGCAGAGAGAGGACTGTTACACCCTCATGTGGATCCTGATTGGCCATGTAGGGAAACTACTGTTGGACTCTCATTGGTTATGTTGTGATGGCATTCCGAGAGATTCCTGGTACTGTTAGTTTTTTTCTTCGCTTTATGTGGAAGCTTGAAGAAATGTTTGTTTAAAAAGGCTGCTATTTAATAAAGCGAAGAGAGTAAAGCATAATCCTCGCCTCTGCATCCTTATAGAATTGAAACTTTCCTACACGAGAGTTAGGAACAATTTTCATTCAGCTTCATTCTTCCTTTCTGTACAAATCGCTGGAGCGCAGTGAGTGTGGTTTAAGGACTGCTGGACAATGCACAGGGATACCAGCAATATTCAACACTTCTACGCACACGTTATTTTCGGATTCCTTATTTTCGTGTGTGCTGCAGATAGTTTTAGTGTGTAATTTTTACATAATAAAAACAGTTCGTCCTTGAACTAAACGTGCCACCATGCCACCCATTTTTGATAATATTGAAACCTAAAATACTCTGGGCTACCTAATAATCCTACCAGGGAACCAGGGTATAAAATAAACAAAAAAAGAAAATGTTCCCTTATTTCAAGGAAATTTTAAGAACAAAAGGAAGTAGTTCAAAATAGAAGAGAAAACCAGGTCATCTCTGCATTTAAAATAAATCTCAGAATATCCAATTTCACCTGTAAATCATTCACACAATGCAGCTTTGTTCTTTGCATTATCACTCACAGGAAGATCAATTGAGGCACTCGGAGCAAATCTGTGAAACTCATTGTGACAAGATCTCGAGAACTTGTATGTCTGGCATCATTCAAGAAAAAATTGTAAACTTGCTTTTTCGAACCCTCCCTTGGTTCAATGAAACTAAGGGTTCTACTTTCCTCCCTCAACTTCTCTGGAAAAGGAGTTGCAATGTGGAATGTACTCTGGTGAAGATCACACCTAATTTAATCTCCGGGACATTTCTGAGTTTTGTACCTTGCTCCCACAGAAATAGAACTGGTCATTAGTGTTGATTTGTCCTGTTCAACTGCAGCAGAACTACAAAGTAAGTGCAATCACAAGCCAGTGCTTCACAAAGCAATTACCAGAATGCAGAGAAAAACAAGAATTAGCAAAGCCAATAGGTCTGGCATTGGCTGCTGACCTTTAACTTTCCTAATGTTTGTGAGTGTTTTTTGTAAAGCTCAATAAGGGGACACCTTTTGTATTAAAGCGCCTATTGTGCAAGAGTAAAATGGCATCACACAAGGAATTGTTTGCTAATGGCTGACATGAGCTGGCCCTTTACCACGCTATATGCTGCGGTGGGCGGAATAAAAGCAGGAATCACAACTGACAAATGAATAAAGAAAGCCGACTTAAAGCCCATATACATATAACAATACTTTTATTAAAATGTCTAACCTCCAGCACTACAAATCACAAGCAGTGGCAAAGCTAAGAGGTTCATATATTCAAGTGGGCTGAACCATTTCCCGGGCTGGCTGAAAGCCCCCATCAGTAAGTATATTATAAATACACTTTTAGAAATTAAAAAGTCTTGGCTATCATCATACCTAAAAGACAACAGGAGCTCTATGTTAAAATATAGAATGCAGCAATACTAAAGAGCCCCTTTAAATGACCCAAATACCATTTATCATTCTATTAACAATGATGAAGAAGCCATTATGAGACACAGCCAAATAATGAAACTGCATAAAATCCCCAACCAAAAAAGTGGCCTACTACATAACACTCTTGCACTGACTCTTACAATACCCCACACCATTATTCTAATAATTTCCCCAACCATCACTAATAACCCTTTCCCTTTTTATTACAAGAAAAAAAATGCTTATTTTTCACCACAATAATAATGTGTTACATCATTTTTTTAAATTGTCCTCGTTGTTGGTTTCTTTATTTTCATTTATCCACCTCAGAGAAGACATGGATCATGCAAATGGGTGCAAATGCCGCGTAAAATGTCAGAGGGGTGAGATGATGTGCACACCACAGAACATCTCTCATTTGCTTACCTTGCTACTTGCAATGGCTGCTCACTTTGAAGGGTCTGCTTATCTGCAGCCAAATCCCAGAGTGCTGGTGGTGCCAGCCCAGTGTCAGACTCTTTAATTCCTTAAAAGAGAAAAGCGACAACAATGTTAGCACAGTACTGTAACAGAAAGAACACAGCCACTTGTTCCTACAAATAAACACAGCAACAAAATACAAATAAGTATAAAGATGAATTTTCTGGGATGGGAGAATAATCAAACTTGTTATCCCCAAAAACATGTACTAGAATAGAAACTATTTACAGTTGCCAGAGTAACACAAGTTATATCTGCTCCTCAATGGTGCTGTATCAAAGTAACATTCTCAATTTGCAGTTAACCTAGACTCTACTATCACTTGTTTTCTGAAGGCAGGTGCCCAAGACTCATCTTGAATGGTTACATTGGAGTTGAAAAACCTTTTATACAGTCAAAGGTGAGAAGAAAAGTGTTTTCACATTTCTCAAAGCACAGGGTAGCTCATTTATTGGTTGGTCAGGACACTAGTGCCCATAAATGACACTTCTAAATGGATTTATTTTCAATAGATATTATTGGAACATAAACGCTGACCGGATAGTACAAAAAAGTACAAATCATTATATTGGTATACATAGATCCCTCCTGGTGCCATGAAGCAAAGATTCAAAGGCAGACCACCTTAATTGTCATCTTTGTACTAATTAATGGCAGCTTCTCCAGAACTACGGTGGGAGGTGGGGAACCCGGGACAGAAGGGGGACGAGGATTAGGAGGGACATATCCAGACACAGCATGTAACAACAGTCTGGCTTCAGACCAGATAGAGGCAAGAGTCAGAAATCACATCCATTTGGGATGACCTAAATCCCACAGTGGACAAGAACGGAGTAGACACCCTATTGCTTCTGGATTTATCTGCTGCATTTGACTACTCACTACTACAAAGACTTCATCTAGAAATAAGGGAAAATCCTTTAAGATGGATTGCTTCTTACCTCAGAGAAAGTGTAGTTTACCTACTATCTTTCACAACAGCTCCTAAAACCCAGCGCTTTGCTGTCCCTAGAGGTCCATCATATCCCCTTTGTTATTCAACATCCACCGAACCCCTTACTAAACCTGATTAAATCATTCAACCTTACTTGTTGCCAACTATAACTAAATCCCCTTACACTTACAAAAGACATATCTGCTACAGGTCTTGCACATCACCAGTAATGTACCAGCCAGTAAAGCAGCTATCACCAGATGAACATGCATGGAATAACAGAAGAGATCTGTCACTGCTCACCAATCTGACTCTAATTTAGTCTTCCACTGCAGGTCCTAACTGGCTACAATCTATGATATGATTGTTTCTTTACATCTCACAATGACATTCAGACATAGGATAGTAAAAAAAAAAAAAAGCCCATCTAAGCAGATGGTCCCCACCATTTCTCTCCAATCATGCCTGCTCGGGACCAAAAGCTTTATATAAACTACCAGTGTGAACAATCTAGTGCGGTTACCACATAATTAGACTGCTATCATAAGAAATAGCATAAATGGACCTGCAGAAGTGATAGTTTACTAAAAACTATAAACCTAGTTTTTCCTTCACCCCTCTTCATTCACCACACTGCTAAACGATGCATCCCATAACATGACAATGGACGTCATTGGTCATCACACATGACATGGAAACACTTCCCTCATATGATCAGAAACAAATACAAGACCCTTCCGGCCACACACCCTTTGTGGCGTAGTGTGCTGCCCATGTGTAGGAAAGTGCCCCTTTTTGACATTGTCACCCCCACTATGTGCCTGGTATCTGATGAAATTCAGACCGAAGTGCACTGAGTTCGTGCTATCCAGGTCCCCAGGGCCAGATCTCTTTCCCCAAAAACATACAATTGTTCCCCCAGTTGGAAATACCTTTAGCACTCCTTGTAAGTCCCTAGCAAATGGTATTCTTACAGAAGAATTGAAAAATGAAAAACTCAAGTGTAAACGTCTTGAGCGCACTTGGAGGAAAGAATATAAGGAAACAGAAAAGAAGGCCTATAAAAACAGTCTACTGAACTATAAGCAGCTTCTGATTACCACTAAACAAAAATTCTTCGCCAGTAAAATAGATTTGGCTAAAAACTCGGCCAAAGAACTGTTCAGAACAGTTTCAAATTTGGCGTCTCCGCACCCAGCTACAGTTCAGTCCAGTCAGGAACTTTGTGAAAATATTGCCAATTTTTTCTTGAACAAAGTGGAAGTTATCTTCTCGGCGCTTAATGGCTCTAGTGCTGTAGGAAGTATCATAGGGAAGGAGGACCATAAGCTCCACAAAGTATCCCCCTGCATCTTTGACAGATTTGAGGCCTTATCCACGGACCAAACGCGTAGCCTTCTCGAAGAGGCTAGATCAGGGTCGCCATATGACCCTTGCCCGGTGGCCGTGGCCAAATTAGCGGTGGAACCCATCACCCTGACACTCACGTCCATTTTCAATGATATGATCGATACTGGACATTTTCCCAAGCTTTGGAAGGTGGCATCGATTTTACCCCTACTGAAAAAGCCTAATCTGGACCCGAATGACCCCAAAAGTTTCCGCCCTATTTCACGGCTCCCTCTACCAGCAAAATTGATAGAAAAAGCATTAAACACACAACTTAGCGCCTTTCTTCAACAGACCCAAGCTCTGGATCCGACTCAATATGGCTTCAGAGGAGGTCATAGTACGGAGTCAGCTCTTATAAAAACAACAGATGAGATTAGGAAAGCAGTTGACCAAGGCGGAAAGGCTGCCTTGATCCTATTGGATTTATCCGCGGCCTTTGATACGGTCCATCATGATCTTTTGATGGACCGATTAAGGTCATGCGGACTCCAGAAAAGGCATGGAAACTCTTGCAATCCTTCCTTACGGATAGATTGCAAGTGGTATCCCTGGGCGAATATCAATCAAAACCCTTTGCTCTGCCCTGCGGTGTTCCGCAGGGGTCATCATTGAGCCCTACTTTGTTCAATGTTTATGTGTCTTCCCTGGCCCCTATTATTAACACCTTTGGCTTTGATCTCACCTCCTATGCGGATGACACCCAAATTGTGGTGTCTCTGCTGCCAGGACAGGAGGTGGGCATGGACAATCGTTTCCACGACTGCATGGAAGCTGTGGGCGGTTGGATGGCAAAAAACTGCCTAAAGCTTAATTCAGGCAAAACAGAAGTTATATTATTCGGGAATGGTCCCAACTTCTGGAACCCAAGCTGGTGGCCGTCAACAATGGGATCACTTCCTGTTACCATGAAGAAAGTAAAAAACCTTGGAGTATTAATAGACGACAAACTAAACTTGGGTGACCAAGTCAATGCAGTCTCATCCTCAACCGCCTTTATTCTCAAAACAGTGAAAAAAATACTGCCGTTCTTGCCAGCTGGGAGCAGGCAAACGGTGGTCACCGCACTTGTTTTGTCGAGGCTTGACTACTGCAACAGCCTTTACTTAAACATTCAGGAACGTTTTCTCCAAAGGATACAAAACGCGGCCGCCAGATTACTCACTGGGACGCCCAAGTTTGCGGCGATCTCCAACGAAATTAAAAATCTACATTGGCTCCCGGTGAGGAATCGAGTGCTTTTCAAATCTTTGTGTACTGTATTTAAAGCACTCCAAGGTACTGGACCTGATTACTTACAGAAACAGTTTAAATGGTATATACCCAAAAGAAATCTGCGCTCGTCAGGAGCCAAAATGGTCATAGTCCCGTCCACAAAAAAAGTATCATGGGGAGGACGAAGATTTGTCTTCGGAGCTGCTAAGGCTTGGAATGACCTCCCGGCCCATCTCAGAAATGCCACAGATCTTCTGGCTTTCAGAAGGGCCTTGAAAACATGGCTGTTTAATAAGTAATTTTTTCTCTGTTGGTGATAGCTGAAAGGACAGGTAACTAGCGCCAGGACACCCTTGGGTAACCGTTGCGCTCTAGAAATAAACTTAACATAACATACCCCTGGTATCTAGGGCAAGGAGGCGAACGAGGGCTCCTAAAGGCTGCAGCATGTACTGTGCCATCCTAAGGGACCCCTCAGCACCAACATGCAAACTTCCATTGCAGGCAGCGTGCCATGGTGCAGACAAAAATCAAGACGACATGGCATACCTCCTTTGTGCCATACCTGCAGGGACTACATGCATTATAGGTAAGCCACCCCTCCAGCAGGCCTTACAGCCCAAAGGCAGGGTGCACTATACTACGTGTGAACATACCTGCGAGCAGATATGCCCCAGTGATGTCTAAGTCAATTCTTGGAAATTACAGGTGACCCGGGAAGCCATTTTGAGTACATGTTCTGGACACTGGTATTTACGAGTTCCCCAGCTACATGATGGCTTCACTGAAACTAGAGAAGTTTGGTATCAAACATCCCGTATGGATAAACCCACACTTATTTCAGTGATGGATTTATTAATACACGCAACCAGAGGGCACCTCAGAGGTGCCCCTGAAAACCTACAGACTACTAGTGTACTGGCTGACTGGTGTAGACCAATATGCTACCACAGACCAGTTTCTGAACCCCCCCCCCCATCCCCCTGCAGGTGAGAGACCGTGCTCTCTGAGGGCAGATACAACGCTTGCTCCGGCCAGAGGTGTTGTCACCTCCTTCAAGCAGGATGGCTAAGTGATCAGCATATCAAGGCAGGAGGCTTCAAAGGCCACTGCTGCCTTTGATATGCGACCTCAGGCTTCCCTAGACAGGAGAAATGCCACCCCCTGCCCATTTGGCACCAGGACAGGTGGGAAAATTAGCTAGTCAGGAGGCGTGTTCCCCCCTCAGGCTAGTTCCAACCCTAAGGTGGGCTACCTGATGGGAACACAAATTTCAGAATATCACCATCTTTGTTTCAATGGAATTAGACTCTCTGGGTCAGGGTTATGCCCACTTCCCACAGGAAGTGGTCATACAGAGGGTGTAGTCACCCTAACGGTAAGTAGACCATTGGCTACTACCCGTCACTCCCCTTAACTCCCCTAAATTTAGTATTTAGGTGGCACCCCTGACACCAGGAACTTGGATCTGACAGATCCAGAAGAAGAGGACAAAAAAAAGCCAGAGAACTGAAGACCTGCTGTGGACTTTTGGTGCCCAACTCTGCCTGCACCAATCTCGACAATCGTAACCAGAGGCTAGTCCTGCAGCTGAACAGCTTCCAAGAACCACAGGAGACTACCAGCCCTTTACAAATTACCAGCAATCTACGCTGGAGTAAATGAGCTACTCCCCTGCAGTCCACAGGCACCAAAGAGGCAAAGTTCGGGTCACCGAGTTGCTGCTCCTCGGGCAGCCCGACGCAACTTACCCCCATGAAGAGGTACCTGTGCTTCTGAAGATCAGATCAGTCCCCCCACCGAATGAGAGGACTCCAGAACTGACCGGAGGGGAGCCGCACAGGACCAATATCTGGGGTACTGTACCCCTTGCAGCAAACAGAGCCCGTAAGAGTCCAATCCAGACTCCAACTACACCGAGCAGCTGTCGGGGAATGTCAGCACCGAAGAGACCCACCTCCACAGTGGTCCAGCTGTATGATTTGCTTCCTCAACTGGCGAGACTGACAACCGCAAGGCCCTAGGACGCACAGATCCCAGCCAACCTTTCCACTCTGCACCCGAGCGCCCCAGTCCGGGTACGAACCGGCTGTGCCCCTTCGTTCCCAGGGCCCCTTTGACCTGGGGCCCCCGTTGGAAGCTCCAGGACTTGTCTCCAACTCCCACTCTGCAGCCTGTTTCTAGGTGCCCGCCCTCCCCTTTTCACTGGCGCAGCATGCATAGCTGCCGATCCGACCAGCACCTCTGCACCTTGACACCCCAGGGCGGGTAACGAGTAGCTGCTGGTGGTACTTTGGACCTTGGCTCCCTTAAGTCCCAAAGGAAACCCCCCCTGGAACGGACTGGACATAACTGTATGCAACATATGCCTTTTCTGCCATAGGGAAGCATTGCTGCTTAAAGACGCATTTAACTGAACTGTTTACTTGCCTGTGAAATTCAATATTTAAAAAAAGTATTTATCTGATGGCGAAGTTCTTGGCATCAATATTTATATAAAAATACAACTTATTGTTCTAAATTGGTATCGATTTTATTCTTGAGTGTGTCTGTCATTTATTGCCTCTGTGAGTACAACAAATGCTTAGCACTACCTTCTGATAAGCCTAAACTGCTCACCCACACTACCACAAAAGAGAGCATTCAGTGTTATCATTTTTGCCTCTGTAAACCAAAAAGGGTTGCCTGGTCTCTTTACATCGTGTGCCTCGTTTTGGTCTACTATAGAAGGAGTCAGCTTCCTACACCATGTAGGTAAGCACTTTAGAGCCAAACAGAGGGGTTGTAAGTGATATATAAATGCTGCAAATAGAATGCAATACCATATAAATGCAGCAATAGAGTACACTACCCATGCTCAAGCAACACTACGCAATAAACTATGGTTCATTACGCCATCATCTTCAGCCTTTAATTAACTCCTACTTGACTCCTTTTTTTAAAAAAAAGCTTGCGGTCTCTGAATGGGAAAAGATGCAAGTGTTATTATTGTAGGACATCTGCAGTCTGGCTTGATTCCGAATCATTGCAGAGATGCCCATTGATAACAGTTCTTCTGAACCTCCATCAAATACCACCATATCGCTTGGGTTATCGCAAAAATATCTGGGAAGTGGAAGATCCTCAGGTATGCACATTAGAGGTTCTTTTTCAACAACACCAGATTCTTCAAAACTGCTTTGTGCCACCTTGAACCACACAAGCTTACCATAAGCGAGCTGTGGATGATGCGGGCTTTGGAATACAGATGATTTAGACCCTTGGGACAGCAAGCACTCTGCGCAAGCAGTGCAGAGTAGCCTAATGAATCCATGGGGGAGAATAACTTCCATTCATCTCCCTACACATCCAGAGAGGGAAATCCTAAAATGCAGATGTTTGCTGCCTTCTCACATTCTTCACTTGTCAATACAACACTATGAGGGCATTCACAGCAGTCTGAATACTGCAACCCCTGAAATTCTAGGTTTTCTGCAGCCGGAGACCATTCAGCAGACTGTATTCATGTCTCTACTGAGTCCACTGCTGGTTCCACTCCAGACACTCAGTGCACCACGTTTCTCATCTCATCTTCACCACGGACTTCTTCACTGATTCCAGCTTCTTCACATTTACCTCTAATGCCCACATTATTTATTCTGCAGCTTTATTTATTCAGCTATAGGCGCCTCTCTGGCATCCTCTCCCTCTTCTGTTGCCTTCCTTCGCCTGAGGTGCAAAAATTATGTTTGTCCCTCTCTTGAGTTAGTACGGTGGGCCTGAGAAAATAGTAACTCATGAATTCCACAACTTTTAAAGGCAACATAATGTTAATATATTAGTCATTATTAACTTCTTTTGGCCATTTTTTTTTTGATAATCAATTTTATTGGGTTTTTAACAAGAATACACCAGCAATAATCATAGTATAGTACATTACAGTAATGATAGAACAACACTACCTTTTGCCGTTGGATGTCATGCACTTTGCAGATCGTGATCCCCTGAGGCCACATACGATATATATTGTCAGCGGGGTAAAACATACTTATTCTATCTGGTCCAGCCATTTGCCCCAAATCCTGCGATGCTTAGCCGGGCACCCACTGGCTTCATACAGGTGTTTTTCCTGTGCCGCACACCAGTCCACTCCCCTACGCCACTTTGTTATACTAGGTGGGTCTGGATTCTTCCAGTTAGCAGCAATATCTCTTTTGGCCACAATCATGGCCATATTGAGGAATAATGTATCATTCCTGGACCCGTCTAGCCCACCTGTGATTCCTAGGAGCACGCTTAGTGGGCTGTGCGGGACCCCCCAACCCAAGACTTCAGTGAGCTCTTTTTCTATGGACTCCAAATATCTCGCTAGGAGGGGACAGGACCATACCATGTGAAAGAAGTCTACCTGGTCTCGGTCGCAGCGAGTGCAGGCTGCAGTCAAGTTCAGGCAAGCACTGTGAAGACGTTTTGGAGTTAAGTAGGCTGCGTGTAAGTAGTACAGTTGGACCAGGAGGAGCCTGGCTGAGGTGGTGATCATTTTGGGTGCCATCAGTGCGTCCCTCCAAAGCTCCTCCTGAAGGGGGCCCACCCAGTGCTTCCATTGGCTCCTAAGCCGGTCTAGTGTAGTTGGAGTGTTGTTGGTCAGAGAGCGGTAAATGCGCGAGATTCCTCCCTTCCCCAGATTCCCGATCATGGTTTGTGCCTCCGGGGGACTGTAGTCTGGCAGTGTTGTGCCGTCTGGTACGTGTGTATGGAGGGCATGGCGTAGTTGTAAGTATCTGAAGAATTGTGATGAATGCAAGGAGTGTCGGGTCTGTAGGTCGTGAAAGGAGCGTATGTGATCACCGGTCGACACATCCCCAAACTGAGAGACACCAATAAGGTCCCACACCCGGAATCCCTCTAATTTGCTAACTTCCCTGAGCCAGGTGCCCTGCCAGAGCGGTGTGTATTGGGTCAATTTGTTCGTCCAGTGGGTGTGGCACAGGGAGGCCCGCCAAGATAGGAGAACTGCTTGCGTCACCACAGGCAGAGTTCCGGGTATGGGCTCCCCGTACCTTTGGCCATTTTTAGGCAATTTGATAGGCCTTTGAATTTTTTTATGTGAGTCCTGTGGATGTATAATGGGTAATGTGTTTGTCATATGTTGGCTGTGTGAAAGTACTGTTAGGTGTATTGGTGCGATATGTTAGTTTTGCGGCTATATTAAGGTAGGAATGTTATATAATGTTAGTTGTGTGGATGTATTATGGATGATATGTTAGCATGATTTTGGCTGTGACATTATGATAGTTGGTGTATTGGCCTATGATGGTTGCATTTGTTTAGAATCTGTGTTGGGGAATGATGGTGGATGTGCTCATGCCCTCCTCCCATTACACTGTGTCCACTGCCTACCCTGCACCCTGTCTTGGTGCCCATGACCACCATGCAGCCCCTTTATGTACCCCTGTGTAAACTACAGTGCCTGTGTGACCACAGCCCCACTCCAGTATGCTTCCCTGTGCTTCAGCACCTGCCCTGCACCACTTCAGCCTCTCTCTGTGTCCCTTGCAGCCCTTCCTGTGTGACACCTACTCCCTGTGTGTGAAACCCTACCTCCACTCTGTGGCCCCGGTCTCCTGCAGCTTTTTCTGTGCCTGGCCTCCTGCAGCCCTCGTGTACCACCCTAACCCTGCACACCCTTTGTACGTCTCATCAACAATGCAGACCCCTGCAGCCCTTGTGTTGCCTCCACCTCTTTAAATGCCTCAGCGTGCTCCTGCCTTAACTCTGTGATCCCAGTCTCCTGTTCCCCCATGTACCAGTCCTCGTACAGTCGGTCTGCAGACCTGCCCCTCTCTATGCCCCTGATCTCACTGTAGCCTTTGTGACCCCACCTTGCCCTGCATTATGTTTGTGTGCCCCATGCCCTTGGGCAAAACAGGGTGGGTGTAAGGGGACAAATTCTCCAACTATCACCCATGGACAGGGTGAGTGGGGTTCAGCGATTGATCTTCCCTGTATGTGAGGGTGGGAGGTGGGGAACTGGGGCAGATGAAACCTATAGAGTAGATTAGCCTCTTGCCCTTATGCATGGTGGGAAAGAATAAATTGCATCTATCTCCCCGCCCCTTAGGCCAGCCCGGGATGATATAAATAACCTCAACCTGGTTGTGAGCAAGGTGAGGGTGGAAGGGGGTGGGGTAGACTGTAATTAACATTACTTGGTCTTGGCCATGCCAAGGGTATGAAAGACAAATGCCTTGTTGTTCTTTATCCTAGTCTGGCCTGTCAAACCGGGTAATGATACAACTGGGTAGGCTTACCTGACCTCTTCTGAATAATTCAGCATTGGATCTCCAGTCCAGAGATGCTTGATATTTTTATGTTCTTCTATTGCTTTCCTCTCAATGTTTGTGAACGTTGGTAGTAAAACAATTCCAAGCGGCCACGGGCACAAAATACTGCTGGTTTACTGTCCGTGCATGCCTGGTTTGGGTTTGCAAACGTTTTTCACTATGTACATTCTTTGAACACGTGCAATGGACACTCACATGGTGCCTTATATAATCCAAATATAAATGGCAGTGAAAAGTGGTTTTGCATGCTCCACCTCATTATAATACAATAATCATATGATAGATCTGCACCAAATTAGGCAGTCTGAGATTTACATGCTTATTCCCTCCCTTTCCCCAAAATTGGTGCAGACTGGTCAGAGGGGGGCCATAATTACTAAGGATCCAAAATTGGATTTCCTATGAAGCGAGTTTTCCACGCTCACTACCGACTCTAATACAATAACATCAGACAGGAGTCCAGAAGACTAATATCCATTTCAGCAAGATCAAAACACAGAAATATTTCACTAGCAGATTGAAAATACACCCAGATAGACAAGTGGTAATGTGTGGAATTTCTAAACCATACATTTGATTCCATCTTTATTTTGCTTGCTTATGCAATCAAAAGACTGGGACCAACCACATGCAAATCAGCTGTGGTCCTAACCCAAAAGAGCCAGGTCAACTGAAATGCTGGGTCATTTTTCCTGAATATAACAGAAGCCCAACCCTAGACATGTGTTAGCGTTTTTGGGGATCATGAGTTGGGTGCAGCCCAAGTCCCATCAAACCCAGAGCATTAGCCAGGGGGTCAAGATTAATTTATGCATTTCCAACCATCACTCTTGTATATTGAGAATCACATTACATGCATGTGCAGGAGCCTGAAATACAATTTTGCTCCCAGATGCATTCACTTTATGAAGGCAGCTGTACATACCTTTAGAAGATTTAAAGTCAATACATATTAAGAATATGGGGCTTTGTGATATCAAATTTAGAAATCACTGCAGAGACTTTTTAATTATAGATCAATGGAATCTTTGGGTAACTTTGCAATTTTATCAATGTGCTGGATCATTTACTTATTCGTATATGAATGGGATATAAATATTCGGATGGGTGGGAGAGAACTGAATTTTGAGCTTAATGGACTTATCTTTGTGGAAATGTACTCTTGTTAGCAAGAGCTGATTAGTTTTCCTGTGGGCTATCCGTTTCCCACAAGACAGCCATCATCTAATGCCACTGCTTTCTTTTTAATGAATATTGTGCTGCACCAGTCCTATTTTGATAAGGTAGATATCTAGATTTCAACTTTCTTGGGCATGAGTCAACCGCCATTGCCTCTAATTCAGGAGATACATAGAGGAGGGGGAAGTAGACCCACTTTTCTTATTTCACTCTCTGAGAAGAAACAATTGTTTCTTTAATTACACTCAATTAATTGCAGGACTACTCTGCACTCCCACTTCCTGCAATGATATTCAATTATATTAGATACAAATCGCTGGTAAACGAGCTACAGGGAAAGGAGCTGCCCTTCTGAATGTGTGTTCACTTCCATTTCAAAGAGTGGAATTATTCAATTTGCTCATAGCCCAACACTAGGAGTTGCTCCTTGTCACTGATACCGGGAAGAATGGCACTTCATCGCGTGACCAAGAATTATCTATACACCAGGTTATAAAATTATTTATCATGCAGACCACAGGGTGGAAGGGAGCCGGGGTCGCAGTAATCTTTAAAGAACATTTTACTTGTACTACCACTTTTCCATGGCATAAAGGACAGATGGAAGCACTGTAATGTTGTATGATATCTCGTAAGCAGTTGTTTTATTTCTTCTTTATCCCACTCAATTTCGGAATGGACTTCTATATTATAGTCTATGAATGGGTGGACCAAGCTTTATTAGACTTTTCCAACCTTGCCACCGTGGGGAATTTTAGCATTCATACAGAAAAGGCAGAGGACATCGATATGCAGAACCTTCTTCAAACTACATGTTTGTTTGGCCTTTCAACATATTACTGGACCCACACATTCCAAGGGACAAAAGAGAATTAGGAACCAAACCCTTGCACATATCACAACCTATTGTACTTGGGACAAAAAAAAATATCAATTTGACTAAAGATCTTAGAATCTTTAGAGTCTCTTTTAGGCCATAATAGAGTTTAATGATAAGCTCTTTCACTTTAATTCTGTTCTCTCAGACGTACCGGATCAAAAAGCCAACTAAGATCACTTAGGGTTCAAAATCATGAACCACATAACAAATGGCACTCTGACAATATAAAGCAGAAGCTATTGGTCCTCCAAAACAAGAGTGTAAATGGCGCAACTTATACTCTGACGAGCAAGGAATTTGCTACTAATTTCTTCTAGGCCAAATCAAAATATCTCTGTGACTGCATTCATTGTTCATCTAATACTGTTAAGTATTTATTTCAGATCCTAAATACCTTTGGGAAGCAAGCTTGTACATTACCAAACACATGTATATAAAATAATTTCTGCCAAGATATAGCATACTTTTTTCTGCATTAAAACAACAAAAGAATTAAGTAAATACACACACAAAAAACTTTCACTGAACTCTCAATTTGAGCCTCTCACCTCCCTCCCTTTCAGCAATCCCCAACAAGAATCTGGGACTGTTTTACTCTGACTAAGGTTGAGGAAATAACCTCTATTCTTAGCCTGGTAAAAATCCAACTCCACAGATGATCCCTGTCCAGGCCCCTTTCTCAACTCTTGGTATCAGTTCCTGCTTTCTCTCTTTCTAATCTAATAAATCTCTTCCTAGGTTCCGGCTCAGTCCCTTCAGTCAAGATGGCAGGGGTCTTCACTCCCCCACTGAAGAAGGACTATCTAGACAGAGTAGCAGTGGAAAATTATCAGCCCACTGTTCTGCTTCCAGCCCATGGCAAACTGGTCGATTAAATAGTAGACAAACATTTACCTAATCATCATCTTAAAAATGCTAGCACTCTGGGCCCTTGCCCACTCAGCTTTAGACAGGGTCAAGATATGGAGACAACCCTAGTGTGTGTTCTGGAAAAACTAAGACTCATTTTTGATCAGGGTGACTCCGTGGTTCTAATCCTTTTGGATCTTTCAAAGGGCTTTCACGTGTTGTTTATCTGCCAAAGTCCATTCAACTAAATCATGGCACCACAGTTCAATTTTGCTGAAGCCATGGGCGTGCCTAGTGCATGGCTATGCATTGTTTCGTGAGAATCGTGCTGAGCGATGTCAGTGTTCTCTTCATTTTATAAAACTTTTTTGCTGGAAATATACCCAATAGCTATTGCTTAATACTTTTAACAGGTACGGATTATATAGCGGAGTATAAACAATTAACCACTTTCTACCAGAAGTGAGCTATTTTGTGGACTATCCACACTATGTGCAGGAAGTCTATTTCCCTAGATCTGCATCAGCCACTAGCAGACGGTCTACCTGGGTTAATCATCTCCTACTTTTCAGGAATAATGTACGTCATGTGTACGTAATAAAATTGAATTAACTTGCATCAGATGAAAAACATTTGACCTGGTCACACACTTTGTTCAAATCAGAATCCGTTAAGGGCACTCATGCTGCCATTTCTCTCACATTAAATCAGTGTCTCTTCCCCTATCATGTACAGTATTCGTTGCTCTTCTCTGCACATCTGCAGGGGGTCATTGATGGGAAATCCCACTTTTCCCACTGAGCCAGCAGCTGCCTGGCACTTGTCAGAGAGACACGCCAGTGGCGATGCAGCTTCCCCGATTCAGACTAGGCCACTGTGTCCTGCAAGCATTGGCGAGCATGCAACCGACATGGGGCCTCCCAGCAGCGACAGTCACCAAGGCCACCTGACCTGGAACAGGCGATCCATGAGAGGAAACTGGCTTTAGAGGCTGCTGCATCCATCCATGCCGCTGACCGGGACACAGACTAACACTAGCCCCCGGCATCCTTCTGACGAGACAGTGGTTTGTCACGATCCTGCTCATGCCCACAGAGCTCGATTACACTGCCAGCGGTTACGCCACAGGAGGCAGATAATATCGTTTGACTTCACTGCACTCTCACTCCCTTGTTTTCATTTTTCCCCTTTTATACTGCCCCCCTTCTTCCATTTACCCTCTAGCGTTGCAGAGTGACCGGAGTCCACTCTGCCCTCGGCGAACTCCCCTGTTTGCATTTATCAAAGGTTTTGGCTTTCCTTGTGGTGCTGGTACATGCGTGTCTGTCTCTGTGCACACTAGGTGCCCTACATAAGGTGTTATTGCCCCCCCCCTCATTCTCCTGCTATATACACAGGACACTTCTAGCTCTCCCCCCTGCTCAGACTGCCACCTCCTGTGCACTGCGCGACCTTTGCCACACATCCTCCTTGCCATCAGTGGCTCTGCCCCAGCGCTGCTAGATTCCTTTAGGACTACTATCCTCGCATGAGGTCCCGCCTGGCAGCACTCTTTCGGCCTCACCAGTCGGAACCCCCTTACCGCACTGTTTGCATGGTGCACAGTTGTACAAAGTTTGGACGTGCACAGTTAACGCCCTGCCCATAGTATTTCTGTCCCTGTTCTGTTTTACACCACACACCGACCCTTGCCCACGGATGCTTCTGCATTCGCGACCTAGACCCCGTTGCCCTTGCGGCATCCGATACTGGCCTGCAACCCCAACACAAAACTTTCTGTAGCAGACCTTAATGTGACATGAAACATCCTCTTCTGACGCTATTCAATATATTCTTACTTGCTTCCCTGTACCACCAACATAGCACTCCTTCAGGAAACACACCACTCATACTGAGTTCATGCGCCTCCTTGGAGAGGTCACGTATTTGTAACTAACTATTCCTCTTACGCCATGGAGGGATATCATCTGGATTAGAGCAAGGACTCCCTTTGTAGCCACTGTCTCGTTTGTCGACCCCCATGGGTCAGCCTTTACAACAAGGTTTTTACCACGTTGTACCTTTACCAGGCATTTTTTACCACACATGTTTTTAGAACGCATATGCTTTTACAACGTATGCCTTTACCACGCATTTAAGGTAAGTTCGGGGATGTGGGGGGGTCTCACCCCACAAATTAAACAATGCGTGGTAAAGGCATATGATGTAAAAGCATTTGCGATCTAAAACAATGCGGGGTAAAAAATGTGTGGTAAAGGCATGCAGAGTATTTCCCTGCGTTGTTCAGTCATAAAACCCTTTGTGGAGGGCACTCTAGAGGGCCGCCGCTTGCCACTCGGATGATATACGTTCTGAATACGGAGCAGCCCGCTTTCCTTGCCGAGTTTTCTGGGGTCCTAGCGCGCTGGTGAGTGGGGGGTGGAGGGGGTTATTCCCTGGTTGCTGGGTGGGAACCTCAACAGGGTTCTAGATCCCCTGTTCCACGAACACTAATGCTCAACACCTGAGCACGTGGCTGCACCACTGGACACTGGTAGAAATATGGCGTCACGCGGTGGACAGGAAGTACTCCTTTTACTTTCACAATCACGACCTACACGTGCGCTGTGACGGTATGGTCTGCTCTACTGAGCTGGCCACGTTTGTTAAACACATTACCTGGGGAGGACGCACTCAGACCACAACCCTCAGTGCATACAGGTCTGCTGGGACAATGCTCTCCCTCACATACCAACCTGGCGCCTTTACCTTGAGGAACTGGAAGACGCGGCGCTCCGCGAGACCCTGAATGTCTCCTGTCATGAATTCTTTGACACAAAGGCCGGCACTGCGCCGTCACGCCTTGTGGAATGGGGCACATTCAAAGTGAGCATCAGGGGTCATTGCATGGGTAGGGGGCATGAGAAAAAGCAGTACCGGGGATATTGCAGGGGTGGAGCCCGATCTCCTTCGTCTTGAGCAGTTGGCTATCTCCTCGGCCGAGGGCATGCGCCGGATTGCCATGGCGTGGCTGGAACACACATCACTGCTGGAGTGCCTACGTTGCCTAACTATGCTGTGCACTCCGCTCCGACTCATGCCGGAGTGGACAAATCTGGCACCCTCCTGGCATGGCTAAATAGACAAGACAGCCAGCAGCGCCTGGCTCTTTCCCTCAATGTGCCTACGGCCACGGAGCTGCATACACAGCATGAGATGCACGTTGCTTTTACTCAATTTTACGAGCGTCTCTACACACCGGTGGTGGGAATTACTGACTCAGCTGTCAAGGCTTTTTTTTTTTTTATTTTAATCAGGCGTGGACCTCCTGCGGGTTCCACATGACTTGGCATTGGAACTCAATGCAGCAATCACTCCCTTTGAGATCCACTAAGCTGTATGGTCGCTGGCGTTGGGAAAACTCTGGGCCACAATGGGCTCCCCCAGGAGCTCTATAAAATCTATGCCAAACTGCTGGCGCCCCGCCTCCAAGCTCTGTATGATGAGGTGATCACATGCTTCTGCCTTCCGAAGTCCCTCTGGGAAGCGCTGATCGTTTCTACTTCTAAAACACGGCGTGACCCATCTAACCTCTGTTCCCACAGACCCATGGCAATGCTTAATGCAGATAATAAAATCTTTGGCAAAACCCTAGCAGACCAGTAGGCGCCTGTGGTCTCGCTGCTGATCCATAGGAACCAGTATGGCCTTGTGCAGGGTCGCAGCATGTCTCTGAACCTCCGTGGCCTCTTCCGGGTGCTGGAGCAGGCGCCGAGCCGATGGCCTCGGTCTGGCTGCCTGGCACAGGATTTGGAGAGAGCCTTTGACTCCTTGGAGTGGGGCTATCTTTTTGCTCTGTTTACCTGGTTCGCCGCATACTTGGGCTTAGAGTTTAACTCTTATACACCGCACCACTGGCCCAAGTCAAGACCGGCAGATAAATCTCTGAGCCCATATGTATTGCCTGTGGCACCCGCCAGGGTTGTCTCCTCTCTCCCCTTCTTTTCTCGCTGGCTATGGAGCCCCTGGGGCATAAACTGAGAGCCAAGGGAAGAGACTGGGGGACCCCATTGAGGGATGGTGTACATGCTGTATCTTTTCCCTCTCCTTTTTCCCTGGAATTGTGGGCACGCACTTGCCTATGCTACACATTTCCCCTTTTTCGGAAACATCTGTATTCTTTGCACTGTTACATTGCTATTGTCGTTGTCACAAATCCATGCTGTGCCCTTATGAGATGAAAATACTGTTTGCAAAATGCTAAATAAAAACATGTTTTAAATTAAATAAATCTAGGTGTCTCAGGTGATACAAAATGTCCAGCCCTGCACTCTGCCCGCAAAAGCTCTTTTTGTGTTTATTTTTCCTAAGATGGTGCTTGGTGCACCAATTTGGGTAAGGGAGGCTGCCACAGCAAATTTTTCTGTGATAGCCAGCTAATCAGAGAATGGCGGATTCAAAAAGCCACAGCCAGATTCTCAATGGACAATGTGAGAAAAAGCTCCCTCATCCAAGTTTTGATGCAGGAACCAGACCAATGTTTGAATACTAATTTTTGAAAAACTAATGAACAAATTTACACACATCCAAGCAAAGGCACTTTCTTAAGTAAAGGTAAACTTATATATATGCCATATTTGAGGTAATTCTAACCAGCCATTGTTTCTGTATAGAGGAGCAAACAATTCTATGTCAGTTAAAAAGTGAACTGTCACTTAGGGAGTCCCTATTCCATCCGTTTTGTGGCCCCTGCTTGATGGATCTGCACCTTGCCATGAAGACCGAAAAGTGGATGAACGTTTTATTTTAATGTTTCGTACAGACTCGCCATCTGCAATAAAGTTAAAGAAAACTAAAACTGCTCTTTCAATGAAAACTCTATCCTAACCATAACTACAGCATCGCTATCACGGTCTCTGTAATTATATATATATATATATATATATATATATATATATATATATATATAAAATACAGAGACAGCGATATAAATATACACACATACACACACGCCTATATAGATACAAGCACACACACAGACATTGATTAGTACACAACGTAATGAGTATAGCAAACAAATCATTAACTACAAACTACAAGCCATAAAGCATACCTGTGAGTTCATTGATTTTCTTAAGAAGCTGCTGAATATCATCTTCCACTTGCTTGATCTGTCTTGAGTAAGTGCTCTGACCCTGAACAAAAACAACAAAGTGTACATTAATTAGCACATATGTCAACAATGTGGGCCCACTAACCATGCAGGACCATAACTGGCTTCAGGCGTCTTTCTCTTGTACACAGCAGCAACCTCACTATAAAAGAATTATAAAACATAGGGTTAAGGATGGGCATAGTACCAACCTTTCCTAATAGGGAGGGTGCAGCCCCAGCAACCACAGAAGGCACTGAAAAGTAAACCTTATTTGTAAGAATAGTTATGGGTAAGCTTTCAAAGAGGTGGCATAAGAGCAACCTTCCTCAAGGCAGAACGTAAAGCAAAGACAAATGGCAGTGAGTGGGGAGTGATCAGCAGCATCAGCTTCTTCTAGTAGAATTAAGACAGATCCACAGTGGCAGTGTCTCTTACAGGAGCGATAATAATCAACAGACCCCTAAGGAACAGGCAGGTCAGCCTCCTCTAGCAGAGATCGTACATGGCAGGCCCCAGAACTAAAGCTCTTTATCAATTCACTACCACCTTTTGCAGCGAATGGTATAAGCCAAACCCCAAAGAGGCACTATCATATAACCTTTGCATGCAGAGAGAACAGGGTAGATCTCACAAAAAAAAAAAAAAAGACAGATGTAAAGGCGTAGGACATACACCCACTGAAGACTTGAATGAGAGCAGCCTCAAGGGCATAATCAGGGCCACTGGAATTATGCGGCAGGGGTGCACCAAGTTATGCGGCAGGGTTGACTAAATTATGCGGCATAATGTGGCACTTTTTTAATGGTATTCATTCATTACTTTGTCATTTTTACACATGGTAATACGGTCTGGGAAAACATTTCCCCTCAGTGTGCATTTTACAACTAAATATAGAAATAAGCAAATGAAAGATGACCAGTTAACTTTTGCACTGTGCGCAAACATGTCGCGTTTCAGTAACTTTTGATCTGTTTGAATTTGGAACAATCTGGAGATTATGCGGCAGATGATGGATTATGTGTCAAATGTGGCAAATCCATAATTATGCGAAAAAGACACGGTCGCAGAATTGCATAATTCCAGAGGCCCTGGGCATAATCAAGACCATGTACTGGGACTTAACAATACTGGATTGTTTTAGCATGAGGATGCTATAGAAGCATGTCTTCTTGTTCTCTCACCTATAAATGGATGTAAGGTTGGGAGAGATTTGGTCAAATCACCTGACAAACTTTCTGCTTGTGAGGTTGTGATTGAGTAATCTTCTGCTAGAAACATCGACAGCAAAATGTGGAGGGACTGGATTTGAAAGAAAGATATGCCCCAAATGTGTAACCCGTCAAGAACTATCTACTATTTTTCTTCTGTTCTGACACTACTACATGTCTACTTGAGCCAAATGGTTGAAGCTAGTGTAATAACTAGTTGAATGCAAACCAAACCATCAAGCTAAGTGACTTTGTAGGGAAGCTGATCCACTAGTCAGGGCTGATCCACTAGTTCCAGCAACCACAAATTGCATGGGGTATAAGATACAGGAAAACCACTCAAAAATTAAACACGGGATATCAGACCTAGTTGTGATCACACACCTACTCTCTTTTTGATGATAAAAAATGAGGATCTGATGAACAGTCACTTGTAATATATTTTGTGCCACATTTACACTGAATCATGGAAATTGAAATTTGAAGGGTTTTCTGAATCAGACCCAAGGTTTATTGCATTACAGAACTAACCAAAGCAAAGAGAGTACCTAAACAACCCATAAATTGTAGTAAATCACAATGTCACAATAAATGTAACAAATATTTTTAAACATCTTACATATGCTACTTCCAACAATGCTGAACAAACTGTGCTCATCTTGAAAACGACTTTAATTAACTTTGACAGACCTTTTTTTTTCCCCCAGACTTTGTGGGCCAGTGAGTGAACATCAGAATAATCAATAGAAAAAACAAAATATCATGTCCTTAATTTTGTTTATAAAATATCGCCCGTTGGTTGTGGATTTTCTACAATTTATTCCCATAGAGCGATATTTTTGTACGCGAAATATCGCACACAATATTTCTGTCAGAAGATGTTTTGGTAATGATATTCCAGTACCATAACGGCCCACTGTGCACTGCTTTATTTATATAGATTTGTCATTATTTTGTTTCATAAAGCAATATCCAGCAGTTCAAGCAGGAAGACTTGATAATCATCAACATGAGCAATGGGTTAAAATCCCACCTTAAGTACTTTTTTTTCTCAACTCTGTTTATTAAACTTAGGTAGTCATACAGCAGATGTTAAGTATAGCCACAGTTTTGAAAAGCGAGCCAATTATAAATTACTTTTCAACATTCAGTTCACACCCTCAGTGACCCATTACAATTCTTATCCACTTTCCTCTATAATATTCCCTTCCCAGCTGGATCCGTCCACTTGACTGGAGGGCGAGATACAAATACCGCCCCTGTGGGCATTCCATTTGCCCCACACCCGGTCCCACTTCCGGGGGCACCCCCTGCTTTTGTAGACCACCCTTTCTGCTAACATGCACCAGTCAATA
Organism: Calotriton arnoldi; assembly: GCA_963921515.1. Taxonomy (NCBI): domain Eukaryota; kingdom Metazoa; phylum Chordata; class Amphibia; order Caudata; family Salamandridae; genus Calotriton; species Calotriton arnoldi. The sequence continues at coordinate 4,842,877 of CAWUFW010000266.1, read as the reverse complement.
TCTCGTTCCCATTCCCCGAACGTTGGCTTCTCCACCACTCCCCATTTCCTGGCTATGTTTCGTTTCGCAATTGTCAGTCCCAGGGTGACCCAGAGCTGCTCCATGCGAGTCATGTCTGTTGCCTCCCACACATTGAGAAGACATAGTTTAGGCAGCGGATGAAGTTTCCCACCACACCCTCCTCGCATCTGAGACACCACAGCCTCCCAATAGAGTTTGATGGCCAGGCATTCCCATAGTAAATGGTAATACGTACCCTCCTGCATGCAAAGCCTTTTGTCGTCCCTCCTTCCCATTTTAACCAGGGTACCACGGGAAAAATATGATCTATGAAGTATTTTAAGCTGTATCAGACTTAGTCGTGATGTTATGGCTACTTCCCATGGGGAGGAGAGCGCTTCCTGCCAATCCTCATCTTCTAGGTTCCCCAAGTCTTCCTGCCAAAGTTCGCAAAGACACGAAAGGGGGTCAGGTAGGTTATTGATTATTTTTTGGTATGTCATGGAGATGGCCCTTCGGTTCATGTAGTCTGTTAGGAGTCTATCTTCCAGAGGGGAAGCCACTGGTAGGACTTCGTCAGGTTGGATGACTGCCATCAGAGCGTGTAGTATTTGTAGGTATCTAAATATCTCCGCGTCTGAAATTTCTTATTCTTTCTGTAAATCAGAAAATGGAACTATTTTTCCCCTTGCCCACAGGTCAACCACCCTTGAAATACCTATGGTATCCCATTTTTCAAAGCCCAGGCAGGAGCTGAGTCTGCCCAACCTCTCAGCCTCTCATAGGGGCATAGCTTGCATCACTTTGTTGTGCCATCCCAATCTCTTAGTCACTCGATACCACAGGGAGACTGTTTGAGCTGTTGGGCCTGTGAGGTGTTTATGCTTAGGGTTCGAGTATAGGGCCTTCTATAACCCATCAGCCATCTATCCATCCAACATGATGTTTCGTCGTGTGGTGGGAGAGCCCATTGATTTGTAACTGACTGTTGGGCTGCCCAGTAATATGCTCGAATGTTGGGTAATGCAAGCCCACCATCGTACCATCCCCCAACAAGTTTATGGGTCACAATGCGGGGGCCGCCCATCTCAAAGTAGGGTCCTAACTGCATCCTCTATCGTGTTAAAATAGGTGTCGGGGACATTGTATGGTGTATTTTGCAGGAAATAAGGGAAGCGTGGCAACACCATCATTTTAAAAAGGGCCGCACGGCCAAATAAGGACAGCGGCAGTGATCTCCAGTGGGGCACATCACTTTGTAGGCGAGTTAGTGGGCCTAAGAGACTGCGCATATAAAAAAGTTCGGGATCAGCTGTAACAAATATCCCTAAATACGGACAACCCTCTGCCACCATCGTCGCCGAACCCCACCTTAGGTACTTAATCAAATGTTTCATTACAAACAACTTTATTTCTCTGTGAATGAAATGACTAGTGGTTTTATCTATAACATCCCTACAGCTGCATTTGTACTAATGGAATTACAGTTCGCAATAGTGACTCTGTAGTTATGGTTACATTTCCACAGAAAATTCTTTTTCTGTTTTGTTTAAAATTTTTAGGCCATTTAAGGAATATGCACAAAACTTTCCAATCCAATAGCTGAAGTTAACTAACCATTGTCATGTCAGGTTTCATGCTTCTCCATCTCAGGGGCTAGGAGCTGGATTAAAATTGTGGAGGGGTGGGGAGGAGATGGTAAAAAAAATTTTTTTAAAGCACTGGCAAAACCAATAGGTCTCTAACATTAATAGCATTACCCAACCTTTTGGCTTTTTACTGATGCAGTTTGCTAAAATTTGTGTCTGCCAAAGTGGAACAGCACCAGCAGAAAAAAAAAAAAAAAAAAAACTGTCCACCCCAGCATGACGAAAAATACGTGCACAGGCATCACCATGCATATGCACCTATGGGCCATGATGCAAAGGACATTTTTTTCATTTGTTTACTTTTAATTTACTGCTTCAAAATAGCGGATGCCAATCCTGGAGTTGTAAATTAAACAAGCATTTGCAACGCAATAGGTCTCGCATTTGGAAGAGTTTAAGCTATCGGCACTGAAAATGACAATGCCTTTTATTTATGTGTTTTGAAAACCAACACATATATAAAAGGCATGGTCATTTCTAATGCCAATAGCTCAAACTCTCGCAAATGCAAGACCACTTTAATGGTGGCCGCGCCCCTTTCTTTAGACGCTGCTCGCCGTATTCAGGTTACAGCGAGCCGCGTCTAAAGAAAGGGACGCGGCCGCCAATAAAGTGAAAGAACAGGATGGGGCGCTTTTACAAAAAAATATATTTGTTTGAACAAATGTTTTTTTTTGTAAAACCTGAATACGGAGAGCAGTGTCTAAAGAAAGGGGCGCCGCCACCATTAAAGTGAAAGCACGGTATGGGGAGCTTTCACCCCGAAAAAACCGCCCAAAAACAAAGGTTTCGTAGTGCGCCCGCTAAAGTTAAAGCGGACTGCACTGACAAATAAAATAAAGAAGCGCTTGTGTTCAAAAGTCTTTGACGAAACACAAATTGTAGATTTCAAGTACTTTATCATGTTCATGATACTTACATATGTTTTCAGCAATGCAATATCCCCTTCATCCAGCGCTAAAATACAAACAAGAGTACATAAGGACTTGATCATAGATGATAGGAAGAAACATTATGGCTTGGCAGAAGAAGAAATAGTATGGACAATAGATCATCTTATAGATTCTAATATTAAAGCATACAAAAATATCAGATTAGAACTTCAGCGCAATCAACATTTCTTTGTTATTCCAAAGCCCAATGTAATTGTTATAAGATGGAGTATTTGCTTTTTTTTTTTTTTTTTAAATGCATTGATTCCTTTATACAAGTGCTCTGCTTTTCGCAATTATCAACAATATTCATAACAGAATTAGCTTCTAAGCAAGCGCATTTGATTAACAGTGTACAAAGCTCCTGAACTCAGTCTGCTGCATTTAATTCTTTTTTTTTTTTTTTTTTTTTTTTTTTTTTAATCCAAAGCAAACACAAGGAGATGATGGAAGGAGTGCTGAAACTTTTCAGACACTCACCCCCAGTCACAGATCTGGGTTGAATTCATCATCGTTCTTTAGCTCACTTCGCCACCTCAGTTCAGACCCAGCTACATGCAAATCAGTCTTGCCCTGTGCCTCATGGGACCAGTCCAGCCCGAACTGCCAAGACTGGTCTTCCCTGGACCGGAAACAAGCATCCTGGGACCGGTTACAGGGTAACACCCCTCATCAGCCAAGCTAGCTTGAATCCAGTGGCAAAGTGAGCAAGGGACCAACGTCTGGGCATACCCTGCTAACTTAGGGCGAACAAAGCAAACACAAGGAGATGATGGACGGAGCGCTGAAAACCACACATGCAATTACGCTAGCTTAACACTGCTATCCTGCCAAAGAAATCAAACAAATTCAGATTTGTTTTCACTGTTTAGTAATAAGAATTATTTTATTTGTACTGTGGGTTCTTTTGCTTGTTAAAATAAACATACTTTCTAAGAGCTTGTTTATGGGGAGTGTTTGGATTCATATTGTATTGCAGTGATACAAGGATCTCGGTCCTCTCTTCACCAGCGTCCAGACGTCACTTACAATAGTTTAACAAACTGGTTTAAAGGTTTAGACACAGAAATTCCTTGGTCTCCCTACGGTTGGTGTATATGTACCCCAGAATAAGAGTGGAGACCACAGCAGACCTGGAGGGATCCAAGCACTAAGAAAATACAAAGTTACTTTTACTACACATGGGGAAGAGAGAAAAGCGTGCTTAAAGTCCAGCTCTGGCACATTGCATCTGGAAAGTAAAAGGAATGAGAAACAAAGTAAGTCTCGTTAGCCTATGGTCTTCATCCACAACTAAGTGACAGCTGGTGACCTCACATTAAAAAACAATAACGAAATTTAAAAAGTAGTGAGTGTATATAGATATGCCCCGATTAGCACCATTATATTCTCATTTTATGTGTTCGAGGCACATTTACAAAGGCAAGTAAAGATATATCCAAGAGTACTCATTTCCGTACTATAAAAACCTTAGTGGGTAAGCCCCTAAATCGCAGTTCTAGGTGAAGTGTTGGATGCATACTCAATAACTGTGATAGACAGGCATTACTATTGGATGTGTTTAAGAAAGAGCTGGTTGAAGTTGCTTGTGTTCGTCTAAAGTGGATCTTTTAGTAGATAGCATGCACAATCTACTTCCCATCCATGGCAACGTAGCATATGTATCAAACTCTTTTTAAGTGATAATTTGGCCAAAATGAGGTGCTATTATTCTGCCTGATCAAAAGGTTCTCCAACAAAAACACTTCAGTTTCAGTAGAAAGTACATGGGAACCCAAATTTTGCACAAAGGGCAAGTAAGTCATCTCTCTAAAAACGTAAGCACATTTTTGGTTCCAATATCAAAACTAGAGATTCAATTTAAGATGTTCTTGATGATTCTTCTTTAATCCAATTTAGTCATAATTGAACAACCATCAGATAACATGCCAAGTACAGAAGGTCACATGACATGGTCTTAAACTGGTAAATTTGATAACTTCCATTGAAGATGACACGCACTGCACAGCTCAAACGGCATGTCTTGGTGGTTTACTATCCAAATTCATGTTTATACCATTCTGGGCAATTTGTTTGGAAAATTAACAGGTGGAGGAGTACAGGTTGCATTCAAAACAGGTTATCTTGACGGTTACCCTAGAATAATGGGGAGGGAGAGTGAAGATCCGTTATGATTGCTGCAACAAAATTATAGAATCTGATGTAAAGGTGACTGTATTTATACCTTCAGGCGTTCGTTGATGTAACATTGTACGCTGCAACTGACATGTTTAATAAAAAGATTTTTTTTTTTTTTTTTTTTTTTTTAAACAGGTCATCTTCCTTAAAATGTCTTTTTTTTTGGGCCCAAATTCAGAGGGCTAGATTATGGTTGAAACATCAATCCTGGTCTGATAGTAGGAACCTTGGTATGAATCATAGTGATGGGAGTTATTCACTCGCTTAAAAATGACATCTTGTGATCATGCCAATTGTGAGGAAAGCGGTTTATTATATGCTGTGGTTTAGAGACCTCGGTGTGTAATAAACTCGCAAACTTGTCTTGGGTTCAGTCAAGCTCATTTGAAAAACCTTGCTCAGCCCTGGGTAACTGTGGCTTCGAGCAGTCAAGCTTTGTCAAAGGAACAAGTGCCAAGCATTTAGAAGTACCAAAACTGTTGGATAAGAAGGAAATGCGACACAAAGGAAATCCAACACCAGTTCATAAAAATAGCTCTATTTTTAGTCATTTTAGACACCAAAACAAACAAAATCCACTGCAGGATTCTGTAGATATACATTATTAAGCAAATAATAAATCACTGCTTTTCATTCCAATTGCAAACAAGCATCGACAACTACTGCGGTTAGCTGTTTCTTGGAAAACTTTATAAAGATGAGTGCGACTATTATGGCCTGGTTTGGGAGGCCAACTCTGGCAGAGAGCGAGTCACAGGCGGTAATGAGGCGTGGCAGGACAGTTACCTTGGAGTCAAAGCAATCTCCAGTCCAGTTCAAGCTCTATGGGCGAACCACTATAGACATCAATGGAGTGGTGATGCAAGAGATACAGGATGATGATCTGGTGACAGGGTCTTCCTGGGGCCATCTCTTCTTTCCAGGGCTCGAGGTGGCTTGTCCTCAAGCAGGGCACCCCGTAACAGTCCTCTCTTTGCAAGCCCAAGTATCAGCAGGTACAGCCCAGTCTTTGGTACAGCCTCTCTTTGCTGGGTCCAGGAAATGGTAGGGCAGTCGTCCTTCGGTCCTCTCTCCAGTGCAGAAGTGATCTGAGGTCTGAGTTTCAGGGGTGCCACTTTTATGTCCAGGACTTGCCCTCGCGGGGTGCGGTAAGTACTAGCCAATTGGTTACCAGGTCACTTCCCACCATATTATGGCTTCCTGAAAAGTGTGGCATCTAGCTATCCCGGAACACAATATTCTGCCTACTCCCAAGATGGCAGAACCCTTTTGTTGGTATGTGGAGCTTGGCAGCCCGGCTTACAGTTATAGCTACCCGAGTGCCAAATGCCAATGGGAAACTTGTTTTGGCAACGGTTTCTCCCTCTCTGTCCCCAAAGTCAACTTCACCACCAGAACAAAAGAGCAGCCCCTCTTGTGTGCGTTCCCCATTTGTCCTTCATAGGCGGTTTCCCCTTTGAAGCTCGCCTTCTGGGCTCACACCCTCTTTGGCCTTCATACAAGGGAGAGGGAGCACCTCTTTCCTTCCTAAGAGTCGTTTTTGTGTTCCTTCCGGAGAGTCGTTCACCCCTCCCCCAGGAGGGCAGAAGGCAGTCTCCTAGCCAACAATCATAAACGGTCAAAGGAAAACTTGGGCAACAGAGTGGTACCTTTCTAGAGTTGCCATTTACTTAGAAGTTACATTAAAATCAACTTGGGCTTTAAGTCAGGTTAAATTTAACAATTCTTTTGATACCCTTAAGTACCAACCTTAGTAGTCCCATTCAGAAGTTAGCACAGCTGAGTTGGCAGCACGTAACCCTGTACTCACAAATGGGGCTACTAGCCTTTCCACAGCAAAAATGACAAGTTTTTTTTTTTACTGTTAGGCCATGTAAAAACACGTCCTACTTTTTAATATACAGTGCTCTGCCTTAGAGCTTGATAGGCCTGCCTTAGGGTTGACTCCTACATATTAATAAGCATTGGCAAAGTCCATAGGTTTTGCCTCTGTGAAATCTTTTGGTTTTGCTAATTCTTTTTTCACCATGTCACACAGCAGCACTAGCTGCCATGCAGCATATTCTAAAGTTTAAAAAAAACAAAGGACAGTGATGCCGTCACCGCTGTCCGTGTCATAGCTCTTTTTTTTCCAAAACTTTTAGCCATGTTCTACAGCAGCCAGCGCTGCTGTGCAATATGTCTTTAAAAAAACGTTGTCAAAACCAATAGATTTTGCACAGGCGAAACCTATTGGCTTTGCCAATGCTTATTGTATTTAGGCACAGAGAGACTAAGTGATTTGCCCGTAATCACAAGAAGTTGAACTGAGGCCGAAGCTAGGGAAAGGATGTGGCGTCCTCTGGGGAGAGGATGCAGCATAACTGTCAGAGCTGCCGACAATGGAGCTGGTAGATCGGTTCGAGTACTGGCATCGGCTCAACAGCCTGTGATTCTGGGCAAAGCACTTAATCTTCCTGTGCCTACAAAAATGAATGTGTCCTTGTGTAAAGTAACTGGTGCTCATGTAAAGCCCTCCAATACCTTCGGGTGGTGTTCGCACTATATAAAACTACACAACAACAAAAAAAACACAATGGGAATAGCAGAGGGAGGATCTCTGGACAGCAACGGGAGTTCAGAGGGGACAAGCAGCGACATCGAGGAGATGGTGGACGGGCCAGCAACACAAAATGTGGGCAGGATGGGGAAGATTAAGTGATTTGCCAGTAATTTCCAGATGTTGAGTTTACAGTTGGAACGATGCATTAAATAAAATGCAATTTAAAAAAGTACCTCTGTACTGTGTTGTGATAGCGGGAGGCAAGATGGCGTCCGAGTAGCTGCCGCCGCCGCTTGCTCCGCCGGTCTGATTATGGACTAAAACCCTGATTTCACGCTAAAAGTATGCCTTAAACAGATGTACGATTAAAAGGAAAAAGCGTTTGTATGGAGCCGTTACAGTACCTGCACTGTGTGGTGGTGATTGCTGGCTTAGAAGAGCAAGCCTCGCGGAGCACATTGCCAAGCATTTTCTCTTCCCGTCTGCAGCTTCGGCCTCGGCTTCAACCCCCCCCGCTCCTGCATCGTCGAGCACCGCTTTCCTGCAGCGGACGCCAACTCTGACGGGCTCCTCAGTGTCATTATCGTGATCCTTAGAAACTTCAGAAATCTCCCGACTGTGAGGGAAACTGCAGTCAAGCGCCGGAAAGTATCCAGAGGGCAGCGGATACATTGTTACGCGCACGTAGCCGAGATACAAGTAAGGATGACAGGGCGGGGTTGAAAGCTGTGAAAAACAAAAGCATGCTGCCAGGCCTGGTAGGGAATGAGCAATCTAATGTGACAATCCTAGAGCCTCGCCAGAGACGCCCGGATACACGGGGGGTAAAAAATATAGAGCCATCTGAAAGAGCTGACTCCCTGGAAAAGGCTGAAAGGGCTTTAAAACGGGGTAAAAATATACAAGTAAAGATCCACAGAGTTTCTGATTTAGGATCATCTCTATCGAAAGCGCAAACTGGTCAACCGCTTATATCAAATATTTTCCCTCCAAATGATGGGAAAGTGCCCAAGGTGATGGCGGGGACTTTGGCTGTAATCGATGGTACTCAAGATGGGGATAGTGCGGTTGAAGCTCCCCCTGAGCTGGAACAGGAGATCATCACCCCTATCTTCCAATCTACTCCGGCTATTAGATCCAGAATGGCTCAGGAAGAGAGTAGCCTTAATCAAACACTTTGCAACTCCATAGTTGAGAGAACTGACACTTTGACAGTCTGTGGTGAAAACGTAACTGACAAAGAGGAAACCCAAGATCCTCCGCCGAGAACGCCTGACAACATAGATAAATTTTACTCATTGACTGATGAGTCAATAGAAAGTGTGGCAAACTCAAGTGAAGGAGGGAGCGACAATTGGAACAGTGGTACAGACTCAGAGCTTTCCGCAAGAACTACTACAAAGAAGAAAAACCTGCGGAGGAAATCCAGTCGCAATAAGGATCGTAGGACCTCAGAACAGGGTAGCATGATGGACTTGAAGTGGGACTATTCTGCATCTCAACTGTCAGTCCCGACTGAACCAACAAAGCGTTCAAAGGAGCTCTACAACCCACCGGGAGGCGCAGATTGCGCGGCAGCTGCTCTCGAGAAGAAACCTACATTGGCTGATCTGCTGTATTCCATCAAGAGTTTTCAGGAGGAGGTCAAGCAAGATAGGAGGAGAGCACGCCAAGCCACGCAGAAACTTCAAGGGACAGTAAGAAAAGTGGGCAAGACGTGTGACGAGATTGCGGACAGAATGGCTTCAGTGGAAATACGGACTGAAAACCTTGAGAAGGATGTGGCTACCCTGCAAACGCAAGGAGACGAGCACGAGGGGATTGTGAAAGATCTTATGCTTAAAGTTGAGGAGCAAGAGAACAGATTACGGCGCAATAATTTACGCGTTCTTGCCATTCCGGAGGGAGCAGAGGGGAACGATCCCAAGACCTTTATGGTTACACTCTTTAAGGGAGCTTTTCCGGACTTACACTCTTGGGATTGGGACAAGGAAATCCAGCGAGTACATCGCTTTCCCCTAATACCATCTAAACGCTCTAACTCCGCCTCTCAATACCCTCGAGCTATGCTAATATTGTTTGGGAATTTCCTTTTGCGGCAGCTTCTTTATGACCTAGCACGCCCAACTAACAAGAAAGAATTCAATGGCATTATCTTTTTCACACGGCCTGACTTTGCACACGCCACAGTGGAACATAGATGGCAGATGAGACAACTTTTTATCCCATTTCAACAACTTGGTGCCACGGTTTTTCTCCAGAACCCTGCCCGCTTAAAGGTCATTTATAAGGGCTCCACGCGAAGCTTCACTTCTGATGTTCAGGCACAAGCATTTCTATCTGAGATTTCAGAAAAGTAATAGGATGGTACTAACGACTCAAGTTTGAGTTTTGAATGTAGAATGTAGAAAGTGAGCTTTCTTAATAGCCCTAGTATTATGTTACGGTAATTGGTAGCTCACTTGATACCTAGGGAAATTACGTGTTAGACAGGGTTGTCACGATGGAGAATTACTGACCGGGGAGGGCGGCATGGGGCCACTACTGCTCGGATGCCTTCACCCTGGCTGAGCTTGAGCCAGGTAACCTCATTGGGAGGTGGTGGGAGGGGGGGGAAGGATGGGAGAGGGGTAGGTTTAGGGGTAAGGGGGGGAAGGGGTTGGCACTTTGGGGTTCTGTCTTATGCAGTTTGGCCTTTTTTTTTTTTTTTTTTAAAAGCCTATTCTTCAATGTATAATTTACGTATAGCAACAATTAACATTTGTGGCCTTAATGATGTGAAGAAACGGAGGAATACTGCGATGGGCTTACGATTGTTAAAAGCTGATGTGATATGTATACAGGAGACGCATATTGAAAGGGCTCAATCGCACTTGTTAGATACTCTTGGATATACCCTGGTAGGGGCTACGACTCAAAATTCAAGGACACGGGGGTTGCAATATTGTCAGCTAATCACTCTAACCGGTTTACTAGAACAATAGCTGATCAGAATGGGAGATGGGTAATTACTGAATGCTGTAGGGATAATGGGGCTCCAATAACAATTTGTGCTGTTTATGGGAGTATCTTAGACGACCCTACGGTCTTCAACCACATAAATAATGAATTAGCTACCTGGCCGATACCCATAATTATCTGCGGGGATTTTAATATAAATTTACCTTCGAACCAGAATATCGCTCTCGACAATTATTGGGTATATAATGGTCGCAAGCCCAAGGTTTTTGAGGCCTTAAGAACTCTGTGTCGGGAACAAGCACTCTTTGATATTTGGTACTTGCGGCATCCTACGGACCCTGGCTTCACCTTTTTTTCTTTTCCACACAAGAAACATACCAGATTAGATTTTTTCTTTGCATCACATACTATTATGCATGCTTGTTCAATCCAGAAGGCTCCGCGCATATTGGCCGACCATAATCCGTTAGTGTTAGAACTTAAGGGGTTCGGGTCATGTAATATTCCAGTGTCTAAGTGGAGTTTTGAACGCTCCCTACTTTTGAATGATGAGTACTGTGCTCATATGAAGAAGTGGATTCCTCAGTTCGTTATGGAGAGTATAGGGAGTACTGGAGTGGAGATAGTCTGGGATGCATTGAAAGCTGGAGTCCGGGGAGAGACACTTAGCTTTTCGTTAGCTTTGAACAAGGGAAAGCGACACATTCTTAAGGTTATGCAGAACGACTTAGTAGCTGCAGAGGAAGGCCTGATTGACACAATCCAGGCTGGTAGAGACACGTTAGAAGCTTGTAACAAAGTAATGGTTGCCAAGGCAAAAATATTAGAGGTAATAACTAAAAGAGCGGCAGACAGATTAGCGGTTTGGCGCGAGAAGGCGTACGAGTGTAGCGAACAGGTTGGGCACCATCTTGCGACCGGGGCCAGACAGAGAATGACTCAAAACATGATAGCTGAAATTAATGACCCTGCAGGAGGAAGTACCTCTGACCCGGAGCGTATACGCAAGGTATTCTTTTCATTTTACCAAAATTTATATCATGAGGACACTCCCGATAATCCGGGCGATGTAATTTTTTATATTAATCAGGCTCCAGCGGCACACTTTTCTCAGGAGGATCAACAGCATCTTGAGGAACCTCCTCAATGGGTGGATATCTTGCTATGTATTAGTAGTCTCCCGAGTGGTAAAGCCACTGGATTAGACAATATACCCCTAGAGTTCTACAAGAAATTTGCCCCACAGTTAAAAGAGCTGATGCTTCACTTATTTTTGCACGTTTTTAGAGGGGGCAAGCCGCCTCAGTCCTGGATGCAGGCTAAAATTATAGTCTTTCTTAAAAAAAATAAAACACCACGAGACCCCGGCTCTTATCGCCCCATTACGTTAATCAACGCTGATAACAAGATATATTCTAAGATTCTCGCCCTACGCTTAGCTACGGTTATCCACAAGGTTGTCTCTCCCCGACAGCATGGCTTTATACCGGGACGTGGCACAACTGATCATATAAGAAGAGTCATCTCATTATTTGATGCTGCTACCATTACAGGAAAACCAATAGCACTTATATTGCTAGATGCCGAGAAGGCCTTTGACAGGGTTTCCTGGGCTTCCTTTGGGAGACCCTGTCGAGGGTCGGAGTCAGCGAGGGGCTGGTACAGGCCTTTAAGATGCTTTATTTTCAACCTAGTGCAAAACTTTTTATAAATGACGCGTTTACAGATTCTTTTGAAATTACTAGGGGCACGCGTCAGGGTGGTCCAAGCTCCCCGCTGCTGTTTGCTTTATATATCGATCCATTTTTACGGCTCCTCAAGACCAATAGGATTATTAGACCCGTTGAATCTCAGGGATGGGAAACTAAAATTTTGGCGTATGCCGATGATATTGCTATTATTACACCTGACCCCGATACAGCAATATTAGAGATCGAAGGGGAAGCAGCAAGATTTGGGCAAGTTTCGGGGTACTCTCTTAATACTACTAAAACTCAGATTCTTTGTAAAAATGTTAACATGATCGATACGAGCAGACAGGTAGAGAAGGCAACATATCTTGGAATTGATGTCCTGGCTAATATGGACATAATCGTTAACTGCAATATCAACCCATTGATTGTTAAAACCAAAACTGAATTAACGAGAATACACAATCTACATCTATCAATTATTGGTAGATGTAATATAATTAAAATGATATTTTTCCCTAAATTTTTGTATATGCTAAGGGCAATTTCTTTAGAATTTTCCACTATGTGTTTAAAGCAAATTGAAGATCTATTTTCGAGTTTTATCTGGGCATTTGAAAAACCCAGAAGATCATACAAATTTCTATCTCTTCCAAGGGGAGGTTTGGCTTTACCTAATATCAGATTATACTATTGGGTCACTACCCTGCTATGTAATCTAACCCTTATTTCCGAAAAACCGAGAGATAGCACAGCTAATGAAATACCATCACCTATAGAACTTATAATGGGCAAGGATGCATGGGGCTGGCTCTGGAAATTTCTGAATGATAGTCATTATAAAAAAGTACGCTTTAAATCACTAATTGGTGGACATAGAGTTATGAGGCAAGTACGGAAATTATTAGGGATGGGACGATTAAATTACTACACCCCGATTTCTAATAACCCCAATCTGCCGGAATTTTTTTAGAGATTCTGTCGCTAAGAGATGGTTGAAGCTGGCCTATCTAAACTGGGTGATTTATATTCTTTGTCAGATATAGCTAGCTTTGATAGCCTCAAGGCTACATATAACTTAGATAGGAGGGATTTTTATAAATATTTGCAAGTCCGGGATTTTTAAAGCAAAAAAGGGGGAGGCCCTTCTGGCTTTGATAAAAATGTTATGATAGATTAAGGAAAAATGCTACGCTTTCTATCGGAGAAGTTCACTCCTTTTTTAATGCTTTATTGCCTGATGATTTGGAGATTAGAGCGGGGAAATGGAAGACAGAAATAGGAATGCAGGAAGATTTATTCTTTCACTCGTTAGAATTAGCTCAGAAAATCTTAATCCCGGCTCGACTTCAGGCTCAATATTACAAATCATGTTTTTCACTCTATTATACTCCCCAAAAAATAGCTAAATGGGCAACAGGGAAAGGAACTCATTGCCCCCGGTGTTCATTATCTCAGGCTGACCTAGATCACATGTTAAATGCATGCAGTGCCTTGAGGAATATAAAACAGGAAATCTCTAAATTTTTTAAGGAAGTACTTGGGACCGATGTTTTTCTATCATCGTCTCTGATCGGACTTGGGGTTGATACGCAATTACAAGGGAAGCCTGGCGAGTACCTTGTGTTTATCGGCATGGCTATATTACGTCTTTGCCTAGCTTCTGCTTGGCTGGATTCAACTCCTCCTGGCTTTCAGCAATGGCTGTCCCGTTTATTGGCAAACTACCATTTTGAGAAAGCTATCTACTCGAAAAGGGGGTTGAGGGCCCGATCCAAAGGTCTAAAAATTTGGGCTCCGCTGACGTCTTGGCTTGAGAAGTATTAGGCCAACTGATCTTGATTTTGATTTTGTTTTTTGTCCAACCCCTGGGGAGGGGAGGGTGGGGTCAAGGGTCGAAGGGGTGGGGGAGGGGTGTAAAATCATTAAAATGTGCATAATTTGTACTGCTGCTTCTTTTTCTTTTATATTGTTGTAAATTATAATTGATATATTTTGATGCCATGTGTTATGCTTTAAAGTTTCTAATCACTGTATATTTTTCTTTGGCTATATATGTATGCACTAATAATAAAAAATAAAAAAAATTAAAAAAAGCTTAAAAAAGTACCTCTGCAAGTAAAGGGAGAGGAACAGCAACAGGAGAGCGACAATAAGCTGGAAGGAGACAAGACGGCCTGCAGATGCACTCGTATGGAGCGCTTGCAAAAAAAAAAAATTTAAAAAGTACCTTCTGTGTGCGTACCCAGTAGAAGGCAATTGGCCAGTAGCAAGTGAATGGAAGCTGTACTTGGGCCAAGCTCCAAGGCATGGATGGGCAAGCAGAGAAGGAAGTGACAAAAAAACCAATGTGCTGACCAATCAGAAGCATGGAAATTAGAGTGGCGTTGGAATGAACAAATGGTAAGTCCGGGCAGATATTGGACAGGTTTCAAGCCCCTTTCAAGATTTTTTTTTTAATACAAGAGATTTTGCAAGCACTGTGCAAGCGAAACCTAAAAAGGAAGGTCGGAACTTTGTAATTAGTTTAAATGGCAAAGTCGAGTCAGTAGTTCGAAAACTGCTCTGCCAGCCAGCAATGATAGGCGGAGAGCCATGCTTTGCGTTGTCATGCTTGTGGTGGCACAAACAGTGCTGCAGTCCACAAGGGACACTTTAACTTACAGGCCCTGGTACCGTATACTAGGGACGTATAAGTAAGATAACTTATGCCAATTGTGGGTGAACCAATAAGACATATAACTTTTCAGGGTCAGAGCACTGGCACTGATGTCTGGTTAGCAGACCTCGCTACGCCTTCAGAGTTGAAAATCCAGCAGCATCAGTCCAAAACTTTGGGGGTGGGGGGGGGGGGTGGGGGAGTGGGTGATCATGCAAAAAGAGGCATTATCATACACCAATGAAGGTCTATAATCCTGGAAACATTTTCGAAGAACACCAAACATACAATCAATCAATCTGGATTTGTATAGTGCGGCTAATCACCTATGAGGGTATCAAGGAACTGAGAGCACTGCTAGAGGGAGGCTCAATTGAACAGCCAGGTCTGGAGTCCTTTTCTGAATTCCAGCAGAGGGTGAGGTACGGAGGTGAAATGGGAGGTTGTTCCAGGACTTAGCAGCAAGGTAGGAGAAAGAGCATCCTCCACTGTTGCTGCGGTGGATGCAGGTGGTGTGGGCGAGGCAGAGGGAGTCGGAGCGCAGGTGGATCAAAATCTTGAACTAGCATCTCTTCTGAATGGGGAGCCAGTGGAGCTTCTTGAGGTGTGGGATGATGTGGGTCTGCTTTGGGAGGTCTAGCATGAGTCTGGCCGCCGAGTTATGTATGGTTTGCAGTCTCTTGAGGAGGTGCGAGGTGATTGCTACGTGGAGTGCATTGCCGTAGTCCAGTCGGCTGGTGACAAGGGCTTGTTTGACAGTCTGTCTGGTGTTGATAAGAAGCCACTTGAAGATCTTGCGGAGCATGCAAAGGGTGAGGAAGCAGGCGGATGATACTAAGTTGATCTTTCTTTTCATGGTGAGCTTACTTTCCAGGATGATGCCAAGATTGCGGGAGTGGTCTGTCGGAGAGGGTGAGGGTCCTAGTTCAGGGGTCATCAGGAGGCATCATTTCACGGGGAGGTGTTGTTCCCGAAGATCAGCACTTCTGTCTTGTCTGTGTTGAGTTTTAGGCAGTTGTCTCTCATCGAGTCGGCGATGCTGGTCATGCACCTGCAGAAGTTGGTCAGCGTGGCAGAGGGGTCTTCCGATAGCGAAATGATGAGCAGGATATCATCCACATATGTCCAGTATTTGTAAAGCGCGAACAATTACCCAAGGGTGTCAAGGCGCTGGAGGCCGTCGGGAAGATTAAGCAAGCTATTGCCCAGAGTCACATGGTGCTGGGCTGATCTGTCACCGACGCCGGGGATCGAACTGTGAGCCCCCGGGTTCCGGAGTCAGTTGCCCTGGCCGCTGCGCCACACCTCTTCACATAGGATATGATGTTCAGTCCATGTGATCTGACGATGTTGGCCAAGGAAGTCATGGAGGTGTTGAAAAAGGTGGGGCTGCGGGACAAACCTTGAGGGACACCGCAGATGGTGTTCTTGGGTTCCGAGATGAAGTAAGGAAGGCAAATTCCCTGGGTTCTTCCGGTGAGGAAGGAGGCTATCCACTTTAGGGTGCCTCCTTAGATTCCAGTGTGGTGAAGCCTCTTGGCTAAGGTGTGGCGTGGCACTGTGTCAAACGCTACCGAGAGGTCGAGGAGGATCAGGGCTGCCGCTTTTCCTTGCTCAAGGAGGGGTCTGATGTAGTCTATGGCTGCAATCAGAGCGGTTTCAGTGCAGTGGTTGGTGCGGAATCCAGACTGAGAAGTGTCCAGAACATTGTTGTTCTCCAGGTGTTCTGCGAGTTGGCCGTTGATGGCCTTCTCGGGGACTTTGACAGGAAAGGACAGCAGAAAGATGGGGTTGTAGTTCTTGAGTTTGTTGAGGTTGGCAGAGGGTTTCTTGAGTAGGGGCTTGACTTCTGCGTCTTTCCATTTCTCGGGGAAGGTGGCCATGGTGATGGACGTGTTGACGATGGCGGCGAGTTCGCTGCTGATCGTCTTGATCCCGAGGTTGAAGATGTGGTGGGGGCAGGGGTCTGTGTGTGCTCCTGAGTGGACGGAGTTCATGATGACTGTGGTGTCTTGCGTGGTGAGCTGGTCCCAGGTGGTTGTGCTTCTCATTTGCGGGGGCAAGATGGCTGAGGATGTCGGCGGGTTGGGGTTTGAAGTTTCTGTAGATGGTGGAGATCTTGTCGTGGAAGCACAGTTGGTGATCCAGGCGGAGAAGTTCTTGACAGCCTATTCTAGGTTGGTTGCAGTGAGTGGGCGGGAGGTGTTGAGGGCATCAGTCCACTGGCTCTCTGAGACTTTGTTCCAGCTGCGGATTGAAGTGCTGGGTGGCTTGGGGGATCCCGAGATGGGGAAGTGGACAATGGCATGGCATGTCCAGGTGATCTCACTAAAATGGCTGTACTTGACTGTCGCTGGCTGTGAAGATGGGGTCGACTGTGTGTCTTATGATGTGATGGTGGTGTTGGTATCATTGGGGTCGTCGAGGAAGATATCGTTTTTGGAGCCGATGGCAAGCAGAGCTATGAATTTGGGAATGGTGTTGCAGAAGCTGTTGCAAAATCCTGGAGGTCTATAGGCGAGGGTACCTCTGATGGTGTTTTGCCATCTGTTCGGAGTTGGAAGTTGAGGTGCTCCATGATCGGGTTGAAATTGTGTGCAGTGGATGGTTTCCTTGTGGGTGAAGGCGATTCCACCTCCATGTTCGTTGATGCAGTCTTGGTGTGCTATCTTGTTTCTGTTGGGTGTAGCTGAGGCGATGTCGGGCGCAGATGCAGGGTTGAGGCAGGTATCGCGAAGGACGACGACGTTGGGGGTGAAGGAGGTGATGGTGTCCCAAATCTCCTTGGCGTGCTTGCAGAGAGATTGTGTGTTGAGCATGAGGCAGTGGAGATGGTCTAGGGTGGTTGTGGTAGGCATGGCAGTAGTTTGTGTGTGTGCTGGTGCTTTACTGTTGCAGGAGAAGAGGCAGTGCCGGCAGGTGAAAGGTCCTACCGTGGATCAGGGAGAGGTGCGGCAGCAGTTGCGAAGTCCTGGGTCCAGGGCCTGGAGTTCAGCAGAGGTGTAGCTTCGGGTGGCGGACGAGCCAAGGTTCTTGGCGCTGGGCTTTGTCGTACCGGCAGCGTGCCCGCGCTGCAGCCTTCATAAGTAGGTCCTGAGAGGAGGGAGGGGTGATGGGGGCGAGGCTGACGGGAAGGAGCAGGATAAAAACAGCGGAAGCGGCACGAAGAACAAACAAACAGCAACAAAAAGCAAAAAACAGATACAGTTACTGAGAGCACAATAAAAGTTATAGCAGTAAAACTCAATTGCCAACAGTGTTAGAAAAAGGATTAAGAGGCTGAGTCACAATAGTCACTAAGAGCAATACCGCAGCAGCTGGGGAGCTGGCCCACATACCACGAGGTCGTGGACCTGCTCACTAGAGCCGCGCTGCGGCCTCCATAAGTAGGTCATGGGAGTTGGGGGGCGCTGGGCTGGGAAGGAGGTGGGCTGGAAAGAAAACAGTGGGAGTGGCGCAAAGAACAAACAGCAACAAATAAAGTAAAAAACAAATACCATTACTGAGAGAATACAATAAAAGTTACAGCAGTAAAACCCAATTGCCAACAGTGTTAGAAAATGGACAAAGAGGCTGAGTCACAAGTCAGCAAGAGCGATACCGCAGCAGCCGGGGAGCTGGCACGCAGACCACGAGGTCGCAGCAACAACTTCAGCGTGTAGCTATTCACCTGAAAAGGTGTCTGTGACATTCGTGAAAGCTTTCACTGATCGCAGAGGGCTTTGCAGTACAGGGAGGATGTCTGCACATGGCTAAACCTTTACACATCTACCCCAAGGTTTATGCCCTTGGTGCTGTAAATTTATGCTGCTTTGATTGTAAATTTCAACAGCTGCAATCAGACAATAAATCCCTCATCTTCAGAGATATGAGAATTGGCGATTTACCTAGGAAAAATCACTCCAAAAGTAGATTTCTATCTCATATTTACTTCAATTAATCTTGTTTAGCATGAAGGACAGCGGAGAATGGATGTTTATTCTCTAAAATATTGAATTCTCCACTCTCCGCATTTTACTATTAAGTTGCATTGAAAACACTATAAAAAGTTACAATCTTTAATAGTGCAGACATCTTATGGCTGTGTTCTATGTATAATGCTGCTTGCATTTTCATTTCAGATTATGCTACGTTTTATCTTTCAGTTGAAGACGGATTCTCAAGTGCAGTTAGCATTATATACTTTACAGTTATGTATTGTAGCCAATGTTTTTTCAATAAACCTGAGTTTTCATGTTATCTGGAGCCTCTCCATAATAAAATAATAAACAGGTTTGATCCTTATCTTGTCTACGGCCTCTAAACCCTGCAACAGAGAAGTGTTGAGCTTCCATCACAGATTTCTTTAGGAAGTACACATTTGACAACCGCAGAAAATGGGAGCATGACCAGAAAAAATGATGTTAAAAATATTTGAAAAGAACTGCTGGTGTCATAGGCACAGAAGATAGCAACATGTCAATTCTTGATTTAAAAAAAATCCACATGGTGCTTCAAAAACAAACAGTACAGCTGAAAAGGGACAGGTGTTCCCCTGGAGGACAAGTCTGGAACTAGGTGCAACCATAAAGTGGCATTCCTTGCGAATAGAGGAAGGCTTATCTCCAGATTTATTCATTTTTGTGGTACTCAGGTTCGGGAAGGTTTTGCTGTGGGTAGCGTGGAGTTCCAGGGAGATCGAGTTAGCTACATTTTAGGAATCTGTGACTTTAGAAATAAAAGAGCAGGCTGTAAACATGATGAACGTGTGTACAGAAGCCAAGAAATATCTACCATGATGGTAATTATGTGCCCGTATTTCTGTTTACCTTTTCGCAGACGAGCTGCTGATTGGGAGCACTGCTTATTGTGATGAAATTAAGGGGGCTCAGGCAGGTCTGGCAGTAGACACTTACCCTCGTCTAGGTGGGATAGTACAAAGGTCTGGACTGAGGCTCAGACAATTTTGGATATGCGTTTTATGTTTAGGTCGAGCCTCGAGTAGCGCGCAAGCGCTGCTAGGCGAGACTTTATGTTAGGGGTTTGGAAAGCTGACCAGACGCTCGTGCGTCATGGCCTTTTCCTGCGGTTACGCGCGCAGGGCCGACATGTTTCCCATTATCGTGCCCAGACGCGGGCGCGATAATTGGAAACACATGCCGGCCGTGCGGGGAAAAGGCCATGACGCACGAGCGTCTGGTCAGCTTTCCAAAGCCCAGGCTGCCGCGCTCGCTCGCTCGTTTCTTTCTGTGTCCTCATTCCTTTCTTTCACGCTGCCCTTTGCACCCCTCCCGATGCCTCCCACGCCAGCCGCCATCAAATTTCAGTCGTACTGGATTTTCATGAGTTTGCCTCCACCCACCCTCCGTTGTTATGCTGTCTCCTCCAGAGCACCACCATCACACGTCGTTCGCTGCCCCCGCCCCTCCTGCATAGTTTGCTGTCGTGTCATTTATTGTCCGTTTTAATGCTCGTTAAAAAACAATTATTGGCATTAACACGAGGCTACTGGATTCAAATGATCGCAATACACACAAAATATGAGAGCAGTAATTGCTTGAATTAATTGCGCCAGAAGCTGGAGTCTCACTGACCCCCTGGTAAATGCTGGCTGATTTGTGATTGTAACCTGAAAACTGATTCATAGTAAACATGGAAATGTTAATGCGCAAATAAATGGACTTGCAGTAAAGTGGCTACTAACAAGGGAGAGGATGTGGTCTAACGGGCAGAGAGTACTTCCGTCCAAGAAATTGTGTGGCCTGCATCTAGTGACATAGTAAAAGTGCGGTTGTCCCTTAAGGAAGTAATTACATTTGGTCCACATTCCCTGGTTTTACAGTAAAAAAAACAGCCACTTATTGGGGCGCAGTGATCTCCTCACACTCCTGCGCCCCAGTGTAACTGGGCCTTCTGCACTATTGATAACTAACTACACATTGTCGCCTGCTGCTGCATCGCCTTCCGGTGATGAAGCCCATCCATAGTCAGGTTTTTTTTTTTTTTTTTTAACACGCCATTGTCAACTGAATTTTTTAGTACAATGTATTCTATTGGTGCAAATAAAGACTACAACTTCCATAATGCATCTATCTGTAGGTTGCCTGTTTGTTTTATTCTGTCTGCTCCTTATATAAAATAACCTTGACGTACCACCAGCACAATTTTTTTAAATCTTGGGAACAAAGCAGTGATGGGGAACATTTATAAAGAAGCTTCACTACAAACGGATTTGCACCACTTACGTGCACTGTAATTACATTAGCAATAAAACACTGCAATTTGTTAATTTCCAGTGTAAATGTTAAATATCTGTTGAAACCATAGTATTCTCTGAAGCTTCAGACAATAACTCACATCCATTATGCATCAGTTGTCTCTTTTACATTTAGTATTCTGCTGTGGTTAGTAAAATTGCTGTTAGATGCTGCCTGACTTTGTTTACAATGTTTGTTCTCCTATGCGGTATACTAACAGTTATCATTAAAAGTTCATTGACATACACATTAATGCTTTGCCATATTTAATTCACATCTTTAATTCTTAGGTCTCCCTTACAGACAGCTCCCTTTCTTTATCCTCCCTCCACTTTTCTTTCTCATTCTTTTTTCTCTCACTAGTTTTCTTTCTTCTTCCCTGTCTTTCTTTTTCCCTCCCTGTCTTTCTCTAATACAATGCCCCTCTCCCTCCCTTTCTCTCCCTCCCTTTCTCTCCCTCCCTATCGTCCTCTTCCTCCCTTTTTTATTTTCTTTCTCCCTTTCTTTTTTCTTTAGCACACACCTTCTGTTAAAAAAAAAACCCGGCGAGATACTGGCAGAAAAATGGTTTGTGTAGAAAATGTCTCAGACGTTTTCTACACAAGCCAGCCTCTAAGTGGTATTTTACGAGAGTTTTTAACGTTAGATTGGCTCTGAGGTAAAAAAAAAAAAAGTCCCGGAAAGCGTAATTTTTAAAATTTTTATCGAATTCCAACAGCGTAATTAAAAATTCACCCAGGTCTAAATTGGACAATTCCTCACTATTCTATGACCAACGGAGCAATTCTAGGGCTCGCCCAAAAGAATGAATCAGTGAGTTGAAAACATTGATGAAATATGCAATATACAGAGCACAAGTTTGAATGCCTTTGATGCAAACTCAGTGTTCCGTCTCTCTAAGGTCAGTAATTAGAGTACCATTAATGGCCTAGTATTAGTAAACCCTGCCAGTTACCGCTCTTAAAATGGGAGAAGGGAGATATGCAGCACTACTTAAAAAAGTTGATGTATTTTTACTGTAAGAAGGAGGTACTTCTCATGTCTCTTTTATAAAATTACACAAGACATACATTGCAGGAGCCGCATATGAGAGAAGAATAATTGGATTAGGTTCACGAATAAAATCACAGATAACTTTTTATTTTTTTATATATTATTACAACATTGGAATGTTGGGAGCTCCATTGAAGACAATTTTATATATTAATATATCATTGTCCTCATCAGATTTCAACTTCATTCTGTAATACGGGTTTAGGTCCAAAATATATTGTTTAAAATAGTATGTTTAATTACAGTAATACTATAATTGTGAATCATTCTATTTCTTATAACAGACGAAGTGAAAATCGATATGATTCTAAACCATAAATATGATATGTAAAATAAGACACAGGGGACATAGTGGGAGGCATAAGGGCTAAATTGACCTTACAGAGGTTACTTAAAAAAATGAGTTTTAAGTTTAATTCTAACTATAGATCAAGTGGATACTTTCTTATTTAAAATATTTGATTAACTAGATTAGTTCTTTAATGCTAACCTAAATATAGAACTTTATAATACATGCAAACCTGCATAAAAGGCTGTCTCTAATTTCCTTATCACATGCGAGTTGTGACACCTTTAGTCACTTTTAATAATGAAATGACATAGCTGCTCAATCGTAATAAGTTGCTAAAGTTGAGTTGTGATGTCACTAAGCCTGCTGCCAAAGTCACCTGTAAAAGTAACAAGCATTGGCATAGCCAATAGGTCTCGCCTTTGGGACCTTATAAGTGTTTAGCCATGCAACAGTTGATGTTGTTGCACCAAGGATATTGTGCTGCATAACTAAATACTTATAAGGTCCCAAAAGCGAGACCTATTGGCTATGCCAATGCTTGTTTTTTAAGGGAGTGGTGGTGGGGTGAAACCTGGCCGTGTCTTTTAGGCACAGTAAACTTGGAAGAGGGGTATGCAGTCGCTTTGCTTTGACTATTAATTTCCACCTTTACTTTGGTTAGGCAGCCCCCAGTCAATTCAGACGGTTTGCCCACTCTGTACTATCCGCTCAGTCACTGAATTATAGAGGTGTAGACAAGTATGTCTTAATAGCCCGTTGATGTAATGATGTTACCGCGGGGTGGGGGTAATATTACCCCCTTATTAAGGATTTTAGGTCATAAAGGGGGGATAACTGGCAGTAATTTGACAACATATATGTGCGGATTCACCACCGGTTTTAAGCCAGTGGTAATGTGTCGGGCTTTTCTGCCTTATTACTAAGCGGCATCAACAAATCACTCTAACTGCACGGTAACGGAAGATTGTGTAAAAGTACCTAATCTCCACATTTATACCATCACTGTGACACCCTAGTCAAGAGGCTGCATCATGAGCTGTGCCTTTTCCTTTCACCCTGATCAGAATAAGGGCCCCACTAACATCAAATGCCCTGGTACTCCCCTTCCCTTCACATGATCAGAGAGGACACCCCAAGTAGGGTTGTCACCTGGAAGGTTTTCTACCGTCACCACCAGTATTTTTGTCCCGGCGGAATACAAAAATTAAGCAAAATCGCCTAAAGTCGGTATTTTTAGCCCTTATGTGCACATGCTTCAAACAGCAACTATAAATAGAAACCACTTAAAAGTGTTCTAGAGCCGCGTCATAGATCCCTGGCTAATAATTTAAATAAACAAAGGCAGAAAATTCATATTAGAAATGAATACATACGATTTTGTTCAAAGTCCTATTTAGTATGAAGTCCGAGCCTTTACAGACAGCAACAGCAAATGCAAATGTCCGGTATTTTTCTCTTGGAAAGGTGGCAACCCGAACCCCAAGACATCACGGACACTGTTTGCAGCGCTGAAACGTCATTCCATAAATCACCGATAACACGTGTTTTAGTCGAATGAGAAAGTAAACTAAGAGTACAACACCTAGATTGCATTTAAGTTGCCACCAAAAATTCGAAACAGTGCGCGTGATAACGAAGTGATGAGACCACCCTGGTCTTGATTTATTTATTTATTTAATGCAGTTTTATATAGCGCGGACTTTACCCAAAGGTGTCAGAGCGCTTTACATTAGAACCAAGACCGTTACATGAGGAAATTTACATACTTACAAAATACAACAAGGAAGAAGAAAAAGTAAAATAAAACAGTAGATGGCAGTCACACAAAAGTCAAAAGGTACACTAGGATTCGGAACGTACAGGGATAGATTACATATTTACAAGTACAACATTGTAAGAACTTCCTTGATGGCCCATTCCAAGTTGGATGACCCTTTGCTATCGCATAAAAACACAATTATCTTACATAAGGACTTTAAGCCCACTCTCATAACTTGAATCGTCCCACCACAAGGTGAGTACCACCCACAATCATTTCCTGGCTGATCTCGCCCTCCCCAATGAAGGGTGCTTCTTATCTGACTAATCCCATACACAAATAGAAAACGATGGCTTTCCCCTGACCTCGGATGGGCTGATCCTCTTTTTCCTCCTCCTTGGTCTTGCGCTGGTCCTCTCCTAGGTAGTCGGGCATGGTGAAGCTCTGAAGACGTCGTTCGTGATACAACACTGGTTGGATTCAGGAGTCTGACGTCTGGCACCATAGGATTACACAGCAGCTTCCCACTTCCGGTACAAGATATAATCCCAGGGCACCCCGCGCGCACACTCGCCGGAAGCGTGCACCAGCGAAATCGGCCGACTAGAAACCAAATAGCTTTTCAGCGTGGTCGTTGACAGCCTGCATGACAGAGCGCTTTGTTGCCCGCAGCGGTGGCCATTGCAGAGTTGTATAAAACCACCGCCTCGGAAGTGGCTCCGTCTGACATCCATCGCCTCCCTGAATCCCACGAGTAATAGGGCATACATGTACAAAGTTATTATAGGCTGAGAGCTGCTTATGCTCCTTACAAGGGATAGGAAACTTAAAGAGGACCCGTCAGTTACCTGATAAAAGAGGAACCTGCTGTCAGCAGTGATATCTCTCGTGTTAATTCGCTGCGAAAGTCTTAAAATACCAGCGAATGAAAACCAGTAATTAAATTCGGCATCCTTATAGTCCAGTGCATGGTCTAAGTGCAAAAAAGTATTGGAACTATGATGAAGGAAACACAGTTGTGGGGTTACGTGCAGTAGCAGCTGCATAATGCATTCGAATGCTACTTGGCCAAACACGTACACTCATCTGAAACACAAAGACGTGCTAATAATACGAACTGCACAATGAGAGGGCTCGCTTGGGCTCTAGGATAAGAACCCCTTGTTGCTCGCCCCACCTGAAATTACTGCTATAGCAGAAGACAAGTGTGCCTAAATAGACACGATTCTTCACAATGAAATGTGGCTGCCCGCGGCCCCCGCAGGGGGCCACCCTAAACGGGCGGCCCCTTTAGTGCCATTTGGGCACTTCCCCACCCCCCAATGATGTGCGGGACTCAAGGAGGAGTCCCCTACCAGACGCGTCACTTCCGGCACGCAGAGGAGGTGGGGAGGTATTTATGCCTCCCCCGGCCATCTTGGCGTCCTCTTTGCGCCGGACACGCCGTCTCGTGGAGGTCGTTCCTCTTGTCCCGTCGGATTGTTGTGAGGTTAGTGTTTTCCCGGGCGGTTGCATGCCCCCACCTACCCTCATTGGTTGTGGGCAGGCAAGGGGCCGAGGTGGCGCTCGTCGTCAATAAAAACCGGACGGCAGTAGGTGGAGAGGGGCTGATGCTTTTCGTATACTTCCCCGTCTCTTGCAAAGATGGTTGGGCATCTTTGGTTGGCCTGAGATTTTTGGTCCGGTCGGGATTGAGGAGAGTCACAGGCGGTTCGCAGCTGTGGCCCGGGAGCTGCGTGCGCTGCCGAAATCCTCCGGTCATTCACATTCTTGCTAATAGGCTTGGCGGGAGGAAGAATAGGACAGGGGCGGCGGAGTCGCATGGTCGGACATCACCCCCACCCCCTACAAGTTACGGGCCGGCTCCCGTGTCCGCCTTGGTGCCTTCCCCGAGTGTTGCGGTGGCATAGGTGTTTTGCAGTGAGTCTGGCCATTTGGGCCTGTTCCTCTCGCCCACACGGTTTTGGCCCCCCAGGTGTTCCAACTCTACGCTCACTGTGTGGCGCCGTACGTCCCAGTGGTCATGGAGCTGGGTTTGCTCCGGTGGGAGATTGGTTTCCCGCTGTTGGGACATTTGCCAGGCCTGAGGGGGAGGACTGCCGCCGGCTACAATGCAGGGCTGTCACAGATCAGAGGTGAGCGCTTGCACAAGGCAGTGTGCAGAGAATGTGTGGCGAATACACGGCAATTTTGGACCTCCCTCTTTTCGCGCCAGGCACGCCGTCTTGCCACGAGCCTTGACGCGGTTGCGCGGGCGATGTTGTGATGCGAAATCATGTTCCCTGGTCAGGCGTCGGCTCCTACGCGGTTGTTTCCCTGGCGTCGACTTTTTCCAGGTGAGTGTAGGGGTAGTCCGGCCCCTCCCACACAGCAGTGTGGTGCTGTGCGGGGGGACAGTCGAGCAGCGTGGGGGTGACCCGAGGCCCCGTGAGCGGTGGCTTCGGGTTTTGCGGTCAGTGCTGACCAGACTTCATGCGTGCCTGATGTGGGGATGACTCTCGTGCGTGGGGATGACTCTCGGGCTCCCTGGAGCACTGCCATAGGGCTTTGAAGACCCTGTGCATGGTTTTGAATGTGGTGCGTGGTTGTTTATATTTACGGCTGAAACTCCATGTGGGAGCTTGCCCAGCTGGCAGAGGACCGGCCTGCGTGTCTCCTTATCGCTAACACTGGGTGACCCGCACAGTGGACAGGCTCGTTTTCCGAGTGGCGGGGGGGATTGGCCTCCGGCGCGGTACTTTACACCCTTGGGCTCGAGAGGGCCTGCATGACCCGCCATGAAGCAGCCGAGGTTGCCCCCCTTTGTCATTCATATGGGAATTGGACCGTTCAGGGGCCCATACAGGACTGGTATGTGGGTGCCGCATGTTCCCTGGCATTGCCAGAAGCATGCTGAGGCGGGGGAGGTCGCACTGAGGCTATCATTGGTTCTCTCTGGAGCGGCATGAGGCTGGCTCGCGGCCCCAGCTGGGGATGCAGCCTGTGTGGTAGAGGGCGTCTTACGTTATGTTCCATGCGTTATTAACTTGGCAGGCTGAAATAGCTCAGTTGGGCGAGCGTTAGACTGCAGATCTAAAGGTCCCTGGTTCAATACGGGTTTCGGCACAGTCCGACAGGTTCTTTCCTTCTCACAAAATATTTCTAGGAGGCCACACAGAGTCCTGTACATAGAATTAAAACTCTCGCCTATAGTGATGTTCAGTGCCTTTTTGAGATTGTTGTAATGCCATGTTAGCAAATTTTTCTGTGCTGTTCATGATTTCATGCCTAATTATTTATGCTACGCTTAGTACATGCGTTTAAAATGCCAAGTTAGCATATTTATTTTACTATGCTGAACTGCTGCCTGCATGCATTGGTAATGCCATGATAGCATACGTTTGAGTGTCATCATTGGATTCAGACCGAGGGGATGTGAGGTTGCACCTTCTGTAACTTTCTGTTACTTCCTGTAGGTGTTATGTTTTGCCCTAATGTTACTTACCTTTACTTGAGTTGGGGCAGGTTCAGTGCATCTCAATCTATTCTTACAGTCCCTGGTGACGGGGCAGCGATTCTGCAACTCAAACCGCACTTTTGTTTTGTACCCAAACCATTCTTGCTTTTATTTGTACTGGGTTACACCCAGACACTTCTTACTGTTACTGGTGATGTGGTATTTGCGTGCACCCAAACCATACTAAATTGTTGAACATCTTGGGGCATGCTAAATGCACTCAGACGTTAATTACTTTTGCTGGTGTTGGGCATTTACATTTCAGTCCAAACCGTTCTTGCATTTACATATTATGGGGCATATTTCTTGCACCCAAATGTTGTTAGTATTGGGATTTGTTTCTTGCCTAAAGCGGCGGCACTGGTTTGTGTGTAGACATTTAGATGTCCTTAACAAGAGATTGCCCCCCCTTAGCCACATGGGCAGCAGGAGCTCCGGGGGTCCTGTTCCAAACTGCGGTGCCTGGCGGGGGGCATAGGACCCCAGGTGTGCTAACCGAGCAGTCCTCCGTGCTTCACGTGGCCTCTTTTGCTAGGTCATTGCTGGTATTCAGAGATGCGGAGAATTTGCGGTTGAACGAAATTGCAGTTTATGCCTCATGCGAGTCACTGAGCCTTAATCAGGCTTATCGTGGTGATAACCTGTAAGTCCCGGTCAGGCCGGTAATCACTGCATTTCACGTAGGAGGCCCTGCGACCAACAACCTTAGACAAAGATATCAGTCCTGACTTGCTGTAGGGATGATGTTACTTGCTATATTACATATCTGGATTCAATGAACGGATCAGCCAGATACTAGTCGTGCGGCACACTATTCTAAGCACCCGTGGCTGCGGGTGGGGCAGGATGGCCTCTGTCGCGGGCTGCTCGTGGCTTGAGGGAGCTTATGGCACGTAAGCACAAATGTGTAGTGGTGCGTGCCTCTTGGGGGTGCTCCAGTGCCACGGCTGGGAGGTTTGGTGGAGGTTCCACACATTGTTTGCATGTTGTCCCCTCCCACTGGTGCATGTCACAGGTCCTGTTAATCTTGCAGCCCTTGGTGTGTGGGGCAGCAGATGGGGTGGTAACCAGTCGACTAGGAGACCGCTGCCCGCATCTGCAAAGAGTGTTTGCACTGGATAGTGCAACTCTGTCCCTCGTAATTCAGTAAATCTGTCGGTGCGTAAGTCCTGGTACAATGTAAGGGGTGCTCATGTAAGGCGCTCCGATTCCTTCAGCTTGAGCATGTGCTAGATAGAACTGTGAAGTCAACCTAGAGCACCTTGCACTTTTGAGTAAAAAGTGACTGTTAAACAAGCATACATGTGAAGATTTACTAGTGTCACGGAAATGTGGGAGCTAGTTGAGCACAGGTTCAGGACCTGTCTCTTTTCCTCTTTCTGTTATTTGTTACTTTCGGATACCTCCCTGCCGGTGGTTTCAGGTTACGAACTGAGTGGCAGCAACCAGACGCAGAGGGAAGCCAGGTTCTTAGTAGGCCATGAGCTAGTGAGGGTGCTGTGACTCCTCAGCCCATGATTCTGCACAGGCCGCTAAACTTTGCGTATGGTGGGCTGCACCTGGAGCAGCGAGTTGTGTTGCGCAGTTCCATGGACAGCCATGCTTTCATTTGCAGTGGGCATGAGGATAGTTGTGCTGAATAGGTGATGTAACAGGCACTCATGTATAGCGTTGCAATACCTTTGCGTGGCTCCATTGTGCTACATTCTAAATGATTGTGGAGCCAAACTTGAGCCAGGTGGTATGGGGTAAGGGCCCGATTTGTGGGCAAAACAAATGTGGATGGAATTTGCAAAGGCGCAGGTGGCTGCGTGCCCAAGGGGGACGGGGATCCGTAGGCCCCCACGCTTGATTCAATACTCAGGGCACCAGTGTTTCTTAACTGGTCCGGTGATTCAGGGTGCAGTCTGTGCTTATGTGGTTTACTGGGCGAGGCTCCGAAGTCGGGCGGTGGCAGCACGTGCTTCTTTCTGCAATGGTGCCTGGCTGCTGACCAGGCGATGCAAGGCATAGATAGAGCCTAATGTTTCTGTCCATTTAATATTTTGGACCCCTGGGTGCAGCACGTTGTCTGCTTGGTGCTGTATCTCTGGGGAAGGGGTTTGATTCAGTAAGCGAATGATGCCACTCTCGCAGAGCAGTGTGGGGCCTGGACAATATTTGTGTCCATTCTATCTACCCTTTCTGGCATGAGCTGACTGCTGCAATCTCGGTCTGAAGTGTCAATTGTTGATTATATTATGGTTCAAGTGCATGCAATGACAATCGACACTGCGTTCCTTTCAACACTTTACCCTGGATGGTGCTTCAGGTGGTAAATTCAAGCTATTGGTATTAGTAGGTATTATAGCTGAGTCAAAGGGGGATAGGAGTGGCGTTAAGACACCCCCTCTCCCCCTGAACTCGACTATTCAGTTTGCCTTACATTTTCAGAGTCTGGTTTAAGGCCATTGTAGATAGGGGGAACCTTTTTCCACTTATTTTCAAACAAGCAAAGCGCAGTGCCTAGGCGCTAGTGTGCCATGGCCTGCGTGGTGGTAATTGCGGTTTGGACTGTGACTGTCAGGAGGACGGTACTATGTGGCCATACCAGGGTTGGGAATTGGAACACTGTGGGCACGGCACTGCGTCTGGCAGGGTGCAACCACGTTGCATGGGCTCTGCCTCCCTGCCCTCGCCAGGGGTGCACGCGCCTAATCAGAGCCAGAAATCATTCCGGGCCTTGGACCGTTGATGCATGCGTCGGTTTGTGCAGCACAGTTCTTGTGTCAGGGCATTTGGGCGCAGCAGATTGTCGGCATCACCATGCTTGGTTAAAAAGTGAACGTTAAGCAAGCAGTTTGAGCATCATTAGGTTTGGGGTGAGCCAGTCCGTTTCCGGCGTAGGGGCTGTGATTCCTGATTTATTTTGAGTTCACAGTCCTGCTTGCTGTAGGTGGAATGATGCGTGCTGTTTACATAACTGGAGGCGATGAATGAGGAGGTTTCTGGTGTATTGTTTTGGTCCAACGCTGAAGTGAGCTTCTAGTGCAGGGCCGGAATCATTAGGTGACTGCAGCACGACAAAGGGGCATGCATGGCTGAGCTCGATGCAGCGGGGGAACAGAATAGAGTGGCACACTTGCGTTTTCCCGGCATTCTCATTCATTCGCCTCGGTTGCAAGAATGATCATGCTGACAGTGCCAAGGAAATCATTTATGACTCCAAAATTGGCTTATTGTCAAAGGGTTTGCTGCTATGTCCAGTGACGCCGTCGTGTGAGCAGTCTGTTGAATGTGTTAGCACACATCTTAACGCGGCATGAGGGCACACAGACGAGTGCCATAGCCTGTATTTCAAGAATGGACATCTAGAACACTCATCTGCTGTAACACAAGTTGGAATTGTTCGTTTCTCTGGTTTAGGGAGGCAATGTATGGGTTTTGCCACTCTCCGTGGGTATTATACAGCCAAGGGCCACCGGTCACGTGCTTGGTCAGGCTGTAAGCATTTTTGCCTCATGTTTTCAAGGAGGCAGTCTTGCAGTGCGGCCTCTGCTGTTCAGCTCGTGGCGTTCTAGCGCCGCTAGACATTGGAGGGTCTTATCGGAGATGTCCAGATTGACATGCAACTGGGGCTTGCCTGCCGTAGCGGGCTATGGGGGCACATTACCTTGGCTCTCGTCACCCGGGCAGAGTTAGGCCGGTCTCCGCGGTGTGACTGGTTGGAGCATCTCAGCAGCGCGGGCGTCTTGAGGTGGCTTCTATGCCGGGCCGTGAGGCCTGTCCTGCGCTGCAGGCCGCCATTCATGGGGGAGAGGATGTGGTTAATAACCAGAATGACCAACCAAGGGCCTAGTATATTGGAAGCTGTCCTGCTCACACTAGAGGTGGGCCAAGTTCACACTAAGCATAGGATGAGTGCGGTGTCAGTCATATATGGCGATTCATGCGAATATGCCAGATGTAGCGAATATGACATCACAGACTTGGCCAGTGATAAGACCACGGTTCATCTTTGTCCCAAGACAGACAATAGTTATGGACAGGCTCTGTTTTGCAAAGAATAGTTGCTTTGTCTCGCTCGAGTGCCGCACATGTGTCTGTCGCGGTATAACAAGGTCAATTTTGTCTCCAACGCGGGTATTGTGCTCGGCCATTCCGTTGGCAAAGGGATGCTGGTTTCTCCACCTGGCATGCGCGCAGGTGACCTGTCTGGATAAACTGCTGCTAGTGGTTTTGTTTGGCTACGGCTGGGTTTTACACACGTCGACATGTTTATGGGCTGGCGCAGCACTTGGTCATCAGTCGGTATCCTCGTACTGGGGATTTGCCACGGCTGGGTTGTTGACAAGTGTGTACATGTTTATGGGCTGGCGCAGCACTTGGCCCATCAGCCCGTACCCTCGTACTGGGGATCATCCAGGGAAAAGGGCACATTAGGGCCTAGTCACCCCAGAATGATATGTACATAATGGCACGTGGTGCGTTAGGGTTTGTACCACACAGAGCTGGGGGCGTCTCAGTGGGCACACGCACTGTCCGTGCATTGTGCTTTGGCCGGTTTGTTTATTCTTTGCATAGGGAAGAGACATGTGGGGTATCTAATTGCTCACAGCATGGCACATTAAGGTGGGCGCAAACCTGTTGTTACCCATTAAATGTTTTATAATAAATGCGTTGGGG
This sequence comes from Calotriton arnoldi, assembly GCA_963921515.1. Lineage (NCBI taxonomy): Eukaryota > Metazoa > Chordata > Amphibia > Caudata > Salamandridae > Calotriton > Calotriton arnoldi. The sequence goes on along the minus strand of CAWUFW010000266.1, from coordinate 4,810,764 downwards.
CAACTGCAGCAGTGAAGGATGCTTCCTGAGTGCCTGGGACTTGAGGTTTTAGTAGCACTCCCCAGGCCCACAGGGCTTTCAGCAGAATGGCCACAGGCTCTAGCAGGTCAACGGGGGATTCCTGCGCAGTGCTTGTAGAATGTCACATCCATTAAGGGCATGTCACTACTAGAGTGGAAGCTAGGTGGGTAGGGCATCCCGTCCCCTGCCTGCGCTGGCCTTACAGCTGTGTGGAGCCAGCCTCACCTGAGGTGCGCCCAGGTGGAAATCGTGTACTTCGTAATGTTCATGACCAATGCGGTTTGTGGTTCCTCCTAGCGGACCCACTGAAGGTGTACTGCAGCTAAACAGTAAACTGGGGATCTGGGATTCCATCACTTTTGAGGGTTTGAAGCATCCAGGGTCAGGGTTCTGTGCAGCTGTGATCCGTTGGCAGTTAAGCAAGCGGGGTGCGCCGTGTAAGTTATCACTGCACAAAAGGGTGAGGTGCCTCCAATAGTGGGCACTAGACATATATTGTTTTAACCACATTGACACCATTCAGGTGTTCGCCAGGGTTTTAAAGCAAAGTGGGTCTGTGCAAGCATCTGGTCAACGGGGCTAGGTAAGTGCACCCCAGAACCAGGGTAGGTGACATGTTCCTGCAGTTAAGCTCATATGCCCCGCCCTGTTAGCTACATTAACCCCTATAGACAATGTGCACCGGTAACCGCAAGAGCGAGTTGATCCCATACACAAATAGAAAACGATGGCTTTCCCCTGACCTCGGATGGGCTGATCCTCTTTTTCCTCCTCCTTGGTCTTGCGCTGGTCCTCTCCTAGGTAGTCGGGCATGGTGAAGCTCTGAAGACGTCGTTCGTGATACAACACTGGTTGGATTCAGGAGTCTGACGTCTGGCACCATAGGATTACACAGCAGCTTCCCACTTCCGGTACAAGATATAATCCCAGGGCACCTCGCGCGCACACTCGCCGGAAGCGTGCACCAGCGAAATCGGCCGACTAGAAACCAAATAGCTTTTCAGCGTGGTCGTTGACAGCCTGCATGACAGAGCGCTTTGTTGCCCGCAGCGGTGGCCATTGCAGAGTTGTATAAAACCACCGCCTCGGAAGTGGCTCCGTCTGACATCCATCGCCTCCCTGAATCCCACGAGTAATAGGGCATACATGTACAAAGTTATTATAGGCTGAGAGCTGCTTATGCTCCTTACAAGGGATAGGAAACTTAAAGAGGACCCGTCAGTTACCTGATAAAGAGGAACCTGCTGTCAGCAGTGATATCTCTCGTGTTAATTCGCTGCGAAAGTCTTAAAATACCAGCGAATGAAAACCAGTAATTAAATTCGGCATCCTTATAGTCCAGTGCATGGTCTAAGTGCAAAAAGTATTGGAACTATGATGAAGGAAACACAGTTGTGGGGTTACGTGCAGTAGCAGCTGCATAATGCATTCGAATGCTACTTGGCCAAACACGTACACTCATCTGAAACACAAAGACGTGCTAATAATACGAACTGCACAATGAGAGGGCTCGCTTGGGCTCTAGGATAAGAACCCCTTGTTGCTCGCCCCACCTGAAATTACTGCTATAGCAGAAGACAAGTGTGCCTAAATAGACACGATTCTTCACAATGAAATGTCTTCATTGGACTCAGGCTAGTTTACACAAACTAAAACTACGAGAAAATTACTTTTGTTGAAACTGTAACTTGACTGCGGGCTCCCAAGATCATGTGTTCTTTAGTTGCCCCCTCCTGAGTTCTTATTGATCCTCGATCCAAAACCAACTAACAACTCTATTTGATACTTCAACACACCTAAACTTTCCAATGATCGCCCTAGGCCCTTGAGCATCCCCAGCTGCTCTGAATCTCAAGCCCAAAGACATAGCTCTGCTAGACCTGCTATTGACACTTGTAGTTAAAGTTATCCGACCAGAATGGAAGTAATTGACCTTCATATCAGAGGAGCCCGTAGTTCCCAGGAGTGCTGTGGTGTCCTGCTAATCTCACATGGAATCTCCAGATTCCAGGGCAGACGGTTTGGCCCAGGCTTACAAGATGGATCTGGCTTGTTATTCTCCTGAAGAATAAAGCTTCTTACCTCTACTCCTGCGTGCTGAGATACTTCTTTATTACACTGGCGACGACTGGAAAATTATCCTGTGAGCCTGGAGCCCTGCGGTGTGCAGATCAAGCATCTAATGTCTCTGTTACCTTCCACGTGTCAAAGTGGTATTCCGGAGCATTTGTGGTGAAATTGTGATCTTCGTGATCAAAACCCCGTTTTTCTGGAAAGTGCGGTGAGACTTTAATAGATTTTTTGACGTTTTTTCTCTCCGTGTTTACTCACGCACGGAGCTCGAGCGCTTCCCTGCCCTCGTCATCGGCTATTCAGCGCGTGCGCACTCATGCTCCATTAAGCTAGAGCGCTGACCAAAGACTGCCATTGTTTCTCTCGCGCGCACATCGCGCTGCTGCTGGCACGTCAGCGTCTTTGTGTGAGCAACATAGTGCACGCGCCCGTCTATTGCGATCATGGCAATTTGACGTCCTGCGCCTGCTGCCTAGCAACCACCAATGACGCTGAAATAATGCGGTGCTCTACTGCCTAGCAACCGCCAAGCTACGCTGTCAAGTCATTGCGCACATCGTTTTAAAGTCTGGCTGATGTATCTTTGAAACGCTGATGCGCGCAGCTTAATCCTTGTTAAATCAAGCGCACTCGTTTTAGAAGCTTTGCTGCTTAAACGCTGATGCGCACAGCTCTATAATTAATACATTCTGTCATTCTGAAACGCAGATGAACACTGTTCATTTATTTTCTCATTAGCGCCCAGCTATTCTTACTTATCTGATAAATCTTACTCAATTTAATGACATTTCTCAACTTGTGGAGAGCAAGCTTTTCTATTACAAACTTATACATACAAATATAATTTTTGTTTATATTTGTTCTGCATTTTCTGTATAATTTTATGAAGCTGTATTATTTGTATGCTACTACCTTTTCATTTTATTTACATCATTATAATCTATAGTGTTTCTATTTACCTTTCTAATGGAGGGTTTTAATGCTCCTGCACCATTTCTACCATCTCCTGGTGAACCCATCTTAGAGTGGAAACAATGGAAGGAAGGTTTAGAAGCATACATTGAAGCCATTGGTGGCGATGATTATACGGATAAAAGGAAATTAGCTATATTAAAACATTGTCTTGGGGCGGAAGGCAGACGCATTTTAAGTCATTTACCACCAATTACTTTGAATCGCACATCGTCATCTGATGATGATATTGATGTATTCGAAGAGACTATTAAACAATTGGATAAACAATATATAAAAAGTCAACAAGGTTGTGTTACGTCACAAATTTCTCAGCAGAGGCCAACAAGTTAATGAGTCTATAGACGTTTTTGTTAATGATTTGAGGATCTTGGCATCCAAATGTAATTATGCTACGTTTCATGACCAGATGGTACGTGACCAACTTGTACACAAAGTTGCTGATGTCAAGCTTCAAGAAAAGTTGTTGGCTGCTGAAGATTTGACGTTAAACAAAGCTATTGAAATAGCTCATCGTTTTGAAGAAATGAAACTGGGTTTAAAAGAACTTGCTGAACAAAAGGTCTCTGAAGTTAATTTAATTAAAAAGTCTAATCCTGATGAAGCCATGTCCAGCAAATCAAAGTCCAAAACGCAGTTTAACCAAGACAGAAAAGAATATATTTGTTTCAAATGTGGCATTCCTGGTCATTTAGCCAACGACAAAAGATGTCCTGCCATTGGTCAAGTGTGCAGATATTGTAAACTAAAAGGACATTACACAAGGATGTGTAGAAACAAGAACAAGTTCAAGAATAGGAATATAGACTATAAAAACCAGAATGCTGAGAATGTGAAAGAAGTTAGAGGTGATATTGAGGATGATGAATTTTTATTAGCTGTTTATGAAATTAACAGTAATATGAAAGATGCTCCTTTTTGCACTGTTGTAATTGGGAACAAGAATGTGAGAGTTATGGCTGATTCCGGTGCCAGACATACTCTCATAGGAGATGAATGGTTAAAGGAGTTTCCCGATGTATGTTTATCACCTCCAGATATCAAACTGGTTGGGTATGGAAGAAAACCCATTGATGTATTAGGGTTTTGACTACTACTCTTAGCTTTAAAGGCAAATCCATTTCCTCCAAGGTGTACGTGGCAAAGGAAGGCTCATGTCTTTTAGGTTGGCCTCAACAAAGAGATCTTATGATCACTTTAGATCCAAACCATCCTGACCAGGTACTTGGGTACTCAGATTTGATTTTTCATGTTGATATCGATCCTGCATCTGAGTGGGAAAAAAGATTTCCCAGTGTATTTTCTTCTGCCAAATTAGGCCTTCTTAAAAATTTTGTTCACAAAATCATTCTAAAACATGGTGCTGTACCCAAAGTTCACAAGGTTAGGAACGTTCCTTTACACTTAAGAGAAGCTGTCAATGGAGAACTTGAAAGGTTGTGTAATCTTGATGTAATTGAGGAGATCGAATCATCAGAATGGTTATCCCCCGTTGTTGTCGCACACAAACCAAATGGTAAAGTCAGATTGTGTATTGACTTAAGAGATCTCAACAACAATGTATGGGTGGAAAGACACCCCCTGCCGAATATTGGTGAGATGTTTACGAAATTTAAATGTGCCTCGATATTTTCGACTCTTGATTTGTCTAACGCATACCATCAGATTGCCCTTCATGAGGATAGCAAACATCTCACTTCTTTTATCACATCTGAAGGGGCTTTCAGGTACAAGAGAATGCCTTTTGGGTTAATATCTGCATCCTCTGTTTTTCAAAGGTTGATGCACAATCTATTTAAAAACATCGAAAATGTGTTATATTTCCAAGATGACATTTTGGTTTTTGCTTCTGATTCGAAAGAACATACTGATATACTGCATAGAGTTTTGTGCATATTACAAGACAATGGTCTGACTTTAACCAAAGACAAATGTAAGTTTGGTGTATCATCTGTTGATTACCTAGGTCATTCCATTGACAAACATGGTATTTCTCCTAAGCAAAATCTGATTAGGGCCATTGAACAAGCACCAGACCCTCAAAATAAGGACCAGCTCAGATCCTTTTAGGTCTTGCTGAATATTATGCAAAATGTATACCATTATTTGCTGACAAGACTGTACATATGAGAACCTTAATGAAGAAAAATAAGTCATTTTGTGGGATGACAATTGTGTTAGCGAATTCAAACAATTGAAAAATTGCATTGCATCTGCACCTGCTTTAGCCACTTTTAATACTGCCTATGACTCTGTAATTGTTTCTGACGCCAGTAATGTTGGCTTAGGTGCCGTTTTAATGCAAAATCAAAATGGTCATTTAGTCACAATTGGCTTTGCATCCAGCCCATTGAAAGGTGCTGAATGCAAATATTCTACTCTAGAAAAGGAAACTCTTGCATGTTGGTGGGGTATTGAGTATTTTCGAAAATATGTTTATGGCACTGTTTTCAAGGTTAGGTCTGATCACCGTCCTTTAGTAGATTTATTTACAACAAAAGGGTGTGGAAGAGCCACTTCAAGAATTGCCAGATGGCAATTCAAATTACAAGATTTTCATTTCAAAGTCAAGTATATTCCTGGGGTAAAAAACATCCTAGCGGATTGTCTCTCAAGACTACCAGTGGCTGATGACAATGTGGTTGAAGAGGATGATGATATAGAAAATGTGATTTCTATTTGTGAGGTATCCAACGGCAGCATACAGGAGAATGAGTGGAGATTAGCATGTGACAATGATATTGTCCTTAAAGAAGTTATTATGCACATCAATTCTTCGCGGCCTAGAAAGGCTGACTTGTCAGAAAGTTCTCTTCCTTTCTTTCAGGTAGCTCATGAGTTATCTTTAAAGAATGATGTGTTAATGAGAGGTTTTCAACTTGTTGTACCTGTTGATTTACAACAAACCATCCTAGACATGGCACATGAAGGACATCCAGGCATGACAAGTATGAAAAGAAGAATTAGAAGTGAGTTTTGGTGGCCAGCTATGGATAAATCTATTGAACGCAAGGTCAGGGATTGCATTGAATGTTGCATTAGTGATAAATCTCAAAAGACTGTCTCTTATGATCGTCTTCCCATCTCCAGACCGTCCCGTGTGTGGCAATGTGTTTCCTTGGACATTGCGGGTCCGATGTGTTTGGGTCACAATCCTGTTTATGCCATTGTACTCATTGATCAACTATCTCAGTGGCCTGATAGTAAGTTAGTTCCTAATATTACCTCGAAAGTTGTGTTTCAGTTTTTAAATGATGTGTTCGAAAGAGAAGGATTCCCCGAATCTCTTCTTACCGACAATGGGGTGCAGTTAACATCCACCGAGATGAAAAGTTTTCTTGATGGTCATGGCATTATTCATAAACGTTCTTCTGTCTATTATCCCCAGAGTAATGGAATTGTGGAGAGGTGGATCAAAGTTTTTAAGGAGGGGTTACAATTGGCCATTTCCAATGGGAAGAATTGTAATCAAGCCATCAGAGAGATTCTTTGGAGTTACAGAAATACCCCTAGGAGTATGGGTGATCTTTCTCCTTTTGAAAAAATGAGGGGAAGGAAGAGTGTGTGTAACTTGAGTCAGGCATGGATGAGAGATTTGTTGTGTAGTAAAGACGACAAATCTGTGTCTGTTCAAGACTGTCACAATAGAGTTGTTAATTCTCCTGTGAAGATCAATGATTGGGTACGTGTGAAGAAAGGTAGGATTGTTAAATCGGGTGAGTCTCGGTGTTCACATCCTTTGAAAGTGGTCCGAGTTGGTCGTCAGGTTGTAGAACTATCTGACGGGAATGTTTGGAGTTTATCCAAGGTGGTGAAAGTTCCTCAGTAGATGTGGCCAAGCGAAAAGACTGTTGATTCTTCTGTAACGCTGTCTCCCAAGCTTTCATGCAATAGAACAAATTGGAGGAAGTCAATTTCTCCACAGCCTGGAATTCCAGATAGCCACCATGTGCAAAGTTCTCCACAGCCTAGAAATCCAGATAGCCACCATGTGCAAAGACCACGTCAACGTCCGGTCTGGTATAAAGATTATCATTTGGGCAAGTGATGTTTCTTTGTATATTATTATTACTGATATGCAATTCATGTATACATTATCTTATATTCCTTTTTATTTACTTTCGTAATTTTTTTGTATTGTTGTTTATCTGTTAACGAAGGGGGATGTGTGGTGTCCTGCTAATCTCATCTGGAATACCGGCTGTGTTCCAGATTCCAGGGCAGACGGTTTGGCCCAGGCTTACAAGATGGATCTGGCTCGTTATTCTCCTGAAGAATAAAGCTTCTTACCTCTACTCCTGCGTGCTGAGATACTTCTTTATTACAAGTGCCCAACCCCAAAATCTCAAGGGAAGTTTGGCGAAAGCTGAATACTTACATGGAACGCAGCAACAGCACCCCTTCTTCTTGGCTACAAACTAGGACTGTCATTTAAGACAATGCAATCTTTGACAATGTTGGCAAACCTACATTCTGAAAGCTTCAACCTACCTCTGTCAATACCACACTCTTCGCTAGATACCCTAGGTCTAGCTCCGTTTGAACATCACACACAGGCCCATTTCCAACATCCTTCATCGTCAAATCATTAGCATCTTGCACCTCCGTAGTCTCACAGATTACATCACACACAGGTCCACACCCACCACAGTTTCCTTCACAAGGAATGTATAATAGAATGAGGTGGCACATGATCCGCTTGTGGCCCAATCACCATTGTCTAACAACAATGCAGAGCCCTTCATCCTCACAACAGTGAAATGCTTGCTATATTTGCTTCCACAAAGTTTTATTAATGAAGTTTGGTGCAACCAACCTTCTACGTAACAACTCAAATAGAGTTCTTTCAATTACAACAATAGGGGTTGTAGGTGCACCCAAAACTGGGTTCTTAAAGCTTCTTTCCCTTGATAGCCAACTGTATGGTCTCTTTTACCAACCAGTGTGCTCACTCCACTTGTCCATTGCCCTTTGGGTGGTGTAGACTGTCCTTAACATGGATAATGCCATTCTCCTTCAAGAATGTTGTAACCACAGAAGATAGGAACAGGACTCCATTGTCACTGACTATCTGGCTAAGGAATTCTTCTTTGGAAAATACTTTCCTTTTTTTTTTTTTTTTATGGAACTACCTCCCTTCAATTAGGGTGTTCTAAGAAGAACTTCATCTCAATCCATTTGCTGTAATTTATAATTACCACAGGATAGCAAGTGGCAAAGCTTTCATCGATCTAATTAAATCAATGCCAGCTTTCTACCATGGAGCTTGTGACAAATCAGCTGCGAAGGGCTGTCTTTGCGCAAATAGCGCCCCAGACAAAACCAAACTTGACACCCCTCCTAGCTCACCACTTCCCAATATCCTCACCATCACCTGTACACTTCTGTCTTTTCTAAGTGCGTTATGTAATGGCCATCACTAACACACAACTTAATATTGCTGATTTAGTGCCATGCTCTCTGATGGAATAAAAAAAAAACTGCTTGCTTGCTTTCTGTCTGCCACTGTTGTTTGCTGTACCCATTATATTTGCATAGCGCCAGGACACCCTACTGTTGGTAATTGTGATTTAAAAATTCCTTTCCTTCATGATTAAAAAATATAATTGCTGCTATTCTAGCCATTAGCTTCATCAGAAGATCCCTAGAAGCTTACACTGTGAAGGGAGCCTGCGTGAGAAAAAGGGCAATGTTGCTGTCTGGTGATGAGAGTTATGGAAGGTCTACCCCCTGCTACCTTCACTGCTGATGACCTTCTCTCGCCCCTAATCTTCCTCCTTGGAGCTGTTGATGATCTTAGTGGGGGCCTTTTGTGTTTACATGTCAAGTGCCTGGCCAGTGAGCACACATTTTCCTCTCTCCCTTCTCCAGAATCATCTATTCAAATGCTACATTTCAGGTGAGAGGGCGTGGATGAGAAGAAGATGGGAGGGAGAGAAAGGAAAATGTAGTGCTACGAAAAAAGAGAATGAAGTTTTATACAATAATGAACAGCCGCTGGTAACCAGAAATTAAAAACAATTGAAACAATTACCTAGGTAATCTCATACTTCTAAATCTAGGCAGCCTGGGCCCCACTCGCCCATGCCTAATGCCGACCATGCAACTGAGCTAAGGGGGCTGGCTGCGATCTTTATTGTTTTACCAGAAGATTTACCTGTCTGGCACTCTTGCTCATTCATCTCTAAATCTCAGTCCATGGTGGAACACCAATAACCCATTCTCAGTCTTTTCTTGGTGCCAGTCATCTCAAAATGACTCTCAGGCACTAAATGTATAGGTCTTATCCAAAAGGCATCACATATCATTATAATTTAATTCTCTTTTGCTAGGTTCTCTTCCAGTGGGGCCAAAAATTAATTTCCAGTACCCTTTCCTGGTACCATTCCCTCATTATGAATTCCATACTTCTTTCACACTCTGCATCATCATGAATATCATCAATTTTCGTTTTAATGCAATTAGTGTCATTCATATAGAGAGGTTGGTTGTGTGTACAAACAGGTTAATCCCAGAGTTAGGAACATTGTCATGCCTTTTCCAAACAAGTAGCATGCTGTCCAGGAGTACCCAGCGTTAGCTGTTAGTCACATAAAAAGATCGGGATTATTTATGTAATTCAAATTTAAGGACACTTTTCATATGCAATTTGAGCTGTTAGCGTTATTCGTATATGGTGTGCCATAAGGCTCCTACATTCACTTATGCTGTTTAATATTTGTATGCCACTCCTGACATAGATACTGGCACAGCATGAGAAGCACTTCCAAATGTAGGCAGATGTCGCCCAAATTCACATTCATAAGGAGAAGGGGATGGGAGGCTAGGCAATACAATAACCCGAAGTCTAGGCCATGTATACAACTTAATGAAAGAAAGATTCTTCTCACTAAGGCTCTCATGACTGTTGGAATTGGACCCTGAACCATAACAAATTCCACCACCTGCAATTCCTAGTATCTCTGGGCCCTGAATTCTTGTGTCTGCAAACTAAGGGCCTTATAATTCTGGGTTTGGAGGCACCGGACCTCTCTTCAAGGGCAGGATCTGCAGGCGGCCCAGGCCCTGCCAGACCCCTGTGGATGCCTGCCTTGAAACACACGCTGCCACCTTGCGCCTCCACAGTCCCTTCCACAGACACTTTACGCCTACTCAGAAAAGGGAGAAATTGCACGGTCAAGGACATAGTATTTTTGTGTCCAAGCATTTATTTCCCATTCTGGGGAGAAACCCATGATTGACTAAATTTGGTGCTGGGATTCCGGTTCCCAAGTATCCCTTCACCAAGTTCCAGCAATCTTGTTATAGGGGCCTTAATGGTGTCACGGGTGAGATCATTGTGCTGGGCAAGCAGTTTCTGAGGCACTCTCTTTGGCTGATCATTAAATTTAGGATGCCTCCTGTCACAGACGGTAAAAGACCTTGGAAGTTTATTAGAAGCAGAGCTGTCCATCATACCTTATGCTAATGATATCATCTTCCTGCAGTGGTACATGCCATGGACGATCTTCCGAAAATTCAAACTAGACGATCAGATGAAGTTGAGAACAGATCTAATAATGGGGTGCCTGAATGTCATATCATTGTTCCAGGGCAGTCCAAAAAACTCACCAACAAGATTAAAAAACTACAGAATCAAAAATATTGTGACTGAACTTCAAGAAATATACCCTTGTGAAACCTAGCTTAACAACACTCCACTGACCTCTCGTGAGTCGTGCCATCAAAATCCTCTGCACCCACTTGTGCTAACGGGATACATTCAGCTTGTCATTGAATCATTGCCATGTGTTTCATGGTATCAAAACTGGTGGATAAATCAATCAGGACCTTGTTTAATACAGGGTGATGATATTTAAGGTTTCAGTGCAACGGCCCAGGCAAAAACCTGGCAGCCAGATGTATTAGATTTCTCAGAAAAACAGCTGGCAACCATCTTCTCTAGCAGTTTAGTCAGAACTGGAGAATAATGAATGCATTGTTTGTTGTTTGCATTGCTTACATTGAAATTGGTCTTCTCTGGGAGCTGGTATAAGACACTGTACTGAGTTTCGACTGCGTGGGAACCTGTTCAGATTCCAGTCTGGAACTGACTAAAAGAAAGACCCTGCTGGCACTTCTTGGGGCAATACAACACAGCTAAAAGGCAGTGGTCGTTAGAAGAGCTATACTTAGAACTCAGTATAGTAGATTTGTTCCTCAGAAACAGGGATAAAAGATTTCCAAAGTGGAACTCTCCAAGTCCTAGTTTGGAAAGTATTAAAAATATCACACCAAGTACACACCAGCAGGAATATATGGCCAGTTGTCCATTTCATGCTCATCACTGCTTTTCCGTACTCTTTGTCGGACTACATTAAGGTGGTGCTTCTGCTGTGTGAGCATTTATAGCTGCCAAGTGTTCCCATGGCAAATGTCTCACTTTAAGTCAGTTCCGACCTTTTAACAGACATCACATTGTGTTCTGGGACTTGAAATGTTGCTGTTAACATTGTAATTAGGGGCTCAAAACCCCAGCAGTAGAGTGCAGTTGGATTAAAATAACCAGTATTAGTATCACATATAACAATAGGACATCTTGCAACTATGCATTTTGTTGGTATGTGGAAAGTCTTCTGTCATGTTTTCACCACAATCCTATATGAATGGCGACAGCACTCTTTTCACAGGTACCTGTCACTACAACTTTCCTTGAATGTTTAAAGCCGGAGTGTTTAGCGGATGACCTCCTATCTCTACTAACTTGTTAGAAAAGGTGGCTGATGTATCAAAAGGTTTTACCCAATTGGTGTCTGAGGGTAAATGCAAATAGTACATATTGGCTAAGATTATTATGAGCTAGGCATTTCGTCAATCAATGAAAGAATTAAACATTGCCAAAAGATCAAATATGATTTTAGTATTCCCAGATCCTTAACAGTGTATAAAATAATTAGATCAGAACTAAAACCTGCTTCTAAGCCCTACACATTCAACCCAAGCACACAAAACTGAAAGAAATGAAAGACACAAAAGTAAGAAACAGCAATATTGTAGTGGCATCCCTAAACAACAAAAGTCAAGCAGAACATTTTTAGTCCAGTCTTTCTTGATGCTACCTTGTATAACAAAGTTATATTTTGTTGGCCCCTTCAGGAACAAATAAAGTTGACTCTTTCCCTATCGCTTTCCTTTCTTTGAATTGCATTTTAGTTTGTGGCTGTGCAGATATTTATCAGTGTTTATATGTTTACACTGATGAGGGCAGTTTACCTTTTGGTAGGGTTCTAACAGTTATTGAAAATTTAAACCTAAACCAGGATAGCCTACATGCATGCTTCTGGTAGAGAGCCAACCCAAAAACCTGCTTCTGCAACATCTTACCAGTTCCCTGCTAAGTGATGGCAGACAATTTCTTTTTAGCAGGGTTGGCAACATTGATGATTCATATGTAAGCATTCTAGGATTTTGGAACTGAACTACTGAAAGCCATGGACATCACCCCAGTGCGAGAAACTATCAAGGATGGCATATGCTCACGACAAGGTAAGGAAGCCAAAAGGCATTCAAAGGTCACCATATTGCAGAAGGAAGCTACAAAAACAAAGCTTTTGTCTGGAATTGGAGGGCACCACGGGCAAAAATGCATTTTTGCATGTTGTGCAGGTAATCCTCACACCATATCTGGACACCAATCCGTAAACCAGAAGAACAAGTAGATACTTTACACATCCCTTTCTAGGCTTCATGTGTACCATGAGGCTGTATTTACCGTAATAGAGCTTGGCCTCAGTGGGATACTTTTCCCATTTCTAAAATGTTTTTGACGAGTTCCTGGAGCAAACGTAATAAGATTGAGCGGGCACAGAACACTGCAAGAGGCACAGCAGAAGCCCTGTCAGCAATCACCCATCTAGTGTGGCACAGTTTACAGATGCCTACATATATGTGTTCAGATCCATAAGTTTAAGGAGTATATTGCTTACAAGTGTATGAGATGTATCATAGGGCTCACTTGTCCTAAATTCTCACAAACGTACTTTGCAACCTCTTTGCTTCCAAAGGTTTTGCAGCAGTCATAGAAGAGCTGATTTAATTTGTTTGTATTTCGGCTTGTAGGTTACTTTAGAATCATAATTGGTGTGCCAGGCTATGCTCTGATGTGTCGTGACTGACAATGGTAGTGACCACAATGTTGTGGTGGATGAGTTGCTATTTGCATTAGTGTTTTCTGATAGTGTGTATTGTGTATGTATGCATGTAGGTATGCAATGGTAATCATATTAGACAGAGCTCTTAGGGAGGAAACGGAGCACTGCAAAGAGTGGTGATAGGCCAAGGAACATTTGTGAGAACATTTACAGATAGGCAAAGAGAAGGAGGATTAATAATGGGTGAAATGATAGTGACAGTGCTCGGTGAAGATATGTGTCTTTTCTTTCTGAATTGCCTGATTGTAAGCATTGTGATGTCGATGGGGGTGGTGTTCTACATCCTAAGTGCATGGACTGAGAAGGTTTCGTTCTGGCCTTTTATTTCCCTGCAGTTCTTCATTTCCAGTCTAGCAAAGCCTTGGTTTGTTTGATTATTGTCTCCCTGAAATAGCTGCTCAGCCAAGTATGCTGTGGTGTTGTTTTTATAGAATTGTTGACGAGACAGCTGGGTTTGGAAATGATGCGGGCCTGGAGATGGAGCCAGTGAACGTACTTCAGTATCAAGATTGTGGTGAAATTTCTTAGATCCTTGGAAAAACAAACTGTGGCATGTTGGATGCCTTTGAGGGTTGTTAATTTTGGTGTTGCTATATTCTGTATTGGAATGCACCAGGAACCATTGTGAGGTATGTGGACTGTAGGGTTTAGCTGTTTCCTTGGGAGGCAGTTGGGATTGAAGCCTGGGTGTGAAGGGCTGTGCTTGCCTGCTCGTGTAAGCAGAGTTGAGAATAAAGGAAGATACTTTACTACTTGGCGTGGTCATTACATTACAAAGTTGGCGATGGGCTCAACTCTGCAAGAAACTGCGTACCAGTGACCTGAAGTACATTGAATCTGGGATCGACGCGGAAATACAGCTGAGCGGAAGTAAGGAATTTCAGTGAAAGAAGGGTTACCTGCAGATGTGGTGGACGACGTGACGGATGAGCGAGCTCCAAAAATTGGCACTGCGGTGAGGAAAGATATTTGGAGAAGCAGAGCGGTGCAGGGGTCTCGTGCGCAGCATCGTTGATCAGGAGGACGTGAGAGAGGTCTCGAGAGGCAAAGCGACACAAGGCAACGTCACTTGCGTGTGGAGGAGGAGGAGACGTGCAGGAGGTCACGACGTCACACGCAAGGCGTCAGACGTAAGGAGCGGCCATCTTGGTTTGGGGAAGAAATCCTTAGCAGCCGGCATATTGTTACGGTGATACGCAGACCTGTCAGAAGTGAAGTGCGTTCACAGTTGGTGATGCGCATACCAGTAAGAGATGATTTATTGAAGATTTGCTAAGCGGCCGGCGTATTGTTAAGGTGATATGCACACCTGTTGGAAGTAACATGCGTTCACAGTCTGTGATGCGCACACCAGTAAGGGTTGATTTATTGAAGAATTGAGCACACCATTCATATACATTGGATTTTGAGGTACTCAAAAAAAAATTACGTTGATGGGGGGAGCAGCGCAGCGGTGATGCGCACACCTTATTTGACTGTGGAAGGGTGTCACGACATGCCTGTCCGGGACCGGGAGGAGGAGGACACTAATGACCTGTTTCCCCCTTATGTCTCTCCGGTACTTTGTTTTCAGTCACCGTGGGAACACTCATCGGAGGAAAGTAGCAGTCCATTTTACTTCCCGTGCTTCCGGGAGTCTGAACCAACCCATGTGACACCGTCACATGCTCCAATCACAAACGAGGAAGGCGAGAAGGAGGACCTTATAGCCGGAAGCGTCTGGAACGAGAGGGGAACCCAGGAGTTTCGAGAGGAAGAGGAGCCAAGGACAGAGACATTGAACTGGGACAGCTACGACCCCCAAGGCCACGACGGTGAATCTCCTGTGGGGACCAGACGGAGGGCTCTGCTGACAGTTCCAGGACTACGGAGCCAGGACACCAAGAGGAGGGAGCCGGACCCTATCCGGTACCACCCGCACGCCAGCCACGCTCCCGGAGGAGCGTGGCTACCAGAGGTACGAGCCCGCATCCGGGGGTGGTTTGGAAAGGGGGGCCAGCGGCGAGAGAGCCGGTAGCCAGGGCAGGGATAAAACGCATAACAGGCAGCCCTTTGCGGCGTAGTCGTGCATGCGCTCGCGACAATCACCTGGTGACGGTAGCATGTGTGGGTCGTCATCCCTCACTCCCCTCCCTATTGCAACGTGCATAAACCCGAGTGCACACACTAAATCGTATTTTGTTTTGTTTTGATTTCATACCCCTAAACCCATCCTGCTGGGACGAAGACGAGGTCCTGCGCAGAACCCTTCCTCTGACTCCAAGACAGGAGGGAAACCAAGCCGAGTTAATCCTTTATCTCCAAAGAGACTTGGAATAAAACCCCTTTTCGCACCACAACTACTCTCTGGTTTTCATTGCCCATTCACACGTGGTGTCAGAAGTAGGATCGCTCCATTGGACACCGGATATGGAGACCCTGATCCAACAACTTATTCGTGGCCAGGAAAAACTTGAATGGGCAGTAGAGAGGCAAATGACTTCGGCACAAGCCGATAGGGAACTCTTTAGTACCTCTATCAATCAGCATTTAGAGAGCCTAGGATGTCCGAAGATCAGGACTGACACACAGCACAAACGCCTGTTAGACAAGGAACCCAGCCTAGCTTCCCCACTATTGCCCTACAAAAATACACATCGGGAGATGACCCGGACGCATTTCTCATAAATTTTGAGCGAGCTGCCAAAGCCTCTGGGTGGCCTGAGCAAAAGTGGCCTTTCTTTTTGGCTCCTCTATTGAGTGGCGAAGCTCAGGCAGCATACCAAGTGGCCAACCCAACAGGAAATGCCACCTATAGGGAGGTGAAGTAAATTATTCTGGACCACTTAGGTATGGACGCAGAAGTGTATAGAGTGCGCTTCAGGAAAGAGAAAGGAAGCCCCGGCGACAGCCCTAAAACCTTATTCTACAAATTAAAGGCTGCCGCAGATAAATGACTGAAGCCCCAGGACAATTCTAAAGAGGAGATAATGTCCTTGATATATCTCGAGCAATTCATGGAAGCCCTCCCCTTCCCCACACAGAGATGGCTTAGGCAACACACTCACCTCTCGGTAGAACAAGCGGTGGAGATGGCCACCACATATTCCAGAGCCTAACCGAGACCATCCCCATGGGAGGTGGAGATGAACATGCGTCCCAACACCGGGAAACCTGAAAAGAAGTACGCCAAGCACATGATAGAACCACCAAAAGCACGCTATCCCAAACCCGAACCCGTTACATCAAAGGGACCTCAGTGTTTTGACTGTGGGACCTGGGGTCATATAGCACGCTTCTGTCCGCAGAAGAAAAATGTGGATGAGCCCATGGATGTCAGCTATCTTCCCAGACACGTCCTGTACACCGAAGAAATGGGCACCTGTTTTTACGTAAGTCTGGTGATAGATGGGGTTTATGTAAAAACGCTGCTCGACTCCGGCTGCCGACAGTCGGTTATCCAAAGGGCCCTGGTTAGGCCAGAAAACATCCTCATGCACCAACAAGTACCCATCCGGTGCGTTCATGGGGACGTTAAGACCTACCCGGTAGCCCAGGTAGGGGTAAGGTTACCAGACGGGAAAAACATACAAGTAACAGTAGGGGTACTACCCAGACTCCCAGAGAGACTGATACTAGGGACTGACAACCCCGAATTTATGGAACTCCTCCGAAGCAAGGTAAAGAGCTGTCTGGGCAATTCCCCAGTCCCCCTAACTCAGGCTCCTTGGCAGGGTGACAAACACTTCAGATATGCCCAGAAAAATGACCCCACCCTTAGAACGGCATGGCAACAGGCGTCCTCCCCCTCTGATACCTACCCTTCCTTCGTGATCGAACAGGACCTTCTTTATAGGAAGGGGAACTCCTCAGGACCCAAACAATTGCTTGTCCCTCAGGGATTCCGAGAACAGGTAATGTTCTTTGCACATAGTCACCTACTCGCCGGCCATACCGGAGCACAAAAAACCAGACAGAACATACTTGAGCAATTCTATTGGCCTGGCATACATGCACACATCACAAAGTATTGCCAAGAGTGCGAAGTATGTAAAAAAAAAAACCCTATCGACCCCCTGCGGTTCCCCTACCGATCATTGGAAAGCCCTTTGACCGGGTAGGAATGGATCTCATAGGACCATTACCCAGATCTAGAAAAGGGAACCAATACGCCCTAGTCCTCATTGACTACACCACCAGGTATCCCAAAGCCTTTCCGTTGAGAACCCCAAACACCGCCAATATCTGTGAGAAACTTCTAGAACTGTTCTCCCGTGTAGGGTTTCCTCAGGAGATCCTCACGGATCAAGGCACCCCGTTTGTTTCCCGTCTAATGGGCCAGGTGTGTAAATCCTTAGACATTATGCAGATAAGAACCTCAGTATATAATCCGCAGACGGATGGATTGTGCGAACGATACAATGGCACTATCAAGCTGACCCTAAAAAAGATGATGACGGCCGAAGGTACAGACTGGGACGCCCTACTTCCCTTAGCTCTGTTCGTCATCCGCTGTCAGAAACAGAGTAGCTTAGGGTGTTCCCCCTTTGAGCTCCTGAATGGGAGGCAGCCACGCACCCTCCTTGAAATGACCAGGGAAGCCTGGGAACAGGAGAAACCAGAAGAGAACCGAACCCTTCTTGACTATACCCAGGGGCTAAGGACACGCCTACACAAATTGCGTGAATTTGCCCATGCTAACCTCGAAAAAGCCCAGAGACGCCAGCAGGTCTTCTACGACAAAGGAAAGAAATGGCGTCCCCTCCAAATACATGACTGGGTGTTGGTTCTTTTGCCCTCCTCCCTTCCCAAAACCCGAGCAGAATGGAAAGGTCCTTATGAGGTGGTCGATAAAATCGGACTGACCACTTACCGGCTACGCCTCAACAAGAACAAAACACAAATCTTTCATATCAATCTCTTGAAGAAATGGTTAGGTCCCCCTCCCAAAGACAGTCTCATGTTGGCACAAGAACCGAATGAAGCCCCCTCCACTCTACACTTGCTGAATACCAACGAAGCCCTCCCCGAACCACAAAAGAGAGCACTGGAAAGAATGCTGGCTCCTTTTTCTTCCATATTCACGGACATTCCAGGTCGTACCACACTGGTGGAACACTCCATCCCTTCTGTACCCGGGAAAGTGGTGAGACAACGCCCCTACCGCATCCCCGCAGCCCGCCGGAAGGCCATAGAAGACGAAATCCAAAACATGCTCACGATGGGAGTCATTCGACCCTCCCAGAGCGAGTGGTCTTCCCCGGTGGTCCTGGTACCCAAGCCCGACAGCTCCGTGAGGTTCTGTATAGACTTCAGGGTTGAGAACACTATTACAAAATTCGACTCTTATCCTCTGCCTCGGGTCGACGAACTAATTGAACAACTAGGTGAGGCCCAATACATCACCACGTTAGATCTCACCAAGGGGTATTGGCAGGTTCCCCTATCTCCAAAAGACCAAGCCAAAACAGCATTCACAACCCCCTCAGGACTGTATGAATTCACTGTCCTCCCATTTGGCCTTCACGGGGCTCCAGCCACATTTCAGAGACTCATGGACGTGGTATTGCGGGAACACCAGGGTTATTCCTCCGCATACCTCGATGATATTGTGATATACAGTCCTGACTCGGAACACCATCTGTTGCATTGCTAGAGAGTGCTACATGCCCTTAAAGAGGCTGGACTCCATGTGAATTCAAAGAAGTCCAGAGTAGGGTATCAAAAAGTCCGCTACTTGGGTTATCTCCCAGGGAACGGGGTTATCGAACCACAGCAAGAGAAAATAAAAGCCATCACCAACACTCCTTTCCCCACAACCAAAAGGGACATCAGGGCAATCTTGGGTCTACTAGGGTACTATCGTAGGTTCACTCACCATTACTCCGAAATAGCGTCCCCTCTGACCGATCTTCTAAAAAAGGGTGTTAGAGTAAAAGACCTCCTTTCCCACTCCACACAAGCCCGCCAAACTTTCCAGGACCTGAAAAGAGCCATCACCTCCAGTCCTGTCCTGATATCCCCTGACTTCACGAAGCCTTTCATCCTTCAGACTGATGCCTCTGACTCAGGTCTAGGGGCGGTACTGTCTCAGCTTTCTGATGAGGGCCTGGAGCTCCCAGTGGTGTTCAGCAGTAGAAAGCTGTTTCCACGCGAGAAAAACTACCCTGTCATTGAAAAGGAGTGTTTGGCAGTCAAATGGGCAATTGATAAACTTCGTTACTACCTGGAAGGCTCCCCCTTCATTTTGTAATCGGACCACGCCCCCCTTTAGTGGTTGAGCCGCAACAAAGGGAACAATCCCCGTGTCTTGAGGTGGTTCCTCTCCCTCCAACCCTTTTCCTTTGAAGTCCGACACCGGAGAGGAGTATGCAACGGGAACGCGGACTTCCTGTCCCGTGTTACCCAGTTCCCCGAGCGTGAACTGTCAAGGGGGGAGATGTGTCGCAATATGCCTGTCCGGGACCAGGAGGAGGAGACTGATGACCTGTTTCCCCCTTATGTCTCTCCTGTACTTTGTTTTCAGTCACCATGGGAGCACTCATCGGAGGAAGGTAGCGGTCCCTTTAACTTCCCGTGCTTCCGGGAGTCTGAACCAACCCATGTGACACCGTCACATGCTCCAATCACAAACGAGGAAGGCGAGAAGGAGGACCTTATAGCCAGAAGCGTCTGGAACGAGAGGGGAACCCGGGAGTTTCGAGAGGAAGAGGAGCCAAGGACAGAGACATCGAACCGGGACAGCTGCGACCCCCAAGGCCACGACGGTGAATCTGCTGTGGGGACCAGACGTAGAGTGCCGCCAACAGCTCCAGGACTACGGAGCCAGGACACCAAGAGGAGGGAGCCGGGCCCTATCCGGTACCGCCCGCACGCCAGCCACGCTCTCGGAGGAGCATGGCTACCAGAGGTACGAGCCCACATCCGGGGGTGGTTCGGAAAGGGGGGGCCAGCGGCGAGAGAGCCGGTAGCCAGGGCAGGGGAGGGATAAAACGGCATAACAGGCAGCCCTTTGCGACGTAGTCGTGCAAGCGCTCGCGACAACCACCTGGTGACGGTAGCGTGTGTGGGTCGTCATCCCTCACTCCCCTTCCTATTGCAACGTGCATAAACCCAAGTGCACACACTAAATCGTATTTTGTTTTGTTTTGATTTCATACCCCTGAACCCATCCTGCTGGGACGAAGACGAGGTCCTGCGCGGAACCCTTCCTCTGACTCCAAGACGGGAGGGAAACCAAGCTGAGTTATACCTTTATCTCCAAAGAGACTTGGAATAAAACCCCTTTTTGCACCACAACTACTCTCTGGTTTTCATTGCCCATTCACAAAGGGATTTTAGGAATTTAATAGTGAACAATTAGTTGGGAGTGCTTTTAGTGAGTGATATTGAAATAGTTTTTATTCTTTTCATAATCTCCTATTTTTTTTTCTTCTAATATCTGCTTATCAATCTTGCAATTGGTGAGAATTAAATAAAGTCCAGGGGAGCCACGAATGAAGTGGCAAGAGTGGAAGGATTATTTTATGAACTATATGACTACCATTAACAATGAAGCATTAACTTCTGAGATTAAAAAAAAAAGGTATTCTTCTGCATTCATTAGGTCCAGAAGGTATTAGGCAATACAATCAGATGGTGCATGGGTAAGAAGAAACGGATGTGTATGCAAATGCATTGGAGGATTTGGAAAAATATTATGCGCCAACTGTGTGTATAGCAATAGATACATACAAGTTTTTCCGAAGGAAGCAAGTGCAGAATGAGACTATTGACGATTATTTGTCAGTACTTAAGAAAATGGCAGTTCCATGTAGATTCGGGGCAATACAGGAGGAGTTAATAAGGGATCAGATTATTATTTTGACTAAAAACAAGAGAGTCCAAGAGAGATTGTGGGCTTTTGGGGATGGCACGTTAAACAAAGTGTTGGTGGTGGTGAGAAAAGCCGAAGTCTCTGTGAGGTGTGCTAAGGTTGCCTCGGAAGACAGTAAAGAGCGAGAGGAAGTTTGTGTAATTAATGAAAAGAAGAATAGTAAAGCACTTAAAAAAACAGGTGTGAGTAGCAAAGTTTCAGATGGAAAGGAACAAAGGAAATTATCAGATCCTGGAAAGGTGGTGTACAGACGACAGGGTCAAGGAGGTTTGACTTGTTACAGGTGTGGTAGTCAGGAACATTTAGCGAACAGTAATAAATGCAGAGTAAGGGATCAGAAGTGTTCGATGTGTGGGTTAATAGGACACTATGCATGTTCATGTAGGAGGAGGGATAGGAGAGAGAGAGTTCAATGCGTGACGGAGTGTAAGAGAGAGTTTACTTCGGAAGAGGAACAGTCCGAAGAAGAGGAAGATTGTGTGATAATAGTAAAGGATGTAGTTTTGGATGTTGAGAATCAAGGTAGGAACAGACCCAAATGTGAAGTGGTGGTGGCAGGAGTACCTGTGGTTGTAGTGGCAGATTCTGGGTCGCCTTTCACAATAATTAATTTGGAAATGTGGAAGGAGAAGTTTGAGGGAGTGATTGGTGAGGAGTGGAGAAAATGTGAGATTAAGCCAGAAAGTTTCACGGGGGAGGCGATACCCATGGTGGGGTGCAGAGATGTGTCATTTGCATTTAAAGGATGAAGAGCGGAGGGTAGGATGTACATGGCAGAATATGGACCATGTGATTTGGGTTGGAGAGACCAACGGAGTTTGAATATCATTCTTAATCCGAATAGTAAAGAACAAGTGTTGATATTAGATGAAGGGAACACTGTGGGGGAGAAACTGCTTGAAGAATTCAAGGAGGTATTTTCGGGCAAAATTGGGTTGTTGAAAGGGTTCACCCACAGGATCATATTAAAGGAAAATGCATTTCCGGTAAATTTCAAAGTAAGAAATGTTCCTTTTGTGGTACGAAGTGAAATGGAGAAGGAGTTGATCAGGTTGAAGGAGGCAGGAGTGATAGAACAGATAGAGTGATTGGATTGGAAGTCTCCAGTTGTGGTGGCCAGGAAGTCGAATGGAAAAATAAGACTATGTGTGGACTTGAGGGGTGTGAATCGGCAAATTCAAGTGGACAAATTTCCATTACCAAAAATAAGTGAGTTGGCAAAAACAAAGGGTATGAAGTGGTTTTCAACGGTGGACTTATCATCAGCATATCACCAAGTTCCGCTACATGACCAAAGCAGAAAAATAACTGTGTTTGTTACACCGTTCAGGTGTTTTCAGTATATGAGAATGCCGTTCAGACTGGCTTCGGCAGCCTCAGTGTTTCAGAGGTTGATGAGCGAAATTCTGAAGGATATCAAAGGCGTTGTGTACTTTCAGGATGATGTACTGATTATGGGAGAGAACATGAAGGAGCATGATCGAAGATTGATGGAAGTCATGAAAGTGTTGGAAAAGAAGGGTTTGACAGCTGAGTTTACGAAATGTCTCTTTGCACAAAACAAGGTGACATATCTGGGACACGTAACTGGAAAGGATGGTATTTCACCTAAGAAAGAATTGCTAGAAGCACTAAAGGAAGCTCCGGAACCTGGGAATGAGGAAGAACTGCGCTCGTTCCTGGGGCTCGCGGAGTTCTATTCAAAATTTGTAAAGGACTTTGCAGAAAAGACATATGATTTAAGACAAATGTTGAAATTGTGAAGCAAATTTGAATGGGGGAAAGGTGTGTGGAGGCTTTTAGGATGATAAAAGATGAAATTTGTAATGCAGCACCTATTCAAGGTTTTGATCCAGATCTTCATAGCATACTTACAGTGGATGTTATGTTATGTTATATATATTTGTATCGCGCTCAGCTACTCGGCAGAGTGTCCCGGCGCACGCAGAGGTAAAGGAAAAAATGTAGCAGGAAGACAACTAAAAGAGGAAAGTTTTTAACTTTTCCTTAAAGATCACGTGATCCTGAATGCACCGCAGCGCCAAGGGCAGAGCATTCCAAGCCAGACTAGCTTTCCTGACAAGTGAACAGCCACCCAGCCTTTGGCGGTTGAATCTAGGGGTCTGCATCAGAAGTTGAGAAGAGGAACGCAACTGTCTCACTGGATTATAGAAGGCAAATCTGTTCTGAAGGTAGGTGGGGCCCCTGCCATGGAGAGCCCTATGGGCAATAGCCAGCATTTTGAATTGGATTCGGGACTCCACTGGGAGCCAATGCAGGGAGCGCAAATGAACATGCACACTGCACCTGTTTGACAAGCCTAACAGGAGTCTAGCAGCGGAGTTTTGAACTACCTGCAGTTTCTTTAGGAGGTAGCCAGGAATGCCCACATAGAGTGCATTAGCGTAATCCAGGCGAGATAAAATCAAGGCACGGACCACAGTTTCTTTAGCAGGCCCTGGGAGAAAGGGAAGAAACTTTCTCAGTGCTTTCAAGGTGCCGAAACAGGTCCCAATGAGCTTCTTGACTTGAGTGGAAAAGTCCAGGTTCTCAGAGAACCAGACTCCTAGATTTTTTGCAGCAAGTGGATGCAAGTGGAAAAGAGTTGGGTGCAGTGCTTACTCAAATAGAGGATTATGCAAGAGAAGTAGTGATTGGGTTTGCGTCAAGGAGTTTCACACCTGCTGAAGAACTGTACTCGGTAATTGAGAGAGAGATCTTGCATGTGTGTGGGCAATGGAGCACTTCAGAGCATTTGTGTGGGGGACGAAATTTGAAGTTAGAACCGATCACAAGCCTTTAGTGAATTTGCTTACCACTGAAGGACTGGTGAAGGTGTCAGCAAGAATTGCAAGGCTATCAATGAGACTGCAGGACTAAACTATAGGATTAAGTACGTGCCGGGTGTACAGAACAAAGTTGCGGATTGTTTGAGTCGTATGCCATTACCTATTAAAGAGGCACAGAGTAGTGAGTGGGATGGTTATCAAATTGCCTTCACACATGATGAAGGGTTGAATTCGATTGCAAGAGAGGAGGGGATGGCGGAGTATGAAAAGGATGAGTTGATGAAGAAAGTTAAAGCTTATATTTTAGAAGGTTGGGGTGCCAAGAAGTCTGACCAAAGTGAGATGAAGAGTTTTTGGGAAATACGTAATGAGTTGGGATTAGAATCTGGTTTTGTGATGAGAGGAGGAAAAATTGTACCTCCCAAAGGTCTCAGAGGGAGAGTAATGGATTTATGTCACGAGGGACATTTTGGAATTGTGAGGACAAAGAGAAGAGTTAAATCCTCCTATTGGTGGCCAGGAGTTGATCTTGAAGTTGAGAGGAGAGTGAGGAATTGTGAGCAGTGTGTCAATTCTGACAAACGTTTGTATACATTGCGACCTTCGTTGATACCAGTGGAATGTCCCAAGATGGTTTGGGATATGTTGGCAGTGGATTTTGTGGGTCCTGTACAGTCCGTGTCAGGTGAAAATAAATACATCATAGCGTTGGTAGACTATTTTAGTAAGTGGGTGGAGTTGGAGGTAGTGAAGAGAGCTGATGCAGACACAGTTGTGAGATTTTTGGAAGATGTATTTTTAAAGGAAGGTTTGCCTAAAAAACTGCTGAGTGACAATGGAGCACATTTTACGGCGTTAAAGGTGGAGGAATTTTTTAAAAGGAATGGGGTTCGGCATGTAAAAACATCGGTATATCATCCAGCTGGAAATGGTGCCGTAGAACGATTTTTTCATGTTATCAAAGGTACTATTCAAATTGCATGTGAGAACAAGAAGAGATGGGAAGTCGAATTAAAGAAAATGTTATGGGGTTATAGTTCATTTCAGTTCAAAAGACTTTATTTCGATCACTATAGATCAAAAAAGTACAACATAAAAATAAACACTTAGAAACACAATAAAAAAAAGTAGGCATTTACAATACGCATCTATTATCCATTACAATAGCAGCACAATAAAAGTTACATTTTTAAATGGACTGAGAATTTATCATAAAAATAATTTAAAACCAGCTTAAAAATTCAGTAGTTGTCTTAGTATTAAAAGACAGTAGTCCACACAGAATAATTCAGGGTACACAATACAATTTTACGAGGCCCTTCAATGGTGTAACAGCCTAGGTATTATTAAGGGAACACTTGGCACGCCTGATCCACATTGCCATTAAAATCTTGGCTGTACAGAAAACTATAATACGGGATGTATCTGTCTGCATTATTCTATATGCCTCCTTGTACTTTCTTACTCCCAAATTTCTACAGAGGGGGGCTATCAATTTGTTTCGAGACTGACTATACAAGGGGCAAAAAAATAATACATGCTCGATGGACTCTGATCGCCCTTGGCAACAAGTACAGTTCTCATCCACCCTATCTCTTACTTTACACCATTTTATTTTGACGGATTTTACAGGTAGGCAGCCATACCTAAACTGTAGGTATAGATTCCTTGCTAGAGGAGGTACAATTTCATCTATAGTATCCTCGAAGGATGGTGTCAGTTTAAAATCAATAAAAGCAGCCGAGAGCGATCCTTTGCAATTTATCACAAATTCGGTGTCCACAAAACCTCAGTAAACCGCTTGAAGGCTAGTTTTATTAATCTGACACAGAGTTTCCGGTTGGTCCCAATATGCACCTAAACTTAGCCTCTGTAGCATATTCTTGAGGGTACGCAGCCACAGGATCTTACTCACACATGTTGGTGTCATCAATTCACAAAGACCCACTCTATAGGACTCTAGTGCTGCAGTAGACCATAGCCGATGCCAAAACATGAGCAGTCTAAGCTCAATTCTGTGAGTAATTTTGTATTGGGCCAGGTCTAGGTAGAGTGGAGTCAACGGGGTCCTTGCTTGGAGATTTAACAGAGATCTAAAAAATGTATGTTCAATTACTAACAGGTAGATAGATTTAGTACAGCCCCACAGCTCCGCACTGTACAAAACTGCACCTAAAGTTTTAACATTATAAATCTCTAACGCCGGTGCCAACCTTCTAGATGTGGTTTTCCTGTGGATTTTTGCTATACTCGCTGTGTGTTGTATCAGGGATAGCTGTGCCCTTTTCATCTGTGGGACCCAACTTAAATTCTTTGTGAGTTTCATGCCCAGATAATCAAACTCAGCCACTAGTTCTAAAGAAGTGCCACCCATGTACAACTGCTTTTTACACTTAGTTGTTGATCTGGAAGAAAACAACATGCATTTAGTTTTGGAGCCATTTAGCTCCAGACCCTGTTCCAAGCAAAATGCCTGGAAATCGTTCAACAACTGTTGGAGCCCCTCAGGCGACTTAGAAATAAGCAGTGTGTCATCTGCAAAAAGGAGATCAGGGGTCCTCTGTCCTCCTATTTTTGGTGCATCACATGGGGTATACAGGATGTCACTGAGTCTGACAGGGTATAGACCATTTGTGTTGATGCGTGGTAGGGATCCATTCACCAAGGATAGCATTGGATGGATGAGCAATACTAGACAGATAGAATGGTCTCCTGAAGAAGTCAAAAGAAACATCATAAAAGCACAAAGTGTGTATAAAAAGAATTATGATTTGAGGAATGTGACTAGAGAGGAGACGTTACAGGTGGGAGATTGGGTGAAAGTTAAGAAAATGGGCAAGGTTTCAAAAGGTCAAAGTGTATTTTCTGAGCCATTAAAGGTTGTGGAGTGTATGAAGAACTCCACAAGACTAAGTGATGATCGTGTGTGGCACATGAGTCGTCTTGCTAAATGTAAAAAAGTTGAGAAAAGAAAAGGAGGAGCAGATGGGGACATGTTGGAGTTGAGTGATTGGTTGTGGGAGGATGAGGTGGATGAGGAGCTAGAGCAGGTGCAGTCTGAAACTGAGGTTGTGGATGGAGAGGTGGTGGAACAGGAATGTGAGGATGTGGGTTCGAGGAGGCTGGGTAGATTGGGGAGAGTTATCCACACTCCTAACAGACTGAAGGATTTTGTATTAATTTAATCTTTGTTGGTTGCTACTATTGTTTTATCGTATCTTATGTTTTCTTAGAGAAAACATAAGATACGAACAGATACGAATGGATACATGAACCATTGTGAGGTATGTGGAATGTAGGGTTTAGCTGGGTTCCTTGGGAGGCAGTTGGGATTGAAGCCTGGATGTGAAGGGCTGTGCTTGCCTGCTCGTGTAAGCAGAGTTGAGAATAAAGGAAGATACTTTACTACTTGGCGTGATCATTACATTACATTAATGTAGCACCAGGTAGGACACTGAGCAATGCTTTGCCTCCGAGCAGCACCAAGGCTTGTAGCGTTGATATTAAGCCATTTTCAGGAAGGAACGGTTTATCTTCTTTCACTAGGGTTAGTTGGTATAATGCTATCTTGGTTTTCTTAGCAATGTGTTCCCTAAAGGTGATGTTTGTGTCGATGCTGAATCCAAGCCACTTCTTAAGCCCTGTCAGCTGGGGATGTCATTGGTGATCTAATTGTTTAGTTTTGTAGCAACTGCTTTCTCCATGATTTTCCCAATGAAAATAAGGTGGCCTTTATATATATCTTCCCCTTCCTGCTCTCTCATGTTCCCTGGGCAGGAAAAAAGGTCCAGAGCTAATAAGGATGATTGCAATTATCAGTTTCATCAGTCATTTTGCTGGCTGATGATTTTATGGTTCAATAAAAGTTTATTTCTTTTCAGAAGATACATTCTTTGCAAGTGAATAGGTAACAAATATTAAATTAATCCACTCCTTCCCTGGATGCACAATGCAGTAATGATTCTCCAGTCACATCAAACATTTCAAAAAAGAAAAAGCCAGGGTCCCGGTTCCTGTGCGACCAGACTTGGTTAAGTGTGTGTCAGGTTTATTCTTGTTAGAGTCTCTGTGGGGCTTTCAGGGAGCTTGAGCAGCTAACAGACAGAGAATCTTATGCAAGAAAGTTCATCTGCCTCTCCCAATGGTTACCAATCTTATCTTTTACCTGTAAAATCATAGGTGATCTTTTCCATTCATAGGATATGGCAAATACTGTGGTACCAGTCAGTGTCCAAGGGAGGATCTGCTACCCCCATTCCATTAGTATTGCTTACTTTTCTAAAAGAAGTAGTAGTGAGACAAATTTCTTACTGACCTTCTTGG
The DNA here is from genome assembly GCA_963921515.1 of Calotriton arnoldi. Taxonomy (NCBI): domain Eukaryota; kingdom Metazoa; phylum Chordata; class Amphibia; order Caudata; family Salamandridae; genus Calotriton; species Calotriton arnoldi. The sequence continues at coordinate 4,782,541 of CAWUFW010000266.1, read as the reverse complement.
AATCTCATTTGATCTCCGACATTCCATAAAACAAGCATTTTCAATGCAGTAGGTCTCGCATTTGCGAGCGTTTAAGCTATTGGCATTGTAAATGACAATGCCTTTTATTTATTTGTTTAATAAAGCAACACATATATAAAAGGCATTGTCATTTTTAATGCCAATAGCTCAAACTCTCACAAATGCGAGACCACTCTAATGGTGGCCGCGCCCCTTTCTTTAGACGCTTCTCGCCGTAACAAAGAGCAGCGTCTAAAGAAAGGGGCACGGCCAACATTAAAGTGAAAGCATGTATGGTGCGCTTTCACACAAAGCGTAAAAAATGAATTTAAAAGGTTGTGTAGTGCGGCTGCTAAAGTGAAAGCGGCCCGTGCTGTAAATTAAATAATTAAATAAGTGCGGCCGATAAAGTGAAAGTGGCCCGCGCTTATAAAGCAGACCGTGTAAAAACACAAGTAAAAAGTCCAGATGTTATGGGAGGTTACAAATGCAGACAAGGCGGTACCAAGGAGGGTCTACTAAGCCTATTCACAAATGAAAAGCAACAATTTCGCAAGGACAGTAACAGGAGCCAATAAAAAAGATGGACAGGAAATGGGCAGAGCTTCTATGCCGTACCTCTATACAGCATGCCTCGCTGAGCAGCGCATGCGCTGCCCACGCTCGACCTAAAAAGGGTTGCTTATGGTGTGGATTTTACTTTGGTGTCTGTGATTTGAGCACCTTCCCAGTATGAGCGGATTTTGGGGAATGACCATAACAATGTGTGACAAGGTGCCCTACTTCTGAAAGTCCTACAAAATCTATCTGTTCAATTAGAGTTATACAAGTATAAAGGGATCTGCGTCTAATAACAGCTGTTAAGTACTTTTAATATAGACTTTCTGGCATTAGTATTGACAGCTCCCTCCTGCACGCTACTTGTCAGTGCTACCCAGTGTTCCTTAAGGAGTGATATAGCTAGCTCTTTTTTCCAAGCTTTTTAGTAGCCATATTTCAGTCCAAACTCTGTTGTTCGAATGCTAAAGATGTTTGAGAACTAATGGTTATCAGAATCCAGTTTATAACAGCTTCTCGGATGGTGTAAGATTCCTCACAGTCCCCTTTTTGACTGTACTGTGTACATACAACGGTGAGGGAAACTTTGATGTACAAGTAAATAACAACCATGGGGGAGTTTCCCTGGATCCTTTGGTCCAATACTTTGATCTCCAGTTTACACTGGAGGAAGTGAACCGGGCTCTCTCTGCAAGTCAGGGCGGTAAGGCTCCTGGGCCGGATGGGGTCCCTGTTGATCTGTTTCAAGTCAAATACGACCTTATGGGGGCCAATTATTACCCAGGTATTTACTGCTAGCTGTCTCGCCCCTTTCTTATCAACTTGGGTTGAATCTACAATCGTGCCAATCTTATAAGTGCTTAGCCAGAGCTATTGGCTTTGGCAATGTTTTTAAAGTATGTGGTAGAACAGCATACCTGTTTCTGATGAAAAGTCACTGTTTTTTTTTCTGGACCAGCTTTCTGAAAATAGCTTACATTTCTCTCTATCTTTGAAGGTCGCTATCAATATAGCTATAAAACTATCAGGTGGCACCTACGAACGTAATATAATAAGGAATACTACCGTATATTAAGGTACACAAAGTCTAACATTTTGTATCGATTTTTAGACAGTGCCATTAATAGATGGTTTTGTGAATATACTTGCAGTTGAATTAGCTTTGTCTCATTGCAGGACATTTCTTATTTTTTAACCAAAAATCTACTGGCAAAATGTTTCCCATCTGAATCATAGAGGGGTCACATTCAACAAAGATTTTAATAGGTACGTCACATTTGAGTTACGGTGGATCATGTGTTTGTTTCTATTATTCATTCTTGGTGGGGTGTTACAATGGTGAACAGTATGTGCCAAAATTTGTTAACCTTTTTGTAAAAATGGGCAAAATCAACTATAGTACAAACTAACAGATTATTGTATTGTTGTATATTAAATTTTCAGAAAACTCTGTCCTGAAGAAGGTGGTTGATCCTAATCTCACCGAAACGCTGCGTCGACTTTTGTGTAGTTTTCTTGTTCATTTTTAATTATTGTATATGACTTTTGTGTAATGTTTGTGCTTATTTTTAATTATTAATTCAAAGGTGATACTAGTATTGACTACTTGAAAAGATGTTTTTATATGTGGCTTGCTTGTTTTTAACCAATTACGAATAAAAATTAATTTTGTAATTTTTGAAATTGTTTTGTCCTTGGCATTACTGTTTTCTGTGTATCCATGTGCGAGTTTGCCTTTTGGTAATTTTCATATATGTAAAGGATATATGGTACAATCGTTGCTGGCTTTTGTAATTACACGTCTTCTAAATATTCAATGAGTGTATAGACCCCACCGCCATTGTACATGTTAATAGTACAACACTTGATCCACACACAAAATTAGGGACTTGTTCTTTTTTTTTTTTTTTTTTTGCCCAGAACAGCATACTGTACTGAATAGTTAAGTCACTGACAGGAGGCCTGCCGTGGCTGTACCGAGACAGGCACACACAGACTGGGCTGACGGTGCTGTGGCAGGTTGCGGCGCCTTGTGTGTAACCTGACACACAAGGAGCCCTGCACGTACACCTACAAACAGATTGTGCCATGTGTGGGTTGACTGAAGTGCGGGGGTTGAGCAAGTGCATAACTAGACTAGTGAGATGGATTTGCAGGTGAGTGTTTGGACACACTGTGAGCAAGCGTTAGGAAAACGGAGACCCGCAGGCCAGCATGGTCGGTCCTGCTACTTTTTGGGAGAATAAGAAAAGCTTCTTCCCGTTGACAAGCAACTGCCTATTGCTCACCTCTCCTTCGCTGCCAGTGACTCGATCTCTCACACACGGGCTCCTGTATTTCTGAGAAAGCAAGATGGATGTCAAAGCTTATTCCAAAGGGAACTGGCAAAACACTGCCAGGGTAGAAATAAGCTAAATTTTGGCTGATAATAAGCCGTCCTCTGCCCGGGCTTTGAAACGCCCGTGCCGAGGCGTGGCTTGCGGGCTGAGAAGATGGCAAGGGAAAGAGAAAAGGGGTGGAAAGGGGGAGGGTGATGGGGGCACTGCACCACTGTGTCCAACAATTAAATCGGCGACTGCCTTGAAGCCTGGGCCTTAACCTGCACTGAAATCCTGTACATTGGTGAATTAAATAGTCAATTTGGAAAAAAGAGAACGAGCCACCGAGGATTGATGGTGAAAGAGAAAACAGACAAAGAGCGAAGCATGCATGCAACGAAAAGGGGACGAGTTTAAAGACAGGATGGAGAAAAGAGCACAAGCAGCAGCTGTTTTAAAGCACTCGCAAAGAGCGAAACATGCATGCAACGAAAAGGGGACGAGTTTAAAGACAGGATGGAGAAAACAGCACAAGCAGCAGCTGTTTTAAAGCACTCGTGCTTGTGCTGGCATCCGCCTTGCGGGAGCGAGCAGCGGCGGCGCGAGAGCCATATGTTTTCAATTACCACGCGCGCCGCTGCTCGCTCCCGCAAGGTGGATGCCAGCACAAGCACGAGTGTGCTTGAAAAGGAGCAGACCGATGGCTAAAGGCCCTCCTAGAGCAGCGCATGTGCGCTGCCTAGGCGAGACCTAAAAAGGGGGACCGTCAGGATCCTGGATGTTATAGGCCCATCTCATTATTGGATTCCTTCACCAAAGTAGTTGGTCGTATAATCTTAGAACGTTTACATGAATGGGCAGAGGCCAATAAAGTCCTGTCTGATATTCAATACGGTTTCCGACAGGGATTAGGGATGTTTGAACAGAGTTTAAACCTAGCTATTTTTGTCGGGAAGTATACATGGGTGAAGAAGGGCAGGTTATTCTTAGCTTTCGTGGGTCTCACTGCAGCCTTCGATTCTGTGAGGCATGGGGAGCTGTGGGAGATCCTCGAGGCTATGGGGGTGGAGATTCAAATTATCCACTTTCTTAGACGCTTATATAGTGGCGTCAAGGCGCGAGTTCGATTTGGTCTGAGTGGTGATCGCTCGGCCACTTTTCCAATAAGGAGGCAAGGATGTGTCCTAGCCCCCTTTCTTTTTAATCTTTATATTAACGGCCTGGGCGAGGCGTTGCTTAAGGACAACCAAGATTTTCCCCAAATAGCCGGACGTCCAATACCTGCCCTTCTCTACGCGGATGACGCGGTCTTGATGTCCCGCACGCAAGTAGGTCTGCAGAGGGTTTTAGATAGTTTCTCTAAGTTCATGGGTCATCTTGGTCTTAGGGTGAATTCCTCCAAGACTTTTATAATGAGGTCCGGCCGTGGTAGCCAGAGGTGCAGAGATATGTTTGTGGAAGGTCAGAAGATTGGGCCCACAAAAAGATTTTCATATCTTGGAATACTCTTTGATCAAAATGATTCATGGACTCAAGCCGTATTGGCAAAAAAGCTAGCGTTCTTAAGGACTACAACTGCACTTGTTAACTTTTCGAGAAAACTGGGCAGAAGACTGCCAGTAGAGCTCATCCAGATTTACAAAGCGAAATGTATTTCTACCGCTATGTATGGGGCAGGGGTGTGGGGTTTCGTTGACATGTATCCGTTACAATAGGTGGAAAACACCTTCTTAAGATACATTCTCGATGTTCCGAGTAGTACATCTTCGCATGTTTGTCATGCTGAGTTGGGCTTACCGTATATCTCAGATCTTTTAAAAATGGAGCCTATTCTTTTATGGCATAGGATCTGGACAAAACCTGAGGCAAAGTTAAACCGGGACATTTTAACAGATAGTTTGAAACTGGAAGGGGTCTTAAAGATCCCCTGGCTAAGGTACGTCCGAAACTTTATGTGTGACTTGGGCCATATAGAATATTTTACCGACCAAAGTACTATGCAGTTGATTACTAGAAAGGACTTAAAAAAAGAGGGCCTCCTGTTTCTGGACACAATAAGAACGTCAACAGAGAACGTAAAGCCTAGTGTCCAGCGTAATCAGCTAATTTTAACTACTTTTAGTATACAACCATACTTAACAATCGTACCGGGTGGCTATGACAGGTTTTTATTGACTAGATTTAGGTTTGTGATCTTTCACAGGCTTGTAAGTTTTCCAAAAATGAACGATTGGGCCCGAGAAATGCAATTGTGTCCTTGTGATAACCACTCAGAACAATCCACTATACATGTTCTTTCATTTTGTAGATTTTACGGTAAATTAAGAAAAGAATGGATTGTCTCAATTTTAAAATCTCTGGGGATGAGACAATGTCACCCGGCGTTTGTTGCGTTACAGCTTTTGGATGATGTACATAGAGTGTGGAGGATAGGAATGTTCTTAAAGAAAGTACTCAGCCACAGGAAACGTATTGTATTTTAATCATCGAGGTTATAAAGATTGCCTTGGCATATCAGTATTATCAACTTGAATTTTATAGTGAATTGTATTTAACATAATTCTTTATTTTAATCATGTGCAATGAATCATCTGCTTTTATGTGCTTTTATGATTGTCTAAAAAAGCAATCGAATAAAGTTCTTTTGACTTGACTTGACTGTACTGTGTATGGCCCAGTGTCAGAGTTGTGTACATTGGAACCTCTTTTTTTCTGATTTAATCCATAGTTTTTTATTTGCTCAAATGACTTAATATTGCCTTTTCAGAAGAGACCTTGAAGTCTGATGCACTTGTCTCTTTCCTGTTCTTTAGATTCTTCATCCTAGACCAGGGTAAAAATCAGAGTTGCCAAACAGTGTTGTGAATGCGGGCCCGATAGCTAGTTAACTCAGACACCGTTAATGTCCCACTCAACACAGCTGCATTATTAATGGTGACCGCTCTGTCTTTCTTATCGATTTATGGGAGTTCCCAGAGTGATCATCCTACTAGTAGATGGCCCAGGAAGCACCACTGCTTTTCTCATTCCACCCTTGACCAGTCCCACACTTATCGAAGTTGGGCAGCCTTGGAATGTGATAATATCTGGAATGTCCAATACTCAATATTTTGCGGGAAGGAAGCTTTGTCTCAGGCTCAGTGTTGGCTTCATGTCGCCCTGTATTAAATTCTCACACAACTTCTGGATTTGGATTAATGTGTCTCCAGGTGCTGCAATCGACAAAGCCTGGAAAAGACGTAGGGGCTTCTGTAGGATCATCATTTTCACAGATGCTACCCATCCCAGCTGAGGGAGGGGTAGCGCATATCATCAGAGCAGGGCTTGTCTGCTGGAACAAATGAGAAGCTGATAATTTGCCTTCCGCAGGGGTTTACTTTTGGGTGTGGTACATATACACTGGTATTCAAAAGCTTACTTGTTCCATCGAGAATCTGTAGTTTTCTTAAGGCAACAGAGCGATGTTTGCGAGACAGTTAAGCTTAAAGCCTCCAATTTATGCATATTCATCTTAAAACCAGAGACCCATTGATAAGTGTCCAATTCTAATAGTACTGGCAAGGAGGAGGTTGGATTGGTCATGGATATCAAGAAAGCACATGGAAACATTTTCAGCGCAAACATATCAGATACCAGTCGTACATCCTAGATTGTCTAGTTGTTGTTATGTGTACTTTATGACCATGGCCCCATATGGTGGATGAAAAGCTAGGGGGACAGATGGCAACCCAGCCTGGTCGCCCTACTGATTTTTATATCTCCAGAGAGTATGTTATTAAGTATAGGATTTGCGACTAGGGCCATGTATCAGGCTCAGGTCATAATTAAAAATGCTTCTCCCAAGCTAGTGTCATGAACTCTAAGGACTTACCAGAAGTCTTTGTTCTGCGGAAGTACCCTGAATACACAGAGCCTTGCTTCAACTCTCCCAAAAGACACTCCAGACCCACACAAATTTCAAAAACACGCAAGGGAAAATGGCATAAGAGAAAGAAAATAGCTGGTGCAAGGCTTTCTTCACAACACACATATTTCGGGAGTGCAACTTCCGTATTATGCTCTACATTGAAAACGTAACTTATCATTTTTTTTGTTTACTACTATCATAAGCTAGATTCTATTATCACTTGTTTTAAAGCAAATTAGTACCTGGTTTACAAACACCTATTTCTCAGCTACTCTCCTTAAACTTCTTAAAACATATAAGTGTATCTATACACAAAAAATAAATAAATCAGTATTTACTTTGATGCTGACATTCTCTACAGACAGAATAATAAAAATGTGTGTAAAGAACTTTCCCTACTTCTAACACTCTTTAAAAAATAAGTGAAATGTCACAGTATCATAGGAGGTGAGATAACAGCACTCACATCCCAGTAAAGTTCACAAATATGCAGAAAGTTCAGTCTTTGACTTCTAAAATGATTCCTAGGTCAGCAATGGGCATTCCAAAGGGAGAATAGAGTCACAAACAATTCCATGCAATATTATAAAAGTTAAAAGAAAAGACAGTCATTGATAAAAGTGCACTCTTCTATCAGACTCTTAGGGCCAGATGCATCAAAAAAATGTTTTGCGATTCCCTAATTGCGAATCTTTGCAATTCGCAATTAGGGAATCGCAAAACGGCATGCATGAAAGTGTGCAGTACACTTTCTGCGATTCCTAAGGGGTCGCAAATGACCTACCTCATGAATATTAATGAGGCAGGTTGCAATTTGCGACCCCCTAGGAATCGCAAAAATCACAGGGATGGTGGCCTGCTGAGATCAGTGGACCACCATGTCTGTGATTGCTTTTAAATAAAGCAATCATTTGTTTTTGTAAAACAGCCCGTTTTCCTTAAAGGAAAACGAGATGCTTTACAAAAAGAAAAATGAAAAGTTTTCTTTTCTTGAAGAGCAGGCAGTGGTCTGCGGGACCACTGCCTGCTCTTAAAAATGCTTTTACAAACATTCACAAAGGGGAAGGGGTCCCTTGGGGACCCCTTCCCATTTGCAAATGTCTTACCACCTACTTGAAGTAGGTGGTAATATGCGAATGTTTTGCGACCGCATTCACGGTCACAAAACATTCATGCATACTGTCAGGATTCGCTATTTGGAAGGGATGCCCTAAACACGCCCCTTCCAAATTGCGAATCGCAAACCCATTTTGCGATTCGGTAACAGGTTACCGAATCGCAAAATTGGGTTTGATGCATCGCAAATGCTTTTTTACGATCGCAAACGGGCCGATTCTGCGAATCGGCCCTTTTGCGAGGAGAAAAATGCTTGATGCATCTGGCCCTTAGACCAGTAGTAGTAGCAAGAGAAGTAGACATCCTAGGCAACATGAAGAACAAAGCATGTCTCCAAAAACTCAAGGGTTTGCAAGACTCCAGCAGCAAGTTTGGGAATCGGTTTAAATCATTTTCCTTTCTTTTTTTATACTGAAGATTCAAGATGGCCCCTACCATGAAATCTCACAAGATGAGATTTCCAAGTTTCGCAATATTTCGTTTTTAGTTTCCTTTTGTGGCATCCTTGTTCCTAGTGGCCGCCATCTTGCGTGAGATATCACTGCAAACAGATTCCTGCAATTGAAGTGTGTTAAGGAATTTTGAGGTAAGATTCCATTTTCTTTTATTTCGTCCGGTTTGCCCACCACTGTATTCCCCTTTTACCTAATCCACGATCATGACATACAAGCCATCATCGTCGCCCTCTCAAATTCCCATCATCGTCGCCCTCTCAAATTCCCAATTTTGACATTGAGGGAGAGAAGCATTGTCTCTCTCTTGAGGCATGGTGCAGCATCTACAGTGTGGACAACCTTTTTGTGTTGTTGCCAATCTGCAGCCCATCCCCACAAATCAAGATGGTATGAGTGAAGCAGCACCTCCTTTAGGCATGTATCCAAATTTTAATGAAACGTTTTAAGCCCACATTCAGAAAAAAATCAGTCTCTATGACCCACATTCCTGAGGGTCTTTCTCTGGTTTAGGGATAATCAAAATCCATGTCTCTGACATGAATTATGTCACTCTACCTGTGTTAGCAAATTAGTTACCAGCCTGGTCATGAGGTCCAACAGTAAAGGCTCAAAATCTTTATAAAATATTGATGTGAAGCTTTCTGGATGGCTGTTGATGCTTCATGGTGTTTATTATTATTTCTTTTGTAATTATTCCAATGTTTCTTTTTACTCTTATGTTAGTTCTTTCATTTTAGCCTGCGTTACGTACAGCGCCACAGAATCAGGGTCTACTTGTTCAACTGACTATAGGATCGGGTAGATGCTGTAAAACTGCTCAATTTTTTTAAGTTGTCTTCAATCAGACAGATGCCTTTCTCATCCTTTGTGGCCCCTATTTGCCTGTGGGTCTGCTGAGCTTTTAGGCTGGTTAGCAAGAATTGTCCTGCCCTATTACCTACCTCCTGGAATTTTTGCCCCACTTTCGCTAATGCTTATTCTACCTTAACTCAGTCAAATAGTTGTAACTGGCTCCTCAGAGCTAAGATCTTATGACATAAGACTTGTGAATGAGATATGTTAAAGAGGTTTTTGGCCGCTAGGAGTCCCCTTCACCCAGCCCTCCTTCCGTCCACACCACCAAGAAAGGACCCATAGCGAGTGTGAGGAGCCTTTGAATGGTGAAAAATGCCTTCCCTGTTAGTAGGAGTGTGTACTGATGCAACTGAGGTGTCTTGGTCCCCAAGATTGCCATTCAGCAGCAGCCATCTACCCCTCTTTATCAGAGTATGGAGTCAAGACTGAAAATCACATATGTGGGGCTAGCAAGACCGCCACACCTGCTGTCTTGGATTTAGTGGATGGAAGTATTGGAGAGGAAATGCCTTGAAGCGCAATCTGCATGTAGCATTAGATAAGTGATGTGTCTCTCGTAATAAACAAATGGCATGCCTTGAAGTGCAATCTGCATTTTACTTTAGGTGAGATATGTGTCTCTTGTAATAGACAAATGCCACCTCCTAATTTCTTAAGTGTCTGTAGGGTAATAAGGCATTCAGCCAGTTTGTTTAGCCCTCTAACATTTAACGAGACAACCCTAATGTCTCTTACCATATTGGTCCCCGTTGGTTACTGCTTTGCTAGACCAATTAATCTTGCATGTAGTGATTGGCTGCTGATTTTAGCACTTTACCTTATGATTGGCGCACTCACCTATTCACTTTCAGCCCACCAACTCATAAACCCAGCTAACATGCTGCTATAAGTGCCTCAGAAATAAACCATGCGGAATCATAATTTCAGGCAACAGCATATCTTATATGATGGGGGCACTCTAATGTTCATGCTCTCTCTGACCTGTTGCTAGAAAGCAAAAAATACAAAAATGATGGACGGAATGCAGAACAAATCAAACATTCACTCCTAGTCAAGAGACCTGGGTTAAATACATCGTTCTTTTGCACACTATGCCGCCCCAGTTTAGATCCAGCCATATGCAAATCAGTCTTGATGCTGCTCAACAGACAACCCAAACTGCCAAGCCAGGTCCTCCCTGGACCAGAAACATGCTTCCTGGGACCAGTTTTGGGATATCATTCCTCATCAGCCAGGCTAGCTTGAATCCAGTGGCACAGTGAGCCACAGTGCTGCCACAGGTGGATTGGCCTGCTTGGGAAATAAGGCAACCTGTGGCACACCAGTGCATCTGAAAGTGAGGCTGGAGCAGAGTCAATTGTTTATAAGAAGAGCCTGGATTAGTGACTTGCAGAACTGCCTCTACCCTTCCTTACAAGCCTTTTGGAAACTTTGTTATTCCAATTCCCTGAAGCAGCTTTTGGGGCCTGGTGGAGGCACAGCAATGATGTCTGTGGACACACGGTTTATTTAGGATTGTAGGCGACTGGTAATATTCAAACTGCTGCTATCAGCTGAGAGGCACTGCTAGTTCTTGGGAAAGGTGTGAGTGGACCAGCCTAGTGCATGAGAGAGTAGTGGATGGGTGTGCGCCATTCACACTTTTTTGGTGCAATTCCATTTAAGTCTGTTTCTTTAAAAAAGGCCACAGCATAACTCTCTCTTCGTCGTTTTATGTGAAAGAAACAGTCCTGTCTTATCCTCATGTTGCTGTCGACTGATGTTTCCAGGCAAATGCATTTTGCCCAATTTCTCAAGAGATCTACCATGCATAAAAAAGGTTTTTGACTATGTGACCTTACAGCTTTATCTCAATTCAAATCAGACAATATAACTTATTTTACCCTTCATTTTCTGGATCACATTTACCTTCAACCCAGTTGACCAAAGTAGGGACACTGTAATCCTTTAATCAAAAATTAAAGTTATGGGTATTGGTCCCTCTAGCTGAAGGTCATTTTAGGCATATGCCTTTCCAAGTGCTTATTTGGCCCCCGGTAACACCTAGTAAAACAACTTGCTGTTGATGGCCCATGTCATGATTGTAACTTTCAGTCAGTATTGAATTCTCATCCTACAGCACCAAACATGCTGGACACTGTAGTTTCATTGTCACATGATATGTTTGGGCCTACAGATCCCAGGATGCCTACAGTTCGCTGAAAAACAAGGGATCATTGAAAGTCTCTATCATGGCATTAGGCTTGTTGATGACATGTTGATTTAGTCTGCACTCACACATGTTGACTGCTCCCATAATTTCATGCTGGGAGTGCGAGGGAAATAGGGTGACGTTCTCAGGGAGATGTGGTCTACTGGCTAAGCGCAAAAATGTATAAATGAGAAGTGCATTTACAAATACATGGAATGTATTGTATTTTTGTAGTTCAAAAATACTAATCACCAGTTGAAATACACTGTCTCTCGTATTGTCTCTCAACACCCCCCTCCCCACACACACACACAGTGCAGTGCTCCACTGCTCCCCAGCAGGGTTTGCTTCACATAAATATCAGTGCATAAATGCATTCTGCTGTACATACGCTTCACTGCAGGCATTAACAATGTGAAAGCATGACCTGCTGAACTATGCTTTGGGTTCTCACTATGGAAATAACAGAGATGGTAAGGATTAAAAACAAACATCTGTTGTGTGTTTGGAGTGCTACACCCTCTAAATACACCATTTACAATGCATTTTCTAAAAAGCCTTAATTATAGATCCCCCACTCACAGGCCAGTTGCAGCCAATGTCACTGACCAGTGTTCTTTAAAATGCTCCTTTTGCCATTACACTTTCCAAAGATTCTTCAAGGGATTCCCAGAGGCCTGTCACCAAGGGATCTTTAAAGGACATCCAACTAACTCTGGCAAATGTTACATGCCCAATGTGCTTTAAAAGTGCACTATTTAGAGCAACATCACTTAACGATTACTAGGGAAGAAATCATAAGACCAAGATCTACAATATGGCGTCATATCATGTGTGGTATCTTGGGTTTTAGCCAACAGCTAACTGCATTCTAGCACTTGTTGGTGTAATCTACTTGAATGGATAAGATTTAGAAAGTGCTGTTCACTGAACACTGAAGTGTCAGGACAAGTTGAAGGTGTATACATGCCAACATTCCTAATCTTTGCTGGCGACTCACGATTTCTGGAAAAAAAAAATGGTCTTATTTTAGGTATCCCCTGGTTTAAACTGCCTCCACTCCAACACAACAGGGAAATTAAGTCAATATTACTATGCACCCAGCCATCATTGTATAGTCATATTATACGCTATATAACACTTGTTCAAAATATCATTTGAGTCGGTATGCCTTTTCAGTTTCCATAAATCTTTCTATTCGTCTTCATTTTCTAAACTTCCATCACAAGTCAATATTCATACAATATAATGAATTGGCAGCCAACGAGTTTCGTCTCTATTCGGACTTCCTCAATGCATTTGTTATAATAATGTTACATTCCTTTCTCCATGCTCACAATACAGCACAATTCCAAGTTTTGTTCAGCTTAAAATGTAATAGTTTACATGTAAGTTATGTATTATCAACAACAAGTGTACATGGTGTTTCTTCATCCCTTCAGAACCTAGGATAGTTGGGACAGGGAACTTAATGTATCCTGTTTTTTCCTCTAAATCTCCTTCTCAGCCATTCCTATGTGGTACTATCCTATTTATGCCCTCCTATTACAACTTTCCTGGAGTGCTAATTTCAGAGTCTCCCAGTCTAAATGAGCTGCTTGTTGACTTGGAATTTTACCATAGATAACATATGAGAGTAACAAATGCATATCTGTGCGAGTACAGGAGCTGTAAACAGCCAGCACGTTTCAGTTCAGGGTTGCAGTCAAAATTACCTATCTCAACATAAAATGTATGTCCTCATCAGTGCTTTAAATGGAAATACAGATGTGCAGATACTCCAGGGCTCGAAAAATCCACTCGCCCACTCGCATTGTCGAGCAAGATTTATTAAGGACGAGCTATTTTTAGGGACTACTCGCCCTTTCTGGCGAGTTGAAAATCCTCTTAACTTTAGTCACAGAATAAAAAGTAAATGTAGGAAGACAACTGACTTTTGACTTCTGTCTCTGAAAGCAGAGCAAATGTGACAAAATAATAAGATTTAAATGCATCTTTATTGCTCACAAAGTGAAAGAGCAATAAAAATGCCTTTAAATCTTGTTATCTTGTTACATTTGCTGGCTTTCAGAGGCAGAGGTCAAAAGTCAGTTTGTCTTCCTACATTTAGTTTTCTTTCTGTGACTGTCACGTTTAACCATGGGCGCAGTAGACACACGAAGGCGTGAATGGGGAATGAATGTGGTGAACTACATCTCCCAGAATGCTGAGGGAGGCAGCAGTCCTATCTCTTCCTCTCCTGCCTGCCCTACTTAAGCTCCTCCTGAACTGCTATCAGATGCTTGTCACCTGATGTCGGAGTTTCCTGTATCCGGATCCCTGAACTGCTTGTCAGCACTTTCCAGCTGCTCTGTGACACTCTGAGACAAAGGGGCTGAGACGCCCGGCTCCCAGTCCTCGTGGGAGGACCATCATTCGCTCCGGCGGTGTCCTAGTGAAGACCAGGGATGCCATTCCTGAAAGCGCACTGCCGCGCTTAAACTTGCACTACCTTCGCGCTGAGGCGCGACCTTTAATTCTAGAAGGCGCGCGGACGCGCCTGAACCTTCAAAAAGCACCTTCACGCTTGGAGCGCGACATTTGCCATATTACGTGCACAGAAGCGCTTCTTAGAGGCTTTGAAGAAAGAGCCTCATATTCCCCGAAAGCGCATGGAAGCGCTTTTTGATCTCTTAACCCTTCGCGCTTGGAAAGCGCCATTTGTTACAGTAAGCGCGTGTATGCGCTTTTTGGAGTACTGAAACCGGAGGACTTACTCTGGGTGAAATTAGAGCCGTTGAGAGGCTCGGAGTTCAGATTTTGTTGCTTTATTAATTGATGGTATGATTCTGCAAGCTGTATTTTTGGATAAGAAGAATCTTACCTTGGATACTTAAAGACACAGTCACCATTTACCAGTGGACTACCTGGTTGCCGATAAGTACTTGGTTTATCTGAATACCTACTGTCTCTGTATTACAGAGGGTACTATATCACTGAGGAATAGTGATGAAAACACTGCTTGATTTCTTTTCTTTATTTTTACCTTTTGTGCTCTTTTTCTTGTGGAATACGTGCAGCAGCTTTAAACGTAAGTGTAGTACATCACATATGTAACATTTATAGTGAATGGACCTGTGTGGAAACTTATGTGTGATGTGTTGTGTCTCTTATACAGGAAACACGGGGCTACCATAGGAGTGAGGTCTACAGAACTCCACACCAGCGCTCCTTGAGTGTTTTCACTGCTGCAACTTTATTGTTTCGTTTGTCCCTTTTTTCCCCTTCCCCTGTTGTGGTGTAATCTGCTGAGTGTTCATAGTACTCACAGGTGGTTCCATATAAGGGGAAGAGGAAGCATAGCATCTTCCATCGCTCCCGCTGTATCTGGCTGACCAGGTTAGTGTTAACCTATATCCGTGTCATGACAGTGACTAAAGTTAAAGGATTTTGTAAAGTGAACTGTGTGATAATTGAACTGTACAAAGCCTGTTAAATGACAGGCTTTTTTCTAACACAACACTAAAATAGCTAAGTGAATTGTTCAAACATTTCAAATATATTTCACTAGTTATGAAGAGAGAAAACAGAGGCTATGCAGTTCCTAGGAGTGAGAGAGGATTCAGGTCTTTCTAAAAAGTGCCCTCACACACCCCGAAGGATGTCATGCTTCATCATTGGGCCTGCTCCTCGTCGTAATTAAAATAGGTCTAGAGCAACCCTAATTTTAATTTTCACACTCACTGCACTACCTAGCCCACACACCCGCACTCACCTGAATCCTCTCTCACTCCTAGGAACTGCATACCCTCCGTTTTTTCATATTACCTAGGAGCCTGTATGCAGGACCTGTTTAAAAAGCCCCCGGTTCCTTTTGTTAAAAAGACTAGCTATGAAGACCCATTTTTTTAATTATGTGGTGAAAAAAATATTTTCATAGGATCAAAACAAATTAGAACACTTTAGTTGGTGATGTGCAAATCTTAAATACTTTTGCTGAAACCCAATTTCCAAACATTGTTTATGCGCTTTTATCAGTAAAACTACATGTTAGTGGGAAAGTTTTCTGGCCATTTCAATGGAAAATATGCTACCTGTAAATGACAGTGCACTACCACATCATGCTTTGGTAATATATTTATGAAAAGTGAGTTTTTAAACATGAACTGGGAATTATTACTTCTCCTTCCCACATGATAATGCTTTTAGTGAACTAAGAGTCAAGCCAGGGATCATGTGTACCCTATATATAGGCTCGATTCTTGTTATACATGGAGCAAACATTTAGTCTAGTAAATAAAAAGAGTTTTTGTACAGCAGAAATGATGAACTTGCATATTTGAAGGTGCTCTCTTATGTGATAAAGAAAAAGGCAGCTCCATAAGACAAAATATTTGCCTAGGATCACACAATTTGAGACCAATACACGGGTCAAGTACATTACAATTAGGTCGAGTAGACTATTAAAGTTACTAGACCTGCAGGTCTAGTAACATTTTTATGATTTTTACGTGCCCTGTACTCACTCTGTAGAGTGCCGGTACTACCCCTTTCAAATTAAAGAAGTGCCGGTACTCAGTGCCGAACTGTACCTGTCCAATTAGACTAGCCATTGCGCTATAAACTGCACTGAAACGTTTTTTTAATGAATGAAATAGTTTATTAGTCAATTAAAACCATAAACCTTGCAAATTACACACATTACGAAACATATACCTAAAAAGATCAAAAACCTTGTTATCCATCAGTGTCAAACCATATCAAATATAAACCATCTATTTGTGTACCTGCACAAATAGGGCCGACATTTTGTTCTTCAGACGTTGACAGGTACATATGTGGATGAGTGTTTCTGAAACAGGCTATAGTGTTGGGTTGTCGTGCCTGCATAGGACGAACAGTGCTGGTGTCCACAAAGTTGGATGATAGCAAAGTTGTAAGGCGTACTTACAGTTCATATTTACATACCTCTGAACTCACTCAACTTTGCCAGATAACACAAGCCATGAGAGTTGTTACACAGGCCAGCATTCCATTTTACACAGCTGGGCTGACCTGCTACTTTGTGCTATAGTCTCGGATTGCAATTTTTAGGTTCTGAAAACGCTCTCGCCAGAATTCCCTTACAGCCCACAGAAGTCATGGATGGGAAAAAACCTCACAAAGATAAGAAAAAGAGCAATACCTGTAGAGAATGTTCTGCAACACCGCGTGTGTAGAACACAGGTTTTAATTGTGCTCAGAAAAGCAAAATAATGTAATTTTGCTGGTTACAAAATATAATAAAGTACTCATCCTGAAATCTCACCCTCCAATAGGATTGCCACATTTTTTTTTAGAAAAATACCACCTGTTTACATTTTGCTATTCTGTAGCAGCTAGGAGGTTAAAATCAGGGCTTTAAGTGGGAAAAAAAACTGGGGGTGCTCTAAAAGGGGCGTGACAAATTTCGTAAAGGGGTGTGGCCTATCCGAGTAGGGGCGTGGTCTAAATCAAGATAACTAGTATTGTGTGCTTAAGAAAATCATGAAGTCGCATCCAGCAAAGGATAATAAAATAGGCAAAAGGGTATATTTATTAAGTATAAGCCATAAAATACCAAACACTTTAAAAAACATGTAAAAATTATTTACATTACTTAGAAATCTATTGCAGGATTTCCCAAAACCCTTGAAGATATTCACTGTGTCTATTTTGCTGGGGTTTCTCACAACAATTTTCTTCAGCAGACCTTCAACCTTTTGCCAGCCAACTCTTTACATACAGCTTTGCGTCTAATGTTTCAAATGGAGGACCATTGAGTTTTACCCATAAGCATGAAGAAATGGTCTCTACAAGAAGAGAGGCCCTTGTTGGACAAGCAATTAAGTTCATTGCGCTGAAACCTCTCTCGCAATCCGCATTACTTGCTGGCAGGGTTTCCATGCAAACTACTAACTTTTTTAATGCTTCAGGGATTTTCTTTCCACCAAAATCTTTGAAAAGTCTAAAAGCTTGGATAGTATCTCTTGCTGGCAACTGAAACTCTGAACACAGTTTCTGGATATCTGTTTCACCATAAAGAATGCATTCATCACCAGAAGGCAAGTTGCCTGCATCTAGCACACTGAAGCTGGCTATAAGTTCTTTCTCAGAATCCAGGGCACATCGTTTATTGATATTTACAGACAGACTTTGGTAAAACTGATTTTGATTAAGGGCAACAGAGTTACTTCTACCATGGAAAAGAGGAACATTCTTGAATTTGCCCTCGTCAACTGCTCTCTGAGCCGCAGAAGCAAACTCCCTGGTGAGTCCTTCATTGCTCTAAATATACGTACTTGACTAACCAAAAGTCTGTGGGCATTAACAATTGTAATGTCCCTCCTCTGTAAGGAGAGTGATAAGTCTTTGAGCTCCAGAAGTGCATCACACATTACCCAGGGGCGGTGCGTCCATTGGGGCGTTGGGGCGTAGCCCCCCCGCCCGCAGCTCCCTCGGCGTCTTTGAACCTAAGTAAACAATCAGTTTACTTAAGTTCAAAGTGAGCCGGGGGAGAACTGACAATCATGTCAGTCAGCATGACATCGGACCGCCCACCCCCTTCAGAGTCTGAAGGGGGTGGGCGGTCCTGCGTCATGTTGACTGACATGATTGACTGTCAGAGGGACCAGGGGCAGCAGGCAGCACTGCAGCACAAGTGCGCATGAGTGGGTAAGGGCACCGAATTTTCGAGCCGTGCCCAGTCATGCGCACTTGTGTGTGCACTGGCTTGCGCATGCCCATTAGGAGAGCGAGGGCCGGTCTCCTAATGGGCAGGCGGGCGAGAGGTAACCGTGCCCTAAGCCAATCCTGGCGCTGATTGGCTGAGAGGGGCTGTAGGCAGGGCCAAACCGGAGTCGGACCCGAGGCGGCGCGGACGGCGGACCTCCTCAGTCAGGTAGGATTTTCTTTTATATTTAAAAAATCCCCCGGGCCCCCGGCACAACGCCCCCTCCCGCGAGCCGCGGGCTGTTCCTACGTAGTTAGTTGTCTGGCAGCAGGGCCGGCCGTAATCTCTTTTCAGCAATTCACTAACATATCCGAGGGCTGCACGGGCGTAAAAGCGAGCCGTTATGACCTTCAGAGCTCTGGCGACCCTCTGTTTTCACAGCTGTCTTTGTAACATTGTGCAGAGCCAGTCTGCTGCGGGGTTTGAGGCCTGGCACGAGGTCACTCAGAACCAACAACACGGAACAGAGCCAAGGGTGTTGGGTGTATTATGGCTTAATTGCAGGCCATGGCTGCAAATGTTAGTATGTTCCTCCCACCGCTTCCCACGGCCCTAGTCCGGGGCTCTGCTCCTGGGAAATCGGAGACACCAGTCGGAATATTTTACAAATTAGTTGCTCACCTCACAAAACATTGTGCGCATCTAAATTGCACATGGCCGCCAAAAGGCGCCCCTGCCCGCGCGACGGACCAGCTTTAGGCTCAGGCAGCTATCGATCCGTCCACATCTATTTTTACTGTGGTTAGAGCGGTGTGGCGTTGAAACCCACCTCCAGGCCCCGTACTCCTCCTCGAACCCCGGTGCAGTTATTGTGTACACTGGGCAGATGTGAGATATATCATGGTTGGAAATGTCAGAAACAGTTTCTGCGTCACGCAGGCAGCATCGTGGTGTGCAGGAGAACGAAGGCATGAGAGAGAGGTTGACACTGACAGGCCAAGTGAGAGAGGAAGGGGAGGGAAGAGAAGCCATGAATGGGATGGTGAGAAAGAGAGCGAGAGATCGGAGCAAGCGGTGAGCAATACACAGAAAGGGTTGGCAGTTAGTAAAAGGCAGGCACCGCATGACAAAAAGTGAGTGGGACTCGGGAGCCAACAAGAAAAGTCAGGGAAACTAGCACCAGGGTAGGGCACAGGCAGAAAGGCAGGTGTGCGGGATACGAATAAGCAAGAGCCTAGAGCGATAGAAATAAACAGATAGCGGTGGGGGAGAGAGAGGTGAGGAGAGGTAGAGGCGAGGATAAGCGGAAGCGTGTGCACCACACCAGGCTTGGCAGCTTTATCTCCCACCTTCGCGCCTAAGTGGTAAGCTAGCGTCCAGGTTATGTTACCTTTCATGTTAATTATGCTCGTGTGCAAGAGAGAGGAGTGGCGGGAAGATCGACTGGGGGTGTTGCGATGTGTTTCAAATAAAACCTGTTTATTTATATGGCGCATAAGAGAGAGAGAGAGAGGTTCACAGAGAGGAGGGGGAGGGCAAAGGGGAGTGAAAAGAGTGACAGCAAGGAGAGAGTGAAAGGATGAACATGAAAGAGGGTGCAATTCAGGCAGAGCTGTATGGGGGAAAACAGGAGGTAGAAAGACTGATGGGGAGACCTAAAGGTGAGGGGAAGTGCAGAGGGCAGCTGAGGAGAGGGTGGCAGAGATGGTGAAGGGTGTGAGACACAAACACACCAAAACACAGAAATGAGTGGGAGGCAGAAAAAGGAAGGTGGTCATTTTTGAACACAGAAAGAAACTCGACTTGCTGGGACAAGCACTCAGTATTTCCTCATCCAGCCCAGCGCGTCTCATGGAAGCTCCCAGAAAGGGGAAGGTGTGACCAGGGGTGCTTGTGAGGTGGCACCGGGCCCAGTATGTCTGGCTGCGGGTTTTGTGTTTGTTACTTTGTGAGTAAATCGAGTATTTCAAC